>OX411311.1:58886078-59486078 GCA_948150685.1 Rhaphigaster nebulosa
CAAAAGTCAGACTCAACACTCAACGCATAAATTTAAATAACATAAATTATGTTCTATTTACACCCTATATTACACTATATATATTACACACTATTTACACCGAGCTCCACGCCATAGCATCAGCCCTACATTTTTGCATATCAATAGCTTAGAAGACTGAATTTCGGATTCATCAAGCTCTCTAAAGGGTTTGAAAGTTGACGCAAGCCCTCCTAGTAAATTTAAGTAAATAAAAAGTTATCAAAAAAGTGGTAAAACCATGGTCTGCAACCTACCGCAGCAGCCGCATAGAGGAAGTCGCCCTGACCCACTTAAGAATAGGCCACACTGGGCTAACGCGCTTACACCTTAGCAGAAAACTGGCACTGCCATCATATCAATATTGTAACTCAGTTCTTACGGTTAGGAGTATTCTTGAGGAATGCACAATGTCCCTACAATAAATAGATTTATAACACAAGATTTATAGAACAATAACTAGATAGACCCCAGATTTATCTAGCGCCCTTAATGACAATGAAACTGAATGACAATTACGAGCGACTCCCCTCTCCCCTTTCTTCAGTGGACTCTTCAAATAATTTTTTTTTAAGTACAAACAAAAAGTATTAATTTTTTTCTCGATTAAACAATAATATTCTACCTCTTATCCCGCTATCTATTGACAAAGATTCTGTCCTCAGGTAATAACTTTTATCATCAGCGAATCCTGTCTCTTCATTTAACTTTTCATGCCTGAAATGCCCAATAGATACAAAATAATAATACAAAATAAAATTGCTAGAAATTATTAGATTAGAAGTTCAATAAAATCATGCCGGTATGTACAAGAATATTTTCCTTTTTTAAATGGTACATAACCGTATATACTGACCTTAATATTCTTGTGCAGAGAAATGGAATTGTAGAAAAATTAAAATAAACGAGATTCAAGCTTAGCACAATTAGTGATGCAAAATCGCTATTCGATTTTTATATTGAACTTAAAATTAATGAGTCGTTTCTCAAACGTCACGTATAAACTTTTAGGATAGTTTTCGGCATATTCCGTTTAAGGAAGAATATTATTTCCTTTCTTGATATGGAAAAGGTATTATGCGAGATTTTTGAAGTTTTTCCACAGCCATAGGTCGAATGCATTAGTCAAATGAGAGCCTGAGTTATCCAAAGTTATTCTATATATACACTCTCCAGATTTATGGATGGGAGGGCTATATAACTCTCCCAATGGCGACGGAATATAATCTTTACTGATGGTCTCAAGTCAAGAATTGCCGCAAAAATTATTTATTCCTTTCTGATTCTCCTTGTTATTTATTTTAAAAATAAAATATTTGCTTTTTCCAAAACTGGAAAATATTAATGCTAAAATATTTGGATAGTGAGTTGGACACTATGCATTTTAGATAAGTTCCAAAAACATAGAAAAAATATGCTATTATGCTGTTGTTTGTAATGGTTAAGAAAAATATCTGATGTGGGCAACACATGACTTCCTTCTATGCCTATTAAATTATAAATCCGTGGCTCAAAAAGTGATACTGAATTTGGTTACTAGTTTCCGAAGATTGACACTCGGCGTCCCGACATCTATCTATTGACACACACTCAAAAACACACACTCTTGTTACTGGAGGTCTCATTCCGTTATTAGATGTCGTTTTCCTTCAGTAGGTAATTAGTTTCCAAGATATTTCTCCATGTTCCGTGACAACAATAAAACTGTCAATATCACTGGATAAAGCATTGGAAATCGACAGTTTCGACATTTTAAGCGGAAAAACCCACTTAACTAATAGCTTATTCCCATGCTGCAGACTTGTTGATCTCACAAATGGGGAGGAAAACCAGTATTTTACACTAAATTTTAACACTTAAAACAAGTATTGAAAATTTTGAATTGGATTGGAAACCAAATTGCGTTTGTAACCTTTATTAGCGAAACATATGATTTCTCTTTTAATTTAAATATGATTTTTGATGTAAGCTTATGACCTTCAAATAAAGTACCCTTTTCGGCTCACCAATTTGAACAAAAATAAAGTAAATACATTCATATCGATATAAAAGACCTATTTACCAAATTTGAGATGTTTTGCATTATATTTTAATATAATTTTTGATGAAAGTTTTATATGACCTTCAAGTAAAGTACCGCTTCCGGTTTTCCAATTTAGACCAAAATCTAGTATGTTATTTAAATTAATATATAAATAATAAATACTAAATTTGAGAAGTTTTGTATAGTATTTTAATATAATATTTGATGGAAATCAATTATGATCTTCAATTAAAGTACCACTTCCGGTAATGAAGCAGTAACCATAAAGGGAGGTTCACAACTAGATTTTACAACAATCCTAAATACAAAATTACAACTTTCTACAACTAACCGTTTTTGAGTTATGCGAGATCCGACGAACGAACGTACGTACGAACGTACCTACAGACGCCAAGATGAAACTAGTCAAAATGGATTCAGGGATGGCAAAAATGGATATTTCCGTTGAAATCTGAAAATTTTCGCGATTACAAGACTTCCTTTACTTCGTACAAGGAAGTAAAAATACATTGGTGCACAAACGCATCACTTTATTTATGTCACAATTACCCTATACCTATAGCTTTTGTTATTGTGTATTGGAAAGTTAGACCAGTCAAAGTAAAAGTCGAGTTCAATCGGAATATGAATAACGTCTATCATTTTACCCACGTTTAATCCTTTCAGTCACAATTAAGTCAAATTTTGGTCTTCTAAAGATATGGCGAATCATTTCTCTTATAGCAGTGTTATTTAAAACCATTTCAATGTCCTTGGAAGTAAATCCAAATCTGAAAGAGCTCTTACACTGTTAGGGTGCACACCTCTTGTCTGGAGGCTCCGAATTCATCTCACAATTCGTATTTTAGACTCTACGATGTTCGGAAACAGGCTCAAACTTTCGAAGACAGGATCAAAAGTGATTGAGGTCCACTAGCTATCTACATGATAGGTTTATTTGCTTTCATGCATTAAGGATCATACTTTACAGTGGAATACCTAAGGATGACTGTACCTTGAGTGTGCAAATGTTTTTCCTGTGCGCCCCTCACACCTTTAAAAAAAAAAATAACCATCTTGATCCTTACCCCATAGGTTAAGGGTACGATCACACCTTTGCCAAGCCTTGGCAAGTCAAACGCTAACCTATCCACACGCTTACAGTTCTGGTACTGGTCAGCAGTTAATTTCGGTTTAAACTATATTTATTTTACAAAAACGCTACAAATTATTACACAATGGTTTATTATTTCCACTTGGTAATACATTATTAATACTATTATTTCAAAAATATCTATTCCGTCCAAGTTAAAGAAATTAAGCAGTAGGCACCAAAGGAAAAGAAATTTGAAGCTTGACCCAAGATGATCGCCGTGAGAGTGGCGAACTGGGAATGTTAAGAACTGTGCCAATGCAAGTAGGATGTGATGGTTGGGACATGTAATCAGAGGGTAAAATGATACAGAGGAAGTATTGAACTTCATTAGAAAAAAAAAGGAAAGACTAAGGAAACTAAAGGAAGTACACAAATAATCCAAGGAAGGATAAAGCAGAGAGATGCGAGGAAGTCAGAAGCCCAATAGATAAGTTAGGAGGCCTAGGGCCACGATGACCAGCCGCTAGTCTACGAAGTTCATTACGCTATATCTCAGCTAATACTGGTCCGATTTAAATGATTTGTTTTCCTTTGGTAGGGAATTTCATCAGCTTTCGTTTAAATACTATAAACATTTGGGGACGGATTTCGTTTTTATTCGATATTTGGATTATACATATCTTGAAACGCAACCTCAAATTTTGAGGGGGGTTACAAAAATTTTTTTCTTGGTCAATTCCAAAGGTCTATTATTGAAAATAATAAACCAAAAGCATTTATAGATATAGATAATATTTTTCGTTTTTTTTATTTGTATTTTTAATGCCTTGTCATGCTAATTCCAAAACACCTTACATTTCCACTCTATCTTTATAAATGGCCGAGTTATGGGCTTATCAGATCTTTAATTGGCAATTATATAGATATTTGGTTTTCATATATATATAGAATCGGGTTTCATATATATATATATATATATATATATATATATATATATATATATATATATATATATATATATATATATATATTTAATACCTTGTTATGCTGATTCCAAAACACCTTACATTTTTCCTCTATCTTTATAAATGGCCGAGTTATGGGCTTATGAAATCTCTAATTGGTCGCCATTTTGAAATAAACAGACGGATGGTAATGTCAAGTTCCGAGGATCATCCTGGGGTAACCTGTGGCATTGGTATCGAATCTCAAGAAAATCGGTCAAGCAGTTTCGGAGAAAAGCCGCGGACGGCGGACGGACGGATTTTTTTTATTCGATATTTTGATTCTACATATCTTGAAACGTAAAACCTCAAATTTTGAAGAAGGGTTACAAACATTTTTTTCTTGGTCGATTCCAAAGGTCTGTTATTGAAAATAATAAACCAAAAAGCAATTAAAATTAAAACATTAAACAAAAAATATCTAATTTGTATAAATACACAATATTTGGATGCGCCGCTTTCCGAAAGAACCTGACAAACACAGACAAGCCAACCCGAGCCAAGAAAAACTACCCTCCTCCCCTCCTTTACACATTAGATTTGTCAGGTACGTTTAGGTACTACTTTACCTCGCAACATTTTTCAAACTCTCTCCTAAACATACTAAATAAATAAATAATCCTTAGAAAAAAAAAATATAAATACTGCGGTTTTGTATAGAGATTCTGCGACCCAATGCGTCGCATTGGTGATATTGGCATTATTTTCGCCAATGATACTGTAACAATAAATCAACTAAAAAGCCTAGTAAGTTAAATTAGAAATGTATCGATTTTCATTCGGACATTAAGGAGGAGAAAGATTGAAGCAAAATTAAGTACCAAAGATACCCTGCTTGTGACTCTATTCTCACCAGAGCTTACAAAAGAAAACGACTTGTATTTACTCATAACACATCTATTAGAGTTCAGAAGACTAGAATTGAATTCATTTTACTGATGACATGAGAATGAGTCTTAGGTCATCAGATGGTCGTGTTTTCATTCATTCGCGTTCACATGCCAAGGAGGGTCAATCATGTTCTAAGATGGAATTTCTTCTGATACCCGTAAGGGATTACTTGTTGTGAGTGGAAGTGATAAATAGTGATAGGGATAATAGTGATAAATTAGCACATTCGTACCTCATTTGCACGAATAAAAAAAAATAATACAATAATAATAATCGCATTTAATTTATAATCTTTGTGGGCACCTAATTCATAAAACTAAATTATTATTGATTTGTCACCACTGACGGGAAACATTTAAGTTTGACAAAGCTTTAGAGTCTTCCTCACCCATCACAATTAACTGAGACTTTTCAGGTACTAGGGGGAACTCAGTACCTGTACCATCCATCAATACATTTATTTATTGTAATTAAAAATATTGAACAGATGGTCCGAGAACAGCTACAAAATAATCTTTGGAAAAAAATAATTTTAGAATGTTTAAAACATCTATCTGTCAATACAGGTACCACCCGAACTATGTTGTTCAGAAGATCATGCCCTAGATTTTTTACCAAATTTTTTTTAACAAAAAAAAATAAATAAAATCTAATTGGCAACGAGGGAACTCTACATTAGTAATTTTATTATTTATAGGTATCCTGATTCTGTACTTTAGCCTCAGCAGGTTTTCTATAGTTAATTTTACTGTATCTTATTTGTGTATTTTATAATTTTACTGTATCTTATTATGTGTTTAAATAGTTTATAATACTATGCGTATTATTACTTAATTTCAAATTCGATTAACTTCATATTAATGTTATTTGAAAAATTTGAATTTTTGAATAATTTTCAAGACCACAACAACTTGTAATAATAATTTCTTTTGTAAGCTGTTATAAACCATATTTTATAATTAAATTATTTATGTTCTCATGCATTAAATATAATAAACAGATACAGAGCTACTGTGGCAGCGAAAAAAAAAATAAATACAGATTCTTTAAGAGTTTATCAAGCCTCTTACCTAGCAATATCCACCAACGATACTGCAAGTAATAATGTTCTACATTAAGTTTGAAAACGCTGACCGTTGACCATCAAGATGGGTCTCCCATTAAGGAATTATTAAAAGGTGACTCAAGAGAGTTTGTTGACTAATTATTAATTGCGTTACTTTTTTTTTTGTTTGCTCCCCTCGCCGTAAATGGTGATGGCGACCAGCTTGCATTAATAATTGTTCCTAATGTCTCCAGACCCATTCCACTAAATGACACGGTCACCCTTTCTAAATATTTTAGGATACACCTGCCGTAATAAGAGCTATTACTATACCAAATGGCTTTATTAGAAAAATAATAGTAGCTGTATCACATTTTTTTTAATAATTTTTTTTCGTAAGTAATTAATTATTATTCTCACAATTTTACCGCATGAATATTTTCAAATTGATTGACGTTGGCGATTGAAGGATCTGGACGAAAATGAAAAAGAAATATTGGCAAACATTTGTGAACGATAGGTGAATCAAAAAAAAGACAGTCTTCAGTAATATTAATCGACCCGAGGATGACAAACCGCCACAGGCTTTGACTGATTGGACAAATACTGATGGCATTCCGCGGGCAATCGTATTCAGTTCCTTTTAAACCATCCATTAGCTTAATACATTATTTTTGTTATTTTAAAACTATCGATACATACTATGACAATGTTAGAGCCAAATAAATAAAATTATTTTAAAAGTTTCTACTTAATTTTTTACAATATTAAATATCAGTTCTGAAATTAATTTAATAAATAAGAAATAATTTAAGAAACACTTATTTGTTAATTTAAAAAAAAAATCATTGTAATAATTAAAAAAAAAAGTTTTAGAATAACACCTATGTCTATAACAGTATGGGAATGAAAACCCCGAGCACTTGTAAATAAAAGATATTCGAATTTTTTAACATGGAACATTTTTTTCTGTTTATAACAAACAATGTCAGATAGTTATTTTTGTCAATTTCATTTGGCATTATATTTTGTGAAAAAAGTTCAGACAATTATTCAGACGGAATACGAATAACATGTTTCAGTCAATCGGTCACATTGTGCTTACACTAAAAAATTAAGGTATAGTTAACTTGTATAGGTCTATGTTAACTTTTTGATGTAAAGGTATTTTTCTATATCATAAACCTCACTTTCACCTTATAATTTAGAGGATTAGATGCCTAGTTCAAAAAATAAAATAAAAGTAAAATAAAAAAAAAATTAATTTCAGTTACTTATTACTTTAGCCAGAGATGTTATATATGTTATTCATTAAATAGGCATTTAAATTTATCAGTACCATACATCTTTATAATTTGGAATGGTTTTCGATAATGATAAAAGAAAAATATATGAAAAATTATAGATTGATAGGAAAAATATTGAATTTTTTTTATTTTTTTTTTTAAACATTGTAATCGCAGTCAGCACATTTTAATAGAAAAATTGGAATTTTTGAAAACGGAAATAAATTTGTTTAAATAAGTTAGCATACAAGTGAGGAAGCAACAATCTTATTTTTTTTGGAGGGGAGAGAGGTTCTCATTCTTCATATCTAGTTATTAATCTATATTCTATTATTTAAAGCTAAAGAGTTGTGTGTTTTAACGCACTAATTTTAAGAGTTATTATACGATTTGAAATATTCTTTTCATTAGTCGTTAGATAGACCGTTTATTGAGAAAGCCTTTTGGTTTTGTAACATCAAGCTAGGACCCACAGGAACGGAGCAGTAACCATAAATAAATTTCTAACAGAAAAATTGTCCAAACTGCGTACGAATCGTTGTCATGACAACTTCATACTCGTGGTGACTACACAAACTTTATAGGAAGTGTAAAATTATTGTATGAAAACGTTATTTTTTAAATAAAATGTAAGGGAATAAAAAGTGTGATAACGTGAAACTTATTTAAGTGAAACTTTATTTCCGTTTATGAAAATTTAATGTCGTTTTGGCCCTGTTCCTCGAAAATTCCTACAACAAATGAGACTGAACAATCTATTATAGATTATTATTTTAAAGGTTATTTAGTATTTTAGGAGTTAGTCCAAATTAAACGGGCCACAACTAGTCAATAATTAGACTAGTAAATGAATATTAATTCAGTAATCAAGGTACCAATAGTTTAAATATAATTATTGCCTATAAATGTTGAGTTACATACCCTGTGCAATCCTTCGCAGTCCTAGTGTCACCAAACCCAAGAACTGACTGCACCAGGCTAACCTGCCCGCTCCACCAAAACACGTAGCTCCTGATTTACAAGTGTCATTTGCCAGCTCAGACACAATAGCGCAACACTTGTGCAATTCCTTCCTCCTTCCATCTGTTGCCAATTAACATTTCTTAGGACTGTTTGGGTATTGCTTTAGTACACGCTATGGGCGTCATCTATTGTTGTTAAGGAAAGTAGGGTCAAAGAGGAAAGGAAAACAATGGGACGAGGAAGTAGGTGAATTGTTGCGTAAACCTTTTCTGCATTTCCTCTTTAGTTCCCTGCTTTTGTGCAGTAATTCATTCCAGGAACTTTTAAGATGAAAATATTCATGTTTTTTTTATTTTTTATTACTGTTATAATAATCATAAGAACGAACTCATTTCTATTATAGTTTTTGAGGCAGTGTAAATAAATAAAATTTGTTAAGGGAAACATGATTATTAAGCACCACACCACTAGAAATAACCCAAACTATGGTTCGATTCATAATCAACAAATAAGGCCTATATCTTGAAGCAATGATACTGCAATAACTTAAGAGTACCAGCTTTGGCAGTATATATGCGTAAACATTATATTTAATTATATGAAAAACATTATATTTAATTATATGAAAAATGCTTGTACTTTGCAAATTACACTTCATTTACAATCAAGCTGTTTCGTTTAACAATTTTTAACATTGTTTATTAAATTCATCTCCTCCCAGTTATCTAGCGTTGATATTGTTGTCCCTCTAACAAGTGAAAAAACTCTAGAAATACTTCATTAACAGGCAGTTGATAGTAAAATAATTGAGACAGTTTGTATTTTGTCTCAGCATTTTTCAGCTATAGAACAAGAAGTTGTTTATAGTTTTGGTTCAACTCCAGAACGTTATTCTAATGCATCAAGGAAAGATAATTTTTAATTTATCATTACTATTCTTAAAGTAGAGTATTTTTTTCAAATTGTCCGAGATCCGTACGTTTCCTCATTATGGTATGGAAAGCTGCCATTGATTTCATAGTCCTAAATTCGCCTCCCTCTAGATTTTTCAACTTGTCTCGGAGGTCACGAATTTAGATAATTATAAAGATTCCGAAATTTGCCACCTTTGTTTATGTTATTTCCCCCCTCTTATTTAAAATTAAAAATTAAATTCTAATCTACAATTATTGTCACGTTTTGTGATAAAATAATTCATAACTAAATGTTTTAAGTATTTAAATGTAAATAAATTTATTTTTGGGGAGCAGTTTGATTCATTTATATATCTCTGGCTTCAAATCATACCTACTATTAAAAAAAAGCGTTTGTAGAAAGCGCTAACCGTGAAAACTACAGAACCAATCTTTAGCAAATTTTAACTGCATCATCTTCATGGTTCCTAGATCGTTTTCAATAATAAAATCTATCGAAATCGAAATAGCGACTGCGCGAAATCCAAAAAAACACTTCTTCCCCTACCATATTTACTTTATTCCCTTACACGTAGTACCAAAACGGCTCAGAAGATTTTAATGATACTTACCTAAAGACTTTTCCTTAAAGTCCTTTAAATATCCATACATGAACTGCATTCTCCAGAAAAAGAAGGAAAAAGTTATGACGGAAAGAAGTTTTTAGTTGCGCATAAACGAACGCTCATTTGAAAGATAATAAAATTCATTACAAAAAAAAAAAAAATCATCTATTGAACACTTTAGGAATTGAGACAAAATAAAGCACGTTGAAACTGCTTTATTTTGTATATCGCCATGGTTTTTGCAATAAAAAATTTGTTTTTCAAATTTCATTAGAGGAAAAATGTAATTAATTTTTGGTCAAATACATATATTTATGTATTGTACCCATGCCACTCGCTGATTGTCAATCTTCTGTTAGATAGGTACGAATAAATAGCTGAAAGATAAAAAAAAGTTTTTTAATTTTTAAATAAACTAGCTTTATACCAATGCTCATTTGAAAGACAATTAAATTCCATACAAAACAAAAATAAAATCGTCGAAATCGGACCAGTACTAGCAAAGATACAGGGCATTGAACTTGTAGCCATGTGTTTATTTTCCTACCGCTGAAGATTAGAGGAATTGCTGGATATAAGCGCGCTGCTAGGTAAGAAAAGAATTGCAATCTGCTCTAATTTTCGATGTGCACATTTCAAAGGTACCACGGTTTGCAGAGCCCCCTGATTGAAGAAAAACTAGGTATTTTTGGTCATTGGTCTGTCTGTGTCGGGATTGTCTCAGGAACGGGTGAACTAATTCTATTTTGAACTTCAATGAATGCGATTTTTTAATACTACATTTGTATATACAATGATTTTTATTAAACTTTCAATTGTATTCATTTAACATATATATATATATATATATATATATATATATATATATATATAAATTATATCATATATAACTGGATAATATCCATTGGTCCGTTATATTAGTGTTAATAAGTGATTATTATAACAATGATAATTGAGTAGTATCAAATTATCGAATTAATGGCTATAAAAGATATTAAGTGTATGAAATGTGTTAGGTAAATAAATATTGTTAATATGCATATTAATACATTTTTTTTGTTAATTCTTTATTTATTGAAACATTGCATTGAAAAAAACCAAAATTACCATTGGGATATTTTGGGATCAATCTTAATTCGTATTACAAGTTGGCCCATCCTCTTAAATTAAGATTTTGTTACTTTTAAATTTGATTTGTCTTTGGGGCCTCCGTTCGTATTCAACTATAAGAAATTTATTTACATAAATATATTTGGCTCTGAAATATCAGAAAACAATATAAAAACTCAAATAAATATAAATGATTCGATTTAATAATTGATTAAATTGGGCAACAGACTGAAAGAGCCTCGGGGCCTTTGATAGAGAGGTCTAAGACCTCACGATATTTTTTTGGACAGAGATCAGAATAGTGTCCCAACCGACTGATTTATTTCCGGGCTCGTGTCAGCTACAACTTTTGGTTTATTATTTTCAATAACATACCTTTGTAATCGACCGAGAATAAAAAAACATTAACACTCTCCAATCGAATTCAAATATAGTATAAAAAAAAAAATCCGACCATCTGCCGCCCTTTAAGACTGCTGGACCGATTCTCCGTAGATTTGGTACCAAAATCCTAAGTCACCCCAGAATGATCCTCGGAACTCGGCATTACCTTCTGCCATTTCTTGTCAAAATGGTAGTCGATTAGGTAACTTGTATGCCTATTTAAGAAGATATAGGAAAAATATTTTGGAATCAGCATACTGAGGTAAAAAATATACTTATTCGATGGCATGCTGTCCACCTCGAACTGACCGATAAAACGCAGCATATCGAAGTGGGTTTCTTTATTTATCGTTGAACCAAGAGGAATCAAAACGTACTCCTTTACCTCTCCACTCTTTCCTTTCAAAGTACATGAAACAAATCCAAAATCTTTTCAAATAATTCCGGCTGGGCGATAGGAAGTCGTTTGGAATTAGAAATGAAAGCCGTGAAAGTGATCGTACCACAGAACAAAAATTGTATTACTATGACTTTTTCTAATTTTTAAATAAAGATCGTTGAAATCTGTAGAAGTATAAAAAAAAAGAAAAGAAATTCATTGTCTAAAAAAAAATTATTTTATTTTATTACACACCTTGAAGTTAGTAATCCATAAAAGTGTAAATAATAAGAGGTCGCTGACATCAATACCACACAATTACATTTAAATTTGTAGGCGTTAGGTAATAATAAAGTAAATAATCAGACAACAATAAAAGTCAAAATTAAACATTAAACCCACAAATAAACAGGTTTTCATGGCGAAAAATATTGGATTCAGGTGTATGAAAACAAACCTTTGTAAATTGATACTCATTATCTGGATTTAAATTTTTCATATTTTGGCCAGGTTTTATGATCAAACCACTCACTGTACATTTTTAGTACGTTTTACCATTTTAAATACAATTCATTTAATATCAACTTATCAAATTTTTAATGGTTTTAATTAATGAATGCGTTAAATAAAGTATTAACATGGTTAATACTATATAATATAGCATAATGAATATATGAGAAAATATGGTTAAAATATATAATATAACAAAACAAAAAACATGGTATTTTCCTATAATATTGACTATTAATTGTATACATTTTTATTTTATCACAACGCAGCTGATAATGGTCGTTAAGATATTTGTGAAGCATTCTATTCTATGCTACTAAAATATTCTTTCATGCCATAAGAAGAAATTTTTAGCCAGCAACTTCACTAGATGTCAGCATTGGCAGATGTGAATGTAAAATATAAAGCCCCTCTCCCTCCCCCCCCAAAAAAAAAGTATACATATTCTTACTCTAAGTGAGTCTTGGATTTCGAAGATTTTAATTTTGATTTTCGAAACCATATTTACGAATGAATAAGATCGAAAACTGGCATTAAGATTCTATTGAAATATTGTTCCTCTAAACATGCATTGCTCAAAGTACCAATACATATTTAACGAACAGTTCATTTTCCTGTCATTAAACCGACTATCCAGATCAAATATACATAAGCGTAAAGTGGAACCGATGCCAATGATAACAACTCACGCAGAGCAAGGAAATGCTATACATTTACCGCCACTAAATAGGTAGCATTGCGGCCAATAACACTCATTAACCGATAATTAGGGTGTTTATCGGCTCACAGTATGTATTCATTAAGTGCTCGTCTTGTTTAGGTTCTGTGGACTGAATCCAACCTACTACTTTGTAACTGAAAGATTTTAGTGCGTTCTACAGAAAATTACAGAATATACTATAATAAAATACCATATAAAAATATAAACTTGCAATATTTTCATCTTTTTATCAAAATCAAAACGAAACGTTTCTTTGATGGTAAAAGTGTGGTTGACCGTGGAAAATATATGTAGAAGCATGGTTGGTAGTGCGGTCAATGAATAAACTCAAATAAGAAAAAAAATTATTATATTGTGTGCCGACGTTTCGACCTAAATTTTAGGCCATCATCAGGGCTAAGAAAAACAAAACAAGATAACAATAGATGTAACAAAAGTGACAGCGATAGTAACAATAAAAAAGTGTAGCAAACAGTATGATCAAAAAAAAAAAGTATAAAGAAAAATATCCTAATCATAATGTGAAAAATTAGAAATAGAGAAAAATACATTACTTGACAAGGAAAATAAAGATATTTAAAATATTGTGAAAATATAGAAAAAAAGATAATGAATGATATGAAATATAAAATATGAAATTCATATTCATAAGAAAATGATATAATAAAACACAGAAAAACTACTAATATTAATAGCTACTAAAAAGAAGATAACAAATTAATTTAACTTAATTAATCAAATTTTAAAATTAATACTCAAAACATTTCTTTGTTGCAGGTGTTAATATCTGAAACTGAGAGCAATGTAAACACAGCTTAAATTACTGAGAACTCTGAAGTTTCTTTACAAAGAAGTCAGGTTTGGATCGATATACTCCTCAAGATTGGGCAAATTGTACAAGAATACTGAGTATGATTACTTTACTCATACTCAAAATGTTTGAGTACAAGAAAAATAATCTGTGCTTAATAAAAACCTTTAAGTATGAGTACAGGGCATCAATACTTATTTGAATACGAGTACTGGTAATTAATACTCAAAAAAATGTTGAGTACATTTTGCCATTTCGAATATAATTCATTTTTCCTTCAATTTAGGTATTTTTTATTAAAGAAAATAATTTAAAATATTATTAACTCTATAATGTTTTAGGAATTTTGTATTAAAAGTTAAAAACCCACTTATCAAAAAAAAAATTGTTGTGAAATTAATATTCTACACCAAAAAATTATTCAGTTTACTTCAAATTTTAAATTTTTCTCTACCAAATAGGTGTAACAAATCAACATTTTCAATAATCATTTGCCTTATCTCCATGAGATACCTCATAATTTTTTCGTAATATTTTTCTATACTGACTTTTGATAGAAAATCTTCATTTGTAAAAATTTGATTTTCTATATAGGTGCGTGGTTGAAAGCAACATAACCAACAGAGAAAAAAAAATTTCGGTTGTAATAGAAACTATAAAGTCGGATATTGTTTACAAATTACAAAAAAAGAGATCGTCCTATCCTTTCGAGGCATATTTTTTTTTTACTTGTATTATTATGTAAGAAACGATTAAATCACGCCCAAATAATAAGATTTAATTTAAAGCATATTCTATGATCAAATTAGATAGTTCGTAATAAAAAAAAATAAAAAACCAAGATAGCGAATAGTTAAATTAGTGAGGTAATGGTGATGACATATAAAACCAAGATCTGAACTATAAAAGAAAATTTTAAAAATAAAGCAAAGGGACAAAATTGACTGCTTGGGACAAACTCTAGAAAAGAACCACACAAAAAAAAGTAAATGGTTTGCAGGATGAAGGAATTTTATCTAATGGTAAATAAAATGTCTTTATTGGTACGGACATTTTAAAAAAACGCCGTATTAAAAAATAACGAATTAATGTAATTGGAGAACCCATTAAATACATATATATATATATATATATATATATATATATATATATATATACATATATATGTGTGTGTGAGTGTAGGCATTTGTTGTTGTCTATTAGGTTTTAATGTCCTCATGTACTCCAACTAAGGCAGAAAACCCAGTACAGAAAATCCGATGGTAATAAAATCGGGGATACATTTTCGTACTGCAGCTCCGAATGTACTGTCTATATCTAACGTTCAGTTAAACCTCTCGATAATCAAAGAATCAAAGATGGAGTACCATCTTAACATAGTAACGCTAAATGGAGACTCTGAGGCATCACGCGCGGTGAAGGATGGCGCTACGACAGTTATGTTATTGTTATAGGCTTAACTGTATTTATTTATATTTAGACTTAATTCCTTTTATTTTTAGTATATATACCTGCTCATCCCAAGATAAACCCCCACTCTCTTATCAGATGCCATGTACCCAAGACTAGACATTATTTACTGTATATTTCTGTTGCATTCATAATAAATCTTTTTAAAAAGTCATTTTCTGTTCGAGTTTATTTAACTGACGTTCATTCAAGCTTTAATCGGAAGTTTTCATCAGGATCTATGGATTGCTTGTGTGTGGTTACAGTGAGGTTAAAGGGGGGAGGGGGGTTCAAAATAAAATTTACGAAAACTTAACAGATATACTATGATACTCGTTCAAAAACAATACAATGCCATCCGTGAAAACCTATATCATCGGGCGAAGTGGTTCAGAGAAGGCGAGAAATTAAGGTGTCCAAGCGCGTCAACGACGCCGCGAGTTCATTATAATAGAGTAATTGCCAACTGTTTATTTGATTCCTTTCCTGATCCTGACGATAGGAAAATGTTTCCATCGCAAATAAAACAAGGAGATCCGAAGGATGTTTGAGAACTCAAAGTTCTCAGTGAATATTTTCCTTTAAACAATATTTATTCCTTCACTTGTTCCATAATCAAAACGCCGAACCTATAACACTACGATCTATCGAAGCCTGCATCAATATTAAAATGGACTATTTTTAGCATAAGAATCTTTGAAGGACCTCTATCTTCTCCAAAGCTAACTATTTTCAGCATAGGGCATATCTAAAAAAAATCAGTAGGAATGAATAGCATACTCTAAAACTTAAATTGATTCTAAGGTACAAATTAATTTAGTAGATTTGCAGTGGCGCTACAGCTTGTGGTTGTTACCATGAATTTGAATTGATAATGAATTCTTTCGCTGCAAGCTGTTTATGATTGGTTCCTAAAATAGAAAAGGATGGAATAATTATCCCAATTTCTAGTCTGATGTGAATTTCTAGATGAATTTCTCGAGGAAGCATAATAGGAAGGATAAACCAGGTGATTGGAGAATTAACTATCCCTATTAGCACTTCCGAGATCCATCCGAATGATCATTAGAGCAATGAGAGGTCCGTTCCTTATCAAGACTAAATACTAACGACTGTGTATGCACCTGTAATAAACGAAAGTGGATGAGGAAAATGATAAATAGGAACTGATAATTTTAAAGACAGCTGCTACAAAGGTGATAATTATGATGATTTCATTTTATCTGATATCTTTTCAACATATAACAGAAAGGCCAGGTCTGTCGTAATGAGTCAATTACTTATTGTTATGGTCATTATAATTAAATTATTATGCTTGTTTAATAATTTATTAAAAATTAAAATCATGTTTTTTAATTTAAAATTTGGAGGATTGTTTTAAAAGGTACGATATAAAGCTTCCATAGTCTAATATTTTTACTTATTCATTAACATAAATAAAACGTTGGTGTTCTAATTCCTGCATCATAAATACAATTAAAGTTACAATAAAAAATTAGAAATATTAACAAATAACACAACTTGCTTTTTTAAAGTATTTTGTAGGTTTATAATAAATTTAATACTTTTTTTTATTGCAATCTGTTCCATTAGTCCATCCTTAATTTTTTAAATCACATCTAAATTTTTTTTCATACATGAAGGATTAGTTCAGTCTAAGACTGACTTTGTCACCTTTAAATAACCATACTTTTATTATTATTAATTATATTTTTCTATTACTTACATCAAAAACATTACCAATTACTAAAGGCAAATAGGTATTAAAATCATATTAATATAAAATTAGTTATAAGCAATTGCTTTTATTACTTATTTTATAAATAGAATATAATTGAAGACATGAGTGGATAAAGGTAACGTTACAAATTTAAAGTTTTGGCAAAATGACAAATAAAGATTTTTTTTCCACACAGGAAGTGAAAAAAAAATTTACGTTCTCAGAGTTGAAATTTTCGCTCGCGTTTTACGTTTTACGATATCAAGGAACAAATTAGTTTCCGTGCCTCTCTGCCCTTCTGTATATCTGTCTGTGGTTACACACACGGGCATAAAACCAACTACCGTTCATCCAATTTTAATGAAATTTTCAGGGATTGTGCGGGTCGGTACCTAGATTGTCCCATATAGATTTCATTAAATTCCATCCACTATTTTTAATTAAGCACGCGAAAAATTATTTTCTATGACACCATCAAAATTTCGAAAACAGATTCGGCCCAAAGTTAGAGGAAAGTGGGCGATTAGGATAAAAATGGTCCATTATGAATTTTATCAAATTCCATCACCTTCTTTCACTCACGCATGGGCAAACTAATTTTTTAAAGACTTGATCTATATAATCTACCGAGAAATCATTTAATTAACTAAGAATCTGGGGTTGCTAATATTACAAAAAGTAGATAAGCAAATAACGCCTTCATTTGCAAGAAAAAATAAATTTTCGAAAATTTGTTACAAAACACTATCATTCACTCATGTCTTCAATTGTCAATTTCTATTATCAAATTAGTTATATTATAGTTTCATTTTGTTTATGATATCTGCATTATGTTTTTCCAAACGTTAGAATCTATTTTAAAATTGAGGATTTTTTTTTTCCAACGCATATTTGGCCTTTAATATCTATCTATTTTTGTTCGTTGTGCCAGATCTAATATATTTTTATTAATCAAATGCATTGCATCATAGAATGAAGGTACAACTCAAAATTTTAAGTACCACAATCTCCACATTTTGCTTTGTCATATTTTTAAACTTTCATACCATTTAATTGCTTTTGTAATTTAATGCAGCGTTATTTATGCCAAAAATTTTATAAGATTTTATGAGGCCATATGCTAGAACTTTTTTTTTAAATATCATTAATTGGTCACTAACCAGTTATTAATCAGAAATTAATAGAAGCTGTTATTTAACTACTCCAGCGCATGTTTTTGCCATGTCACCATTTATGAAATGTTCCATTAAAAATCTATTTCAATTATCTTGTTATACACGTCCATATACTGCCTGTATTTGACATATTTTATTTTATTCGTCCTCCTCTAAAAAAATATAAAAGATTTTTTTTTTGTAGATGTACCACCTCATTTTATATTAAATTATAAAATAAATCCGTGAGTGAGAAATTGCCACTGTTTACTACATGAAGGTGTAATTTTTATTGTTTCTCTAAAATTATTAGTAGTAGTTGAAACTTATAACTGAAATAAGCAGTTATCCCAACTTATGTATAAAAATTTCACAGGTGTCTTCTAGCCTATTTTGCCAAGTTTTTATTCCATAAAATCTTATTCTTAATAGTTTTGAGCTTCTCCTTTCACCCAGTATACTTAATAAACCGGAAACTACGCTTTGAGGACAGGATAAGGAAAAAGTGGAAAGCTGTTAGTGAGCCTAGACGCGGCTGAAAAAGCACAAACGAGACCCTAACTACTCTAAATCGTGCCAGGGTTAGCATTTTTTTCAGGGAAAATCGGTCCCTTTAGCCTGTCTGCCTCAGAACCAGTGGCTGTTGGACCAACACTCGCCGAAACGTCCCTGCTAGAACTCTCTCCATGATTGATGATTGTATAATTAAACGAGCGAAGGGACCTCACTTAAAATCCCATCTCCATTACTGTACTCATCTGTTGTTGTCGGCCCGATGATGACGTCGTAAAAGCGACATTGTACTACAGGCTTGGTGAAAGCAGTGGGATGATTTTCAGAAAAACTCTCCGACATTTGTCTGATTCTACGTTATTCCGATTAGTCTGAAAAAAAGAAAACACGAGAAATAAACACTATATTAACAATACCTAGTACGCATGATTAATTATATTACCCAGCGGCTAAACATACATTGATTCCAGCCAAAAAGAGAAATGGCAAAAGTTCCAAACCGTTACGGAGACTAATGCCGAAAACGGCATTCAGCCAATGTCACACTTTCTAAACCTCTAGTTGATGTTATAATTCGTCTAACCATAACCGGGTTTGTCATTTTTTCCCCAGGTATTATTATTCGAGCCGCTGAAAGACGGGATTAGAAAATAAATCGAGATACATAAGCGGTGTTTATATAAGGAGGAAGGACACTGGAGAAGACGTCCTTTCAACAGGAGAGCGCCTCCATTTCTCTCCAGAGCCAGGGGATATGTGAGACTCCAACCATATTTACATATCTCAGCGGGATTAAGTTACTCATCGGGCTCATTTCCATTTCGGCTTTTTCTTCTTCTTCGGGGAGTGTCGCCGTCAGTGGGGGCGCTCCGGGTCGTTTGTCAACCGTTCCCGGGGACTAGATGTCTGAATTTTAGAAGGATTTTTAGCTTTATTTTTCCCTTTTCAGCGTTTGTCCGGGTGGAAGATAAACGTTTCCCAACGGTTTGTTTTGAATAAAAAGAATTCAGAAGTATATCCGCTCGGTCTAACTTTTGAGAAGAATCTTAAAACTAAATCGCTGCATCTGACATTTACCGATTTGAACCGCAGAATACGTTTTATGTTAGAATTAAATCTAAAAAAAATAATAATACGCTTTAAAAAGGTTTTAAATTGGATTCAGTAATGTTTCTTGGCCAACGGCTACACAAGGAGCTAATGAGGGCAGCATCCACGTTCAACTGTCAGGTTTATCTCCAAACCCAATGAAGGGCCAGGTACACACTTTATAGAGCAGTCGTTAATTAGTTACGTAAACGTAGCAGCCAGATTATTATTTTTTTTAAATAAAACTTTATCACTAATAAATACATACTATTTATGTCATAAAATATAATTTTTCAAAATGAATACCCATTATACTACAAAAAAATGTAATTTTCAAAATAAATGCAATTTTAAACTGTTCATAAATAATTTTTACAAAATACCGAAACTTGTCTTATTTTATTAAGAAAGCACTTTGACATTCTACTTGAATTCCCCCAATTTTTTTTCCTAAACGCCTAAACGCAAAAATCAATACTTAGTAACAAATTGATGTATTGATCATCAGTATTAAAATGGACTAAAAAATTCTTAAATAATGCCTGGATAATACAAAATTATCTTTATAAGAATAGTAAATCAGGTGAAGACAACGTCTTTCTATTTTTATAAAATAGACCATTTTTAGCATAAGAACCTTTGAAGGGCCTCAATACTATCCATAGCTAACTACTTTTTGGATGGGGAATCGAAATCATGGGCGGATGAAAAAAATGGGAATTATATTATTTATCATATATTTTTTCTTTTAATAAAAAGATATATTTGATATAAAATATTCTTACAAAAAACTGAAACTATGAGGGTACTCTTGTAGCTCACCAATAAATTTGAAAGAAAATCTCATTCATTGAAGTAGGCAATAATAGTTTAATTACTATTTTTATAATTTTGTAGATTGGCCGTTTTAGGATAGAAAATGGTAGATGAATATTAGAAAACATGGTTCGATATTTCATATTTTTTTCTTTAGGAAAAAAAACGAATGATTAAAAAAAATCAAGTAAATAAAACTAGAATTTCTATTACTCATCATATCCTTTTTCAAGTATTGTTTGTGTCAATTTTTTTTTCTTTTGTACGGATTACCTAGCTTTTTTTACCTTATGTAGTTAAAAGTTAGTTGGAATCAGTTAAGAATAAATAATTAAAATTGTTGGGACCGTTACTGTAACACCAAAGAAAAAAGACGTTTGTTATTGTTATTAAAAAATAAAAAGTTATAAAAAAAAAACATTTCAAGATATACCTTAACACCATCGTTAATGATCTAATTAAGTTTTCTTATTATGAATTTAAAACGTTCAAATTGACAATAGAGATTGAGGAAAATTTTATCTGAAATTTAAGTACAAGGCAAATCTGAGAAAAATATAAATAATCTCGAGGAGAATAAAAAAATACTATATAAGGGATGATGGTGGATTAGATGGAGTTGAAAGGGTTCAGAAATGGAAGTCGTTTGTTTGGCAGATGGCGACGGGAGGGTGCCCGAGAGGTGGTGCATTCTAGTGGCGTCCTCTTGAACTACAGTAATGGACGTTCCGTTCTAAGAAAATTTACGTTTATTTAAATAACCATATATGAAATTTTATGATTAATAAACGCAATTGAGTAAATATTGTTAATAAATAATCAAGGCATGAAAAGATGTTATAATTGAATGAAATATCGTAGGCATTGAAAGAATTTGATTTTGATTTTTTATTTCAAAAAAATATTTTTGAAAAACACAACTTTATTTATCCTAGGTAAAATATACCTATGAAAATCTTTTCATCCATCAATTGATAGTATATGATATTGCTTTCTCCACACATTATTCCTAAAATAGTATTTTTCATATAAGTTATATTTATTTTAATTCATTTAATAATAGTTTAATTTCAAAAGTAAATCATAAAAATTCAATCTAGGAACCTTTTGATCTTATCTTAATTTACTATATAAAAAAAAATGTTCTACGTTTAGGCTGGTTGCCACTTTTGACCTTTTGCAAATAAATCAAAATAAGAAACATTTAATGCATTTATTATATAATTAATTAATAATTAAATTATAAAAAAGATTATTATTTATTACAATTCTTCTTCTTCAGCATTCTCTCCTTTTTTTTTTTTTTTTTTTTTTCCATAGCCTCTTTATATCTTATTTCCATAACCTATTTATCTTATTAACAAAAATATCCTTTTGTGTTATGAAACAAGGTATTTAACGAGGTTTAGATTAATATTGCTTCTGCAATATATAATAAATAGACATAACACAAATTGACTAGATGCAATATATTTTCTTAAAAATTATAAAACAATAAAAAGCCTAATGATGCATATTAGAATGAAATAAAAAATGATGATACACAATTTTACTAAGAAAAAATTAATTTGTTTACAATAGCCACATTAATTACAAAGGTTTATTGCCCATTCAGTCAAGAAGTGAGATAAAATCATAACTCATATCATCAAATAAAATCAACGATTACCGAATTTGAATAATAAAGAAGAATTATAAGCCTAGCACTGCGAGGGATCTTACCTCAGGTAGGATATGTAGGATATGTATGGACAACGGTAGGTAGGATATGTCAAAATTTCTTGATTTGAGAAATTTAAATACCTATGTTTTTTCAAGGATCAAATAATAATAAAAAAATCTTAATGAGAAAATGAATATAAATGTTTAAATAATAAAAAAATAATTTGATAATAAAGACAAAATAATTATTTTATACTATAGATGTTATAACACTGAATGTCGTAAAATATTTTGCATCGAAAGTATTAAAATATAAACTATTGAGATTTGTTAAAACTTTCGATATAAAAATTGAATGCTAAAAAAAAAAAAGAAAAAAAAAAGAATATTTGTTATATAAAGAAAGCATCTTGTTTTATTCAAAATTACACCAAAAATTTTAAAGAATAATTTAAAGTAATTTAATATCAATCAATTTACTAATTATTCTTATAACAGTCAATAAAATGAGCATTATTTCAATAAAGATTTCCACTTATCTAATATAAACTTTGCAATATTAGAAATAACACTATTTTAACGACAAACAATTTGATTTTCAAGTTGATGAAACAAATTTATGTTCGAATTATTTTATTCAACCCACATAGGATGCATTGAACACTTCCTACACAATGAGGAGAGCTCAATGTGTTACTGCCCACTCTCAGTGCGGACGGCTCATTTCTCGCATAATCTATCACAAAATTGAAGAAAATAAATTAGGGTTTGGTGACACTGGTTTCTGCAGTATATAATAAATAAACATAACACAAATTGACTAGATGCAATATATTTTCTTAAAAATTATAAAAAAATAAAAAGCTTAATGACGCATAATAGAATGAAATAAAACATAAAGATATACAATTTTACAAAGAAAAGATTAATTTGTTTACAATAACCACATTAATTACAAAGATTTTATTGCCCATTCAGTCAAGAAGCGAGATAAAATCATATCTCATATCATAAAATAAAATCAACAATTACCGAATTTGAATAATAAAGAAGAATTATAAGCCTAGCACTGCGAGGGATCTTACCTCAGGATTTTTTACAATAATTATATCAATATTATATAATACCTTATATAATACTATAATATTATATATATATATATATATATATATATATATATATATATATATATATAATATTATATTAATATCTTCATTAGTGAATAAATATAAATATTCATTCACAAGTCTTATAATTGACTAGCTTTGTCTTACGGTTTCAGCCGCTTTAAATTTGGATTAATCCCTAAAATACAAAATAACCTTTAAAATAATATGTTGTTCAGTCTCATTTGTTGCATGCCTCATCAAGGAACAGGGTCAAAGCGACAATAAATTTTTATAAACGACAATATAGTTTCAAATTTCCACACTTTTTTACCCTTATCCTTTCATTTTATTTAAAAAATAACATTTTCACAGAATAATTTCACACTTATAAAAAAGTTTGTGTAGGCAATAAAGATCTCTGACAACGACGCGCACGTAATTTGGCATTGT
Source organism: Rhaphigaster nebulosa (assembly GCA_948150685.1). Lineage (NCBI taxonomy): Eukaryota > Metazoa > Arthropoda > Insecta > Hemiptera > Pentatomidae > Rhaphigaster > Rhaphigaster nebulosa. Next base: position 58,909,801 of record OX411311.1, read on the forward strand.
TCCCTTATGGCCTATATCGTGGGTTATCTTGAAAACGGTAAATTTTAGGGCTTTAAAACGCTGGACGCGAGCATTCGTGTCTGAATGCCCGCGTCAAAATCTTATAAGCCCGAACAGTCCAGTTTCAATTAGCCACCTTACCACCGTCGGAGTTTTTAAACCTCCATACATTTTTCAATTATTTTTATTTAAAGTAGCAGTAAGAATTTAAGAATCGAAATTGATATTCGTCACTTTTCCATGAAATTCCCTTTCTTTTGATACCTCGTTTGTCAAAATACTTCAGTTTATATTATTTTGAATATCTACCAGTGTCTCAGTCATTTCAATCATTTATTTAATCAATATTTCAGTAACTAAATGCTTCGTGATTGATTTTTAAAAGTATTTCAGACTCAAATATTTTTATTTAAAATTTTATATATTCCGTTTATCAATTTTCCTCCAACAAATTACGAAGCAATCGCAAAATATCCGTATGGTCCAGCGGATAAACCTGAAACAGAACAGTGGTCTAGCGGACTGTGATAAAACGATCATTTTAAATTTCAATTAATTGAACCATAGATGAGCTTAAGAATTGGTTGAGGCGCGAACAATACAAAAAGTAGCAGAGATATAAAATTAAACAATTGTACTCTAAGATAAAGCAACCGAGTCCTGAGATGTCCTCGTCGAGGCTATCAACAAATGGTTGCTGTCATTCCTCGACGTCAGGCAATACCTCAGCCCCAACAGGCAGTGCTCTACTTAGCTTGTGCCCGACTGTACATCTTCAATTATAAAATTAATTATAAAATCTTGGATTCCCTCTTTAGGTGAGGTCCATCAAGCCAGACCTGGAAGAATTCGAACGATAATTGAATCTAAAGCGCTATCTATACCTAAAAACCTCTTAATGAGATATTGTACCTACTTTGTTCAATGTTACAATGATGCTGACTTAAGATATTATATGTATTTCATTCCTTAAATCAAGATGGTGGAATATTACTATCTTTTTAAGGCACAACCAAAAGTTTACAGTTTTTAGTTGATTAAGAATCAGAAGGGAATATTATTTGTAAGATTTCGCCAAGTTCAGTAGTGGGAACTATAGTTAACCGGTTACCATTTTGTCCACTTCCAATGTTCCAAAGAGACCAATTCCAAGATTCAGAGAAAAGCAATTCTAACCCAGAAGTATGCGCATAGGTTCAGGTATCACACAACAGTTTTCAATGCAGTATACCTCATAATGAATTTACATTGGGGATGTAAAATTCCTTTTATCTGCCTCCCATAGCTCTGGCTAGGACTGGATATCCATAATTTTTATCTAACTTCCGTTAGTCAATAACTATGCCTTTCAAGAGAGTTGGGATACAGGTATCTCCTACAAGCCTAATTAAGTTTCAATTTTTTCCCTTTGATTTTGTGATTTTACTTTCTTTCAAACTTTGTACACTGGTTATTTTTATGAATATTTTAGAAACACTTCATTTTTTAAAAAAAATGTATTTCACAATTTCAATAATTTATAGATATAATTTCACATTTTTGAATTATATTCATAAATACATAAATAGCTTTACCATTCAAATCACTACGATTTTTCACATAAATTTTAAAATGTTCTTTATCGAATTAAAACGTTATGTTTTATTTCGTTATTTGTTTTTAACAGGGTTTCAAATTAGCTCTGCACTTCAATTTTGAAAAAGTTCTGGTTTTAAATTAGCCTTTTTCTTAGAAACTTTTTTGAAAAAGTTCATGCAAGAAATTTTATGTTAAAACATTTATTATAAGTTCTTACAAGAACTTTTTGGTCAGAACTTATGTAGTAAAATTTCATTAAGAACATTATCGTAAGAACTTTTATAATCAAGTTCTATATTAAAAAAAGTTCTCGTTAGAGCTTTTTAGTGGGATTATAATAAAAGCTCTCATTATTAAAGTTTCCAATTAAATGAGGAAAATACTTATGGAATTGTGTCTTGAATGGTTTTCTTATCTTTAAATAAGCATTCTGTATGTGATTTAATGAAAATTATAGCAAAAATTAAATAAAATAAAGGAAAAGGTAATTGTTTTTCTATTTGTTCTTTTATTTCTAATTTTATTTATTATCTATATTTTTTGTTAAAATATTTTTTTTATCTTTTCAACAATACTGTAGTCTCCCGAGGTTTCTCCCAAATACCAAAGATCCTTCTCAAGCTTTGCCCCCTAAGTATGTGAAAACTTATATTTAAAATGTTCTAGTAGGAACTATTAACAGAACTTTTATAAAAAAAAAATTTGGTATGAACTTATATCAACATAACTTTTATCAAAAACTTTTAATGATATCAGTTCTTAAGGAACTTTTTATCAGAAGGTTCTTTTGTGTAGAACTTTTATGTTAACACTTTAATGGTAAAAGTTCTTGTAAAACAGCTAAACTGAAACTTTTTGAAATATCTGTTTCGAGCTCTGGCTTTTACTAATGCCAAATGCTAACATTAGATGTAAAACGGCTGAAAGAACTTGAAGAAGAAATTAAATTAAAAGATAAGTTGAATATCAATTGTGAACTGCTTTAACGTAAATTTTAAATTTATAAAAATATTTTTAAAAAATGTTAATAGTTTGTTTTTTGCATTTTTTTTTAATAATAAAAAACAAATAATTAAAAATAGGTTTTTATTTGGCTGGGAGACTTGTGCCTCACGCATCTAAATCTGACATTAGTTAAATATATATTTTAAGCTATTTGATGTTATAAAAATTCCCATTGTAAATGTTTCCGACTCAATATAAATGAATAATTTTCTAAATGGTCGATGAGCTTTGATAATAATGATGAACTAATAATCAGTACAAGTTCCGAATCGAACTGGAATAAAGACAAAAAAAAAAGATTAGTTTATTTCACACTGGAAACTGCGTAGATCTACAGATAAAGGAAGTAAATAATCAATTTTTTACCGAGAGATTAAATAATTTAAGCTGAAGATATAGATGCTAGTACATTGAGGGATTCAGTTCATTAGAACAGTGTCCTAACCATAGGGTATTAATATTAACGATATTAAGACAGATATCGCATCTAAAATAAATCGGCCAATCGTGTAAAAGTATCTATTTCAGGATCTAAGTATCTGGAATCTATTTTATAGAGAAATAATATGAAAGAGGAGTCATTTTTTTACTACTATACTACCAAGATATGTCATAATCCTTGAGGATGATATATAAATATATCAAGAAATGCGTGAAACATGGAAAGGCGCAGAAGTAAACCATGCAAATAAAGAGAAATAGGTTATAATGGCATTTATTATATATATATATATATATATATATATATATATATATATATATATATATTCATATAAATAGGAAAAATAAGGAGAGTATGGGTAGAAAAATAAAACAGTCAAAAAAAAAATACTGGAGGGAAATATAGAGAAGAATTGTGGAAGAACGGTGAAGGAAACACCATTGTGGGAGATCAATAAATAATTAAAAAATATTATTTTCATATTTGTTATGTATTTATATCACCTATAAAATTAATTGAACAATATAAATAATGAAATATTCTCTCGATATTCGTTTTAAATTCACAGTATACATAATTATGACACGTACAAGAGACAATTACATATCCTTAAAAAACATATACATATAAATTAATTTTTTTTACTATTGTCTATATGTAATATAGATTAAAAATATATTCCGATCTACCTTCTAGTCACAATAGCAACTTATATTCTCTAAATATCACTTGGTACGTGAAAATATTTTATTATTATTTTTTTATTTTCACAACATAGAATTTTTAAGTTTTTAAATTCTTTTATAAAATTAAATGTGTTTATTCGCCCTTAATCAGTGTTAATAGTTATGAGTAATTTTTTTTAAATAGCATTATTACATTTGTAAATTAAAACAATAATTCTTTTAGAATGGATTTTCTTAAAGAGTTAATAGTTAAGGAATGTCTAGTTGTTAATAGATTTCTTGCCAATTCTTATCTGATGCTAATATCAGTATGATCGAATAAAAATTTAAGTGATTCACAATGATTTTTGTGAAATTATGTGCATTGTCGTTGTTATTGAAGTACAAGTGATTCATTTCTGAAGATGTAAATTACTCCTCTCCGATTTGGCCGAAAATATTTCTTTTATATTTCAATTCGAGGGATCCACTTAATAATTAGGGTTAGGATTTTTATGTGTTAAAAAATCCATGATATGCAAATATTTATTATTTCAGAAATATTTAAAAATACATATAAAAAACGTGAAATATCTAAAAATATATATTTAAACTTCTAATTATTTCATTTTTTAAAATATTAATATAATTTGAATTTCTTAAATACTTCATGCAAATGCACCAACAAATGATGAAGGATGAAATCATGTATTTATAGGCATGGATTCCATAACATGTAAAATAGATTTTAAAAAAACAAATTACGAACAATGAACTAATTAGGAACAAATTGGTAAAATTAATCAAAATATTAAAAATTAAACAAAATAATGTTACAAAGAAAATTAAATTAAAGAAAAACTTCAAATACTCAGATTTTTTGAAATTTGGACAAATTAGATGCATTTTTAGATTTTCGAAGAGAAATGTTTGTCTGTTTTCTCTTAGAATTGCTCAGTACAGACTAAATGATCTATTCTGACTTAGGAGAAGGGATCTAACTTAAATGAGAGAATTTCCTTGGTATTTGATACGGTGGGATCTCCTACGTCCTGTTTGTTTCGAGAACATCAGCTATACAAAATGGAAAAGAAGCACAAATTTGTGCTTATATATGCCTGACGAACAAAATTAGTCAAGGGCTGATCCTTTATTTTTTCAAAGTTGGTACAATAATGTTTCGCCGCTTCAATCCAGGTACCCGTTCCTGTTATGACCAGTTCAGGAGGGGGATTTAAGTCGGGGTATATTTCCTTAAAAATATTTACGCGACTGGGAATCTCAAAAAATAACTTCTTTACTGTAGACACCAACCGTTCAACATTGGGAAACTTAGCACTCACTGCTTCAGCCACGAGATAGAAGCCACGAGATAGACTGCCTTCCAAATCATTCGCACTAAGATAAAATAACTTTTAAATTTTTTCCAACTTTAATCATATAAGGATTGATAACTGCTTCGGTCAAAAGCAGTAGAACATAGAGAGGGCAAATCCCTTGGGGCCAAAGAATGCTCATTGATTGGTTGACATATTTGGTTGAAATATTTTTCAAGAAAGGTCTTAAAATCAGGATAGTAAAGTTTGTTAAATGGGATGCTTGGCTCTAAGGAGCGTTCGGCACATATCTCGATGCATTGTGCAGTTACCTGTCGTGTCAGTGGAAGAATCAGCTGTCGATGGTAAGGTCGGTCATAGGACAATGCTTCTATGTCAAATTAGATACTTATATGCTGCACAATTTGAGATTTTCTTGACACAGCTATATCAGAACATTCAAAGAATAAAAATTAATACTAATAAAAATATCTATACTGCCTATTACATGAAGCTTAATAGTTTGTGTGATTGATTGCGCTAATTTCAGGCCTATTTGAAAAATCCTTTTTATGTTAGATATAGCATTTATTAAGAAAGATTTTAGGCTTTATAATATCACGCTACGGCCCATAGGAACGGAGTAATAACCATAAAAAAAATTTCTAATAGAAAACGTGTCCAAATTGTGTACATGTCGTTGTCATATCATACCCGTGTAAACAAGTTGACTACACGAACTTTTGAATAAGTGTGAAATAAATGTGTTAAAAGGTTATTTCGTAATTAAATGGAAGAGTAAGAGGAAAAAACATGAAACTTATTGAAGTGAAGAAACATCATAACTGTTTATAAAAATTTATGATCGTTTGGACCCGTTTCTTGAACATATCTGCATCAAATGGGACTGAACAACATATTATATCTAACTTATTATTTTAAAGATCATTTTGTATTTTTGGTGTTAGTTCAAAGGTAACGCGGATGAAATCTTGGTTATAAAATAGCAATATCGTGATTGAAGAACCAGTAACATGTTACAAATTATTTTGCTGCGAGCGGTGACGTCATCACCTCAACACTTATAATACCTATAGTCAAATCGTGTTCAAATCCAAAAACCATTATACAATCTGTAATGGCACATCTCCTCTGTCAGATGATACCATTTTTTGTTTTCTAGCATTTATAGAAGCGAAGCTGTGAGCGTTTAAAAATTACATCTAAAGTGTCTTGATATTTTTCTGTTCAAACACCCCAGATGAAGGAATATATTTCTACATTAGAAACTACTTTATTTATCAAAACATGAGGTTAACTACGAATCTTTATGTTTAGGGAATGGATGCATCTTCGAAAATCAATTATCCACAACTCGATATGTAACATATCATTCATACATTACCTACACTGAAATTTTCGAGGCAGTTATTGATAAAACTGTAGCAGCTGTATATTATCGATTTTTTAAAGGAAAACCAATTTTTTAAAAACTTAATTCTAATTTATATACGCTCATAATTAAGAAATGTAACTGATAATTGCGTAAAAAGGGAAACTCAATTTCTTTCTACTTGAAGAAGATAAAGTGGCTTATATTTAAAAAAAATAAAAAATACAAAACCCCGGAGGAAGGCATTAATATCGGAGGCCTATCAGGACATTGACTAAGCGATACGAACTGGGTAAATTCCCTTCCACCTAAAAGAATTTCATCTCTTTTTCTTTCCATTTCATTTCTTCAATTTCTCATTCCTACCAGAACACTTAAATTCCTTTTAATTAAGCTTTATCAGGGATTAATTGAACTGCCAATTGCGAAACCTACGCGAGAGGGGAAGTTAATTGAATAAAATAAAATTATTCTAATAAAGAGAGTAAATTGCTACGAATAATCAATGTCCAGGTCCTTTTTAGGACTATTATGACTAACTGATAGTGGGACTAAGATAGGTTCTTTATTTTGTAGGTATAAATAAAAACAATTTTTCTTGCTTCAATAAATGTAAGAAAGATATATAATAAACGACTAATTTTCGTAGTTATTAATAAATTACGATTAACATTTGGATTGTAAACATTAAAACTCTTAAAGTCTTATTGCTGGGCCAGGAAATAGGCTTAGTTCTAGACTAAACGGGAAAGGACTATCTTATGGGCTAATATAAAATAATAAGAAAAACTACCACATAACTGGTAGACTCTCAGACTGAAAAGAATCGGGAACACATTTTTCTAGTCTTGGAATAGCTGCGTCTAGTAGTAGGTTGAGTAATGTTAAGTCCAGGAGTACATTAATCCTTGGTTTACTCGCTCAAATCCAAGTTTATTAAAAAGAAGCCAGCGTTTCACCAACAACAGGACTAAAACTTCCTAATGAATTATATTTCTGAGTCGATGCAATGAGCAATTAATTTCTTAGCTGCTTAACTCCAAGGAAATTGGTCGGTATCCTATTACAATGCCACACTTAAGTGCAGCTTTCCGCAGATCTTTCCATATCAGATCCTCATACCTGTGGAATTCCATTCCTTCTTTCATCCGACGCTTCAATACCCTTGCCACCTTCAAATCCCACCTAATCAATAACTTCCTGACCATCCAGTTGCAAAATAATCGTAAATACACCTCCCGTATTTTCAATCAAAATTTATAAATATGCACTAATAGATTTTTATTTATTATTACTTCATTTTTTAGATTATTGTTAATAAGTGTTTGGACTTTTTTTTTTTTTCGAAGGTCATCAACGCTCGTTCTACTGTTAGAAGTTACTCCATTATGATTTATTATAATTTACTTCTTTCTATTATTTGTCAATTATTTTGGTCATACTTCATATACTCTAAGGCTCTAAAGCCTGCACCCTCCCCCCATCATTGCTTCTATTGTTATTCTAAAGGGACTTGTCCCGAAATAAAGATTTATTAATATTATTATTATTATCTGTACAAAATAAATCCAATTCAATTCAAAACTTCAAGACATTTAATGGAAACGTAATAGCCCTGTTTTTGAATAATTGGAACATAAATGAGAATTCAGGAATTTAAATAATTGAAGAAAGATAAGGAAACAATGATACCAGAAACGAACGATGGTGCTGTGATATCAAGTAAAGACATATAACACTCTTACATTAAAAAACGTTATCGGTATATTAAATTTTATGTGGTGGAATAAACGTGTAAGATTCCCAGTCATTAAATCAATTAAATTAAATAAATTAATTAAATTATTATTATTAATTTTAATAAAATAATATTTTAATAATAAAATTATTAATAATAATTAATTTTAATAAATAAAATTTATTATTATTATTAAATAAATTAATTAAATTAAATTAAGTCAATTAAATTTTTATTCCCAAATAAAAACCTTTTCCTTTCCTTTGTATAAAAAATAAATAACTATAAAAGCATATTTATTTTAAGTCTCCGAGGAATTAATTAGCACTTATCTGGCAGTACTGTAGGACATTCATTATATTAAGGATAAAACAAAAAGGAAAAAAAAATGCTTCAGAAATATTTAGTATCACTAAAAAGAAGACAAAAATAGAAAACCATCCTCTATAAATCATAGACAAGAAGATTAAATTATTACAAATTGCCGAGTATGCCAGAAGAGGATAGATAAAACTTAATATGGCCCTGTAGAGAGGTATGAAAAATAAATGGCTGAAACAAGGAACTGCAGCTGTATTTCTACAAAAAAATCTCTTCGATGACTGGAAAAGGTGGTTAGGAGTGGTTAGATCTTGAAATCAGTAATAATAAAAATTAATAACCACGAATTAATAAAATATTGTTCCAACCCATTGCACACTAAAAACCCTGAAGAGTTTAACTGATCATGTTAATCTTTCTGTACCCACAAACTGACAAAACTTTGACCAATTTTCATTAAAATTCAACTGTAGAGGCTGAAGGGTTTTGATCATCTAAAAGTCACCTAATAAACATAATATTTAATTTATATTAGATTTTTACGTGTAATAAATTAATGTTGATGCATGTTTTTGGCTAACAAACTGTCGCATGAAAACCTCAGAATGGAACAGAATTAAAGTTTTTTTTAAATGGTTACTGGATGGCTTAGCATGCTTTATTATAATAATAGATTCGAACTAAAAATTATAATCATTTAGATTTACTCATCATCAAGTAAATTTCTTGATTAGCAACATTTTATCTATATCTTGGAACACAAGAACGTTTAGTTTCCATTGACCGTCACGAAGGGCAGGAAAATGTGATGGGCAGAACAGTGGCTAAAGAGGCATCGTTGCCCTAAGAGTGGTGGTTTTATGGGAGCCGTATTAGTGAAGGAAGATGCTTTAGAAGATGGTGGAGCATTACTGTAGCCCTGGGGTACGCCTGCCGTTCTGTAATAGTGCTTCATCATTACGTGTTTCACCTTGTTCGTGCACGTTATGAGCGAAACAGTGCAGTTTTGTGAAAACAATTGTTTTGTGGATTAATATGGATATCAACACAAAACTGAATTAAATTTATGTATAAATCTTTGATTGGAAAACTAAAGTGGGAAATTGGGGCTACATGGGAGGAAAAATAATTCCAAAAGAATGATTTTAAAAAACATTTGATTTGAGCCTCATAGTTTATAAACTTTACATTTGATGACATAAATATATGATGGTTATATATGAATTGGCCATTTCAAAAACTACATAAGTCACACAATTAGAATTATATAAAAATGACCAATAGACCCACTTGCCGGACGTGCTCCTCTCACCTAATGCTAATTCAGTATCAGTACCAGTAGACTGTTATAGGGATAAATAAAAACTGAGTCATTCACAAGTAAACGAATGTTCAAGAACTTTTTTGGACTGAATAATAGTGTCTGGGATTAAAAAGGTAGAAATATTGAATAGTCTTTATAATTTATGAATAATAAAAAACAAAACAGGAAAACTGTTCTTGACTTATGCTATTTTAGTAAGAAACAGGATCAAAATATTTAATTTGAACAAAACAGCTAAATTATTAAATTTTTTAATGAAAATAACATTAAAATTAAATTTAATTTTCAAAATTAAATATTAAATTATTGACATATATTATACTATTATTAACATTTTCATGTTTTACTATTATTATAATAGGTACCTAATCATATTCTCTATTACTCTCATCTGAATAATCTTCAACATTTGCAGTTGGAGAGCAAAATATGTTTTGATTAAATAGCAAATACTATTCCAGACTGATATCCTGAATTCGCTTTAAATCGTCCATTTTTTTAGAAATTAATTTAGACTTTCACTCTTTTTTGCAGTTGAAAATTTTGTCATCAAGATGAATGAATGTTTAACGTATCCATCAATAAATATCTCTGTTATAATAATGCCTTTTTTTTTTTTTTTTAAATCATAATGAAAACTTATGTGCCAATGTCGAAGGAGCAAATGTTCTTTTTTGTTCTTCTGGAACAATCATATAATTCTCTCATATGATTCTCTTGATGTTGTTTATGCAATTAACAACGATTACGCGGCATTGTTTGAAGAGAAGGAACATACTGACTTGTGCGGTTTTAACCCGCCAATCTTTAATGAACCAACGCTTAAGGAAACTTTCGCAACAATAAAAGTATGTTTGGAAGAAACTTGCTTTATGTGTTTTTTTTTTAAAATTAATATGGACGTTGTTTTTTGAAAAAGGCTTAAGCGCCAGAAAGTCAAAATTCAAGTTTCAATTTATTATGGGATGTAAACACTACCTCTATCGATTACCGCTCAAGATATATCGAGAAAAAAAAAATTGGAAATTGTCTAAAAATCGACTATTGATGACGTAAGCACTAAATATTGACGTCTCTCAGTCGTCACTCTGGTCTTGATTAGTGCTAGAAATCTTAACAAAATATTGTAATAATGTATAAACGTTTTACCACCTTAATAAAATCCAACTGTATATAATAAAGAATAAAATTAAAAAATAAAACTTTGTCATTTGGGGGACGTCTTTAATGGCGCTTACGCCTTTTTCAAAAAAAGGCGTCGATATATTTTTGGATACAATTTTTTTTTAATGGTCTTTTATGAAAATAATTAAATGAAATGTTTTCAGAAAATCTATTTTTTCTTCTTTATTCATTTCATTATTTTGTATTACTTTTTTTTGTATAAATAAACAGTAAACCTCTATGGGAGAGACATCGATAAGAGAACAGGACAAATTTACCTTAGGCGACCCATAGAGTGGCAGAAAGATAGTGTGCATTTCGGAAATGACCGTAGGGCATTTGTTCTTGGGGCGCGTGGACCTTGTTTTTCTTCGACGGGGCTAGTCAAGCCATAATTTGTTTTTCCACTCTGTTTTTCTCCCACCGGACCTGCAATGTTTTTGTAAGGGGTGACGGAGAGGATGTACTGTATTTCACGCCGTAACGAGAATAATTTAGTACGATTTGGAAATCATTTTTCCGATGGATGTGAAACATTTCCCTTCTTATCATATTTTCAGTTGATCTAAAACTTTATCAGACATCACCGAGGGAGGAGAAGGGATGAATGTTTCTAAAAATATTCCAACTAGCTGTTGTTTACGGGGAAAAAATATGTAGAATACAGGAATTTTTCAGGAGGAAAATGTAACTTTTGTAAATTTATTTACATTACATTATAATATAGTTTTTCAACAATTTTATTACGTTTTGTTTTTATTACGTCTATTTTCGGTCACAATGTGAACTCAACTGCTATTTTCTTTCTCTGATAAGTATTTAATTACTTGGCTTTACGCCACTCTGGAATGTTTTCTTGTTATTAAGTGTTTTTCTTCTTCCTCTCCATCTTGTTTTTATCCTTATCATTTTGTTTTCATTTTTCTTCCTTACATATTATAATAACTTATGATTATATTACTGTATATTTAAGCTAACAACTTTATATATTATTCCTTTATTTCATTGTCAACATTAATGATAACATCATTATCACCATATACATTACTTAGATTATCATATTTACTTGCAAATATCATAATAATAATGATTAACATCATTATCATCATATACATTACTTAGCTTATCATAAATATATAAATATAATTTTCGTACTCTTAAATCTTCATTTATTTAATAGAAGCTATTGTAATCAGTAGTTTTCATGTATTTATTATATCTTTTATATAATTCATAATTTTTCTTTCTATATTTTCATAATATTTGAATTTTCATTATTTACAATGCAAATAACATATTTTTATTTATTTCTTATTATTTACTTTATACATTCTTATTAGATACATTTTTCATTATACCTACTTAATTTTGTTTTCATCACATTGTCTCATATTATTGTTTATTATGTTTTACTATTGTTATTGGTACTGTCACTGTTGTTACCTTGTTTTTTCTTAGACCTGATGATGGCCTAAATCTTAGGCCAAAACGTCGGCACACAATATAACAAATTTTTCTTATTTGTATGTTCCTTGATTGGCCCCACCGCTATCCATGCGTCTCCTATGCTTTGATTTAGAAATGTTGGGCGCCCCGAGAGATTTTAAGTCAAGTCTCAAAGTACAAATACCCCAGCCGAGTGTTGACTTTGTGTATTTCAAAAGTTGTAACTGTCGATATTATCAATAAATTATTACTTTACTATTAATGATTACTTAGCATAATCAACAAAAGAAAAAAATACTTTAAAAAATGTAATGAGACCTCTCCCGCCCTCCCCCCCCCCCCTTACTGCTAGGCCTTCTGAAAGTTGTCGGATATTCGTGCTTTGTGGACTACTCTACCAATGTATACTAGCTATAATTTGTAGCTATAGCGGTGACTCAGTTGCCGGAGATTTCCTCCCTTCTTTGGAAATTACTTTGGGTAGCAGAAATAATATAACTCCTTCACGAGGAAGCAATAATAATGTTTAGCATTTCTAAAAGGGATAAAATTCTATAACAGCGTTTAATCTATGAAATTAAGCTCAAGATCTATAAGGGCAGGAAAATAAATAAATACATTTATAAATCAATCTTTAGTAAAATACTGTTAAACAAATGAGCTTGTTATCAAGACATAATCAAGCAAGTCACGGAAAAGATTTTCCCAGAAAAGGCCTTTCTTTCTACTGGCACTCAACAAGCCGAAATATCTATCGTCAGAACGGAAACGCCAACCCTTACAGAATGCCTAATTCCGCCGACCCATCAGCCCCGCCGTTTTAATCAGAGGAGCCATTTCCGGTATAGGAAACAAAGATCCCACGGGAGGGGGCGAAACAAATTAAAAAAAAAAAGGAAAAGAAGAAAAAAAATTACAGAAAGGGTAATTTCGAAGAGGGGTGGGGAGACAGTCAGTCAACGTCCGACCGAAGCAGAAGTTCATCACCGCCTTTGTTATTATCAGTGGGGCCATTATTATAGTTATCAGGCTGGACAATTAGCAATGCTCGTTAGCAGTCCCCAGTCAAAACCCAATCAACATCGCAACATTTGTTGACCGATGATAGATGTCTCAGGTGCTCCATGGACGTTGAACTCTTTTATAGCCATGAGGCTTTGTCACATTTAGAAGAATTTTTGCGAGTTTTCATCGAAATCATTGACGGGTTTTAAGTTCTATATCAGTAAGCTTATAGTTAGCCTCATGTTAGATCAATTGAATCAGGTTATTTTCTAACTACTTAGACAAAATATTTAAAAAATTGGACTAACCCTAAAAATACAAAATAACCTTTAAAATAACCTACAATAACCTCAAAAATACCTTAAAATAACCTATATTAGTTACATTGTTCAGTCACATTTGCACACATTTTCAAGAAACGAGGCCAAAACGACAATAAATTTTTAAAAACGACAATGAAGTTTCACGTTTTCACACTTTTGTTTTCTCTTGCCCTCCCATTTTATTTACAAAATGACGTTTTCACACATTTTTTTTTTTCTTAATCCCAAATAATATAAGTAGCGAAACCCACAAGAACATGGAAGAGGCAAGGTTCTTCTTCCTCGTTTTCATGCAATAATTTCACAATTATTAAAAAGTGTCTATAGTCAACTTGCTTCCAAGAGTATGAAGTTGTACAAATGTTGGACACTTTTTCTCTTTGCAATTTATTTATGGTTACTACTCCGATCCTACGGGTCGTAGCATGTAATAAAGTCTAAAACCTTCCGGAATAAACGATATTTCGAGCACAAAAATAATTTTTCATTTTGGACTGTTGGTTCCTGAATGAATTCCTCAATTAGCACGATCAAACAAACGAATTCTTCAGCTTTAGATATTAGTATGGATTTTCAATTTAAATGGATAACAACGGCAAACATTCGAATACCAAAGCCTCATTCTTTAGCTGAGTCGAATTATATATGTATACATATATAAAAAAACTTCATAAAAAAATGAGTGTAGTATTTTTCAAGCCGAGAGGGGCCAAGACAAAGTACCCCAACAAGAAGGGACAGATCGGCCGAAGACTGATGTGACGGCTAATAGAGAGATCGGACCCACAAAGGGACCGGATCAGTCATGTATCAGCTCCAGGCATCAAGCATAGCTCATCCTTTCCGGGGATTTGTCCTTTAAATCATGGGAGAAGGAGATCCGAGATTACATAGGGGAGGGGGAGAGGTGGAAGGGTCCCTCAAGAATGTCTGATAGCTGTTTAGTTAGAAGTTTAAGAGGTAGTTTTGCAACACTATAAGGTCCCTTGTAAGGGGATATAAGAAGGAATAGAATGCAATGAAAGTTACTAATACAATCCATTACTTGAGAATTACATTTGAAAACATATATACCCGAGGGCAACATGCAAATCGAAACCGCACCGGTTTGAACAATGGACCAAGGCGACCCAATTCTACAAAATAATTGATACTAAATATCTTAACATACTTAAATCAAGAATTACATACTTATTTTTTTATTAAATTAATATTCCGATGATATTTAAGGAATACAAACAATTGCCATAAAACCAAAAAAATGCATTGCGATAGACCGTTCATATCTCCTATTACCTGCCAAATTTCTCCTCAGCCATCATTTCGCTGTTCCCGATAGTCACTCTCCCATCACGAGAGATTGGATGGAAAGGAAAACCGTGAGACGGCTATTATGCATGGTTGGAAAATTAGAGGAAAATCCATTTCCTTGATGGAAGCATCTGGTGTTAGTATCAAATCTCTAAAAAAGAAATTTTTCATACATCCAATATAGCCATATAACCATATATCCAAACTTTAGATAGAAATATATTTTATTATTACTAGATAAGCACCATAAAATAATAGGTTATAGGTGAAAATAGCTATCAACTGTAACCTATTACGGATTTTGTGGTAATTTTTAGTACCGATTTGGAAAGTTTATTGTTTTGGAAGTACGCCTTCTTAGGTTTTTGGTATTGGAAGATTCTAAACAAAGTCGTTAGTCTCTCAAGTAGCAGTTATTAACTGGCCAACGTTATGCCAGATAAAACATTATCAGAACTGAAAACAGCGAATCAGGCAGCGTATCTATTACGGCACTCACTATGGCAATCGCATTAACCAAAAGAAGCGAAATCGAAAATATGTATATGTGAAGTAGAGAAAGCAGTTGTACCAGCGAACAAAATTTGATTTTTAATTGTTGTTGATCGCAACGAATCTATTTTTTAAAAATATATATTTTTAAACATAAAGATTTTCTAGTCCTAAATCGCACTGAATTTCCTCAATTATGTTTTTTGTTATTTAAATGTTGAAAACAAATTTTCTGCCCTTTGATAGAACATATCTGATGAACCAAAGGATGGTTGCCGTTGTACCAAGAAACACAGTCCTCGAAATTTTTAATAATTTTACTATAAACCTATTATACTGTGTATTTTATTTGTTGTCCATATCTCCAATCATCATTAGCTGAATGAAATTACGTTCAGATCAAAACAAATAAAAATAATAATAATAAGTCACTGGAACATCTGGAAAATACTTTTACATTATCAACTATCACAATTAAAAGGAGTTCGGCAATCGGGTCGAAAAAAGTTGATAGATAATCAAAAGCTTCTTGTAAACAAAAACTGTGATTAAAAAAAAATTATATTCTTTTACTGTAATTATAAGGACGTTTTCCTAAACTAAACAAAAATATTAAACCCTTTTAAATGAATTAAGAGTATCTAAAATTTAGTTATAAATAGTGAAGAATAGAAATGATTTTGTGAAGAAAAAAAAAATCCTATGGATTGAGGAAACTAAAATTGTTATACCTTCAAAAAGAATTTGTAGGTTAATTGTCTGGGTCAAAATGATTAATGATAGGTTCTTGATATTAAGGAATAATACAAACTAATTGTAATATATAAGTAACTTATATAAGATATAAGTAACAACAACTTCTCACATATTTTTTAATATAAAAAATAGTCTCAAAACTTCTTGATTTTCCATGGTAGAATCCGTGGGGTAATTTTTAATAACATTGACTAATTGTAATATAAAGAAATATTTAAAAATATATTATTATTACTATTTAACCAAAATTTAAATAAAATCTTTAAAAAAAAATAACTAAAAGAATATCAAACTAAAATGAATCAATGTTAGAGTTCATAAGTAATCTAGGATGGAACTAGGGTACATTATTTATTTATTTATCTTTTAAAAAACTTTGATGACGTGGCTGATATATAGAATTATATATTGTTACTACGTACATTGTTATATAATATAATCTTATGGGATTTGAAGTATCCAATCCCAAGATAAAAAATATTTCTGGTAGAGGTAGTAAGTACTAAATTGGGATTCAAATTTATATATGGTTTTGTTATCGTAAATTATTTCAATGCTTTGAATTATTATATTTCACGGATGAAGTGACCAATAAATAAATAAATAAGCAGGACGAAAGTTATATTTTATCGGTATCCGTTATAATTTATTTTTAGATATTTCAAGATGATTTTTTTATATTTTATGTATTTTAATTTCTAAAAATATCAAAGTTTTACTTCAGCATCTAATCATATGCCAATGAGAGCCGAAATAAATAAATAAGTTTCAATTAGTTTTATTCTGTATTATTACTGTAACTTCTGTTTTTTTAATGTAGTTGTAATTTAAAGAAATCACCATTTACAAAATACATCGCCGAACAAATAAGATATTTAATAAGTGACTAATTGTAAAAGTCATATCGAGGGATATCATTTTCTAAAGGAACAACTTAAAAATATAAAATAATCTAAAATATTTTAAAATAATTTAAAATATTTAATCTTTAAAATTAAAATTCAAGATTTTGAATAGAAACACTAAAACGGACGAGGATGGTTCAATCAAAATTTTCTAGATAGATGCAAATCGAATCCATTGTGGACTCCCATTCCAGATGTACCAATCTGCGCCAATCATCTTGTGTTTGAAGACGACTCCTTCTTCCCTGCCAGATCGGCATCCGAACTCACAGCCTTCGAAAATGCCATGCGTATCCCTCCGATAAGAACGGTCACTGACGGACATTAGTATCCAGGCTAAATCAATGACTGAATGGGTTCCTCTATCCCTCTTACAGTGGCTGCTTACAGTGGACACTCTGTTCTTCCAGACAGAGAGCGCTCTATGAGGGCGGAACATAACCGTGTACCGCCGACCGAGAAGACGTATGGCTCCCTAGAAGTTTGGTGTGGCCACATTCTTTTCTATCTTTGATGTAGAGGAACATCGGAGACTTTTCGATTCTTTATTGATAGTACTCTTCAAAGAATTTTTCAATCCATGGAATATTTTGTTTTGATGCATTCTTCAGTAAGACAATATTTTTCTCCCTCTTTTTTTATTATCGTTATTTGTGAATTCTCACCATGTTTTTATTTGTGGTTCAACGACCTTACCAATTCCAATTAAGGCAGACCTGTAAATTTCTCGCCTGTAATCAAGTTGAAGACAACCAACCAATGTGCTGGATTGCAGAAGAACAAATCGATAACAAGTAAGACATGATGGAAACGCATTGGTACCAGTTTCATCTCAAATTATTAGATATCTAATCATCCAACATATTTTCAGTCTTGGATATGTCATACAGTTTCTCATGAAACATCCTTCGTGTTTTTTTAAAGTTGTTTTGTACATTGGGTATGTGTAAAATGTTTTGTTCACTGCGTATCATGGAGATTTTTAATAAGTCACAGTGCAATGGAATGTAGGTTAGTTTTTTTTTTTGTTGTTGTCCTCTAAAGTTGTAAAGTATACTACACACATACTCTCACTGAAAAGGATTTCAGTGAGAGTATGTATGCAGTCGCAGTTTTAATTTCAGAGAGGATCGTCTATGAACAGTAACCAGAAAGAACAGGAATCTTCACCAGACACTTATTCGAAGTCAGTAGCAAATTTTAAGCATGAGGACCCCATCCTATCCTTCAAATGTCAATTCTAAGCATTTTACCAAGTTGGTCTTATGGAACAATAAAACAGTAAAAATAAAATATTGAGGTGTCTAGGTACCAAGACTCGACCTAAGACTTTTTTATTTGTTAAATACAAACAGGAAAAGAAATTCTTTCTTGAACGTAAGTTTCGTCCCGTAGTATGAAGTAGTCTCTTCATTGATATTAATTAATTAATTACTAAAATAAAACAAGAGTTTAGAGTAATATTGAAAAATAATTATTTATAATTAATGTGCTAGAGAATAAGATAAGATACAAATAAAAATAATAATTATTTACAAGAATAAAATAAGAGTTGTGCTAGAGAATAAGATAAGATAGAAAAATAAAAATAATATTGTATAATTAATTAATATAAAGAATATTGAATATTTATCGTACTATAGAATAAACGTTTAAAAAATATGATAATAATACAACACAAGAAATAATAATTATATATTATAAATGAATATGAAATAGACAGTGAACATATAAAATAAGAATTATGGAACTTATATTTACTAGAAAATAAGAAATCAACATAACTATAGAACTATTAAATTAAATTAAAAACCTGTTGGTTAAAGTATACTTGCACAGGAAAGTATCCATCCATATTGTCTTGTCCTCCAAATAATGGAAAAGTCATCATGTATGTGTTTTGGCATTTGTCTGCACACATGATATGTCATTGCTTATTAAAAATAAAATGGAAAAATAAAGAGGGAGAGTTCAAATTAAAAAACTACTTTAAAATAAACTTTTTAAAATTTCTGAAAGCCATCGGACAGCTCTGGACGAGAAGACTTGGCTAGTGTAACGAAGTGAAATCCTGTCCCTCCACATAGGCTATTCTTTATCCAAACGTTCCTTAGAGAACGCAAGTCTCTTTTGGGTCGCAATTAAGTGGGGGTATAGCGCGGATATAGTCACATTAATTCCGATTCCCATTGAACCTCTCTTCAATGTAAATATTTTAAATGATTCTGCTTCCATAATAACTTCCTGTGGAGTTAAAATTGCATTGAGTCATCAGGCATGGTGTCAAAAAAGACGTTTAAACAGTAGGAGTCTCAGTTGCAAGTCACTGAAGCTCATCAGCAGTAAGGTACAAGTCACGTTTCCTGTCTTCACTTCAAGATATATTGTGTCCACGATTCGGAAAATAACACGGTTCTTCCTGGTGAAAATTAGCAATTGTTAACTGACGACCTGTTTAACATTTCACAACTACAGGATCTGGAAATATTATCAGATAAGAAACTTTAAGAAGTCTTTATTTTAAATAAAATAAAATTCAAGAGCCTGATAGGCGAAATTGTTAAAAGTTTATCTTGGCCCTCACAGTAATTAAAAAGTACAGCATTCTTTAATTAACATACTCCTCATCCTAATTAGGCGTAAAGATAGGTTGAGCGGGGTAAATGCAGGAAAGGAAAAAGCCGAGAAGTACATTTTTTGCCTCGATTCATTCTAGTAATTATAAACATTATCGATTAATGAGACGAGACACGCACTGAACACATTAGCACCTGAAGGTTAATTTGCATTATTATCAGAACCAAAGAATCTCTTCTGCTCTTAATGTGACAACTTCATTTTGTGAGATGTTAGATTAAATGTTTCGTTTGTGTGTTGTCCAAACACTATTCCAAACCCCTGAATGCACGATCAATTTATTATACAACATCCATAACAATTTATCTATTCAAAAATGTAAACAATCAACTTTTATAGTTTAATAAAAAAATATTACATAAAAACTTAACTCAACTTAAGCCATTTAATACCTGAATAAATTGTAAAAAAAGTATGCAGATGCATAAATATAAATACATATATATATATATATATATATATATATATATATATATATATATATATATATATATATATATACTGTTATTAAATAAGAACTCATCTTCAACTTCTTCTTAATTCATTTATATCGCCACAACAAGATATAAAATCACAATTAGAATATACGTAAAATCATTATAATGCTAATATTGAAGAAGCAGGGACTATTGGCACCTAATGGCAATATTCCTCGGCTTTCAAAGTTGGTCCTTCGTAGTTCTTCAAGCGTTCCAAGGGTGCATTTAAAAGTCTGCCAGAAAATCAGAGACCTAGCAGATCCGAACTTACTTCAGTATCAGAGATGTTTCTTATGATATCCCGGTCTTCAGAGATCCATTCAGACTCAGCTGTTACCGTGTTGTTTATATTGAGACAGGTTCACTAGAAAAGATGATCGGAATTTTCACCATCCACATTTGATTCTATTTTACCTAAAGCAGTAAAGACATACTTTCCATCCGTGTCCTTCAGTAATGTTTCACGATCTGTTATTTGTTTTGTGAGCAAATCAGCTATCTTTCGTCTCAAAAAATCGACTTGCATTTGGGCGTGCATTCTATATTAATGGAAGAATAATAAACTTCTCTCGAATCCGAATAGCTTCAAGGTTTACTAAACCTAAGATCCCTAAAAAAAATTGGACCTATAGTACTGATGAAACTTGAATCCATTCGGCTAAAAACAGCCATGACGCACCTCATTGCACTACAAACAAAGACCTCATTATTCACAAAGATCTTTGGGTATTGTTGTGATAAATGGAAATATATCTTCCATGTAAATCACCTTATCCACAAGCATATTAATAGGCAACCTTGCTTCCCAATCAATTTCTAATATTTACGTAAGACGTCTGAAAAATATTTGACCAGATTAAGTCACATGTCATTGGATTGCTATCTAAAATAATTTTTCCAATGATCAATGTCAAATCACCAGTTTGTATTTACATAGGCCAGTCCACCTTATTTAAAAATAAAATAAATAGGAAGATTAGCTTGGGGAGAAAAAAATACTGAAATATGAACAAAAAAATTATAAGTCAACTACCTCCGGTCTTATAGGCAAGGGTACTGAAAAAATTTAGACCTCCAGTACATTTATACGGATCTAAAATAGAGAGACGATCCGCGACATGTGAAATTTATGAAAAACTAGCTGACAAATTTTGTTTATAAACCAAATTTGTATCCCTCAAGAGAGAGGCTTATAGTTTTGTTAAGTATGGAAATAATGCTGTTATTATTTTTTATTAATAATACTCTTACTCAGCATAAAATTATGTTAAAACAATTAGCATAACAAGTGGCCTAGAAAAAACATATATGCCTGTAACATCTTGTGATTTATATTAGTTCTAAATAAAACACACTTTTCAAGTAGTGACCCTTTAATTTTAGATTTGAGACATAAGTTCAATCTATGCTGAACTGTAAGCAATAAGTTTTCAATTTTCGCCCATCCAGGACCGCTGAATGACTGTATATGCTGATAAGTCCGTGCAGAAAACTTCCGTTTAATGGACTTTTTTTGTTTGTTGATAAAGTGAGGAGAAGCAGGCTGTTGAAAGCTATTTCATGGTCACCGAACCGTTAGACCATATTAATATGCGACATGAAAATACCGAACCCTAGCTCTCTTGGACAGGAATAACATTTCCTGCTAAGATAAAAATGACACCTCTACCGGTCCACATCTCCATCGGCGCTAACATCGCCGCCTACAAGGACCACATATTAACCTGCAGAGGAGAGAGAGAGAGAGAGAGTGAGTGTGTGAGAGGAAGAGAGATAGAGATAGAGATAGAGAGAAAGAGCTATAAGGGAAAGAGACCTGTTAAATAATTACTGAGCAGGTGGGTTTCGGACATTTCTCTGTGTCAGAGGCCTCCTGTCCTTTCTATGTCCCTGCCAACCGCCCACGCCATCGTCGTCTCATTACCGACTCCAGCTTCAAAAGGGATTTTATTTCGGTTTGTATTTCTATTTTTATTAAACAGAATCCGTTATCGTCGGGCCGATCAGTTAGCCTGACAACTGCTCGGTCTTCAATGGGCGAAACTATGCTCTTGGAGCTCTTTCAAACTCGTGATCAAATGGACTCTTTCATCTGTGGAAGTATTAACATCCCTTTCCGAAAGCGTTATTTATTTGTTTAATCAATTGTATACACCTTAGAAATAGTGCTGGAAGTCTTTGATGTCGATTCATTAAAGAAAAAATGCAACTTTTCTATTAAAGACTATCAATTTATTTATGAATTTCATCCATGAGTAGATAAAATTATCCAGTCAGAAATGTTGTTTCATTTAGTATTCTAGTTTCATTAAAGTAATACAATTAAAATTTTAAGCTAGTATTAAAACATTCATTAAATTAAAATTCTAGAACCGAATTTTTGACTTTCTAGATTAGAACTAAAATTGGCAGAACATTCCTACGATTTTTTCTTTTAATATTTAAAAAAAATATTCTTTACAAAACATTTTTTTAACATTTAATATTTTAAAATTATTAAATAAAATCCCTAAACTAGTCAGAAAATTAGAATAATAGAACTGTATCATGAGAATAAGTAAATAAAAGAACTTTAGAAATTGTCAAGTTTAGAATAAGTATTAATTAACTACTGAATCGGTAATCTGATTTATCTTAAATGATAAAAAACAGAAAAAGTCAAAGTTGGAGATAAAACAGTTCTGCTCTGAAGCGGCGACATGCCGTATAATTAATAATTTTTGTTAATATATTTAGTGTTTCTAAATATTTATACCGATAATCGCTAGAGGTTTTGTCTCCA
The DNA here is from genome assembly GCA_948150685.1 of Rhaphigaster nebulosa. Taxonomy (NCBI): domain Eukaryota; kingdom Metazoa; phylum Arthropoda; class Insecta; order Hemiptera; family Pentatomidae; genus Rhaphigaster; species Rhaphigaster nebulosa. Next base: position 58,932,883 of record OX411311.1, read on the forward strand.
ACGAATATTTCCTTGATTTATTGGTTTATTATTTACTTATATGTTTCAGTAAGAATACCACTTAGAAAGCCAATAACAAATATATGTTTTAAGAATTTTTAAGGCTCTTAAACTTTTTGTCACAACTATAAAAATTCTTATAGTATTTTGTATAAAATAGGATTTTGAAAGCTACTAAAACTATTTTGAAAAATACTAACATAACTATTTATTGATGCTTTTAAAAATTTAAATATATAATTTATAAATTAAAAAAAAAAGAAAATGAATTATCGTTGTATTTTACTCATAGCTAAGGGAGCATAAATTATTTCATATTATATTTGTAGTTATAGTAGACCATTAAGCGTTTTAATTCATTTTTTATATTATGAATGCAGTACCAAATAAATAAATATCAGAGACAAAATTATTTACTTTTTAAGTGAAATAGCTTTATTATACCCTATTATTCTTCATGTACTTTATTTATAGATATCAGTAAAATTTTATTAGTGACTTACCAATCTCTTTTTCTATTTATTTACTTATTTTTTAAAGTCAATTTACGTATTGCAGTATATACGGCTAAATTGGGTCTTTATAGTGTAATGGTAAACGTCTGAGACCACGTGGGGCAAAGACGGCAAAAACCCTAAGAATAGAAGTGCAATTTTTAGCAATCGAATTAAAGAATATTGGAGCAGATAGGTTGCAGAATGGTAGACATCAATTAATTTTGTTTTTCTTGGCAAAAAATCCAGTAACCCGCGAATCTTGGGGAAAATACATATTTTCAAGTTCTTAAACATTTGATGGGGCTCAATTTATATAATTTTTAGAAAAAAATTATTATTAATATTGTAATATAGGCTATCCACGCAATGTATATGAGAGAGTATATATAGTTCTAGTTTTTGTTATTTGCTGAAATGATATTGCATAGTAAGATAAGGAGAAAAATATGAAAATAGAAATTACAATAATGTTTAGAGAAACGTTCCGGTCTGGTATTACTTATTTTTCGATAGCTACATCTCTTATTAGTTACATATGTATCATAAAATCCTTCCGATCACTTTGACCTCTGCTGAATTATAAATGATAATGTTTTCAAGGCGTATGGGCAGCGCAGAGTGGGCGGAAACGGAAAAAATACCAACAGACAAAATGTGTTTTACGCACTTTTTTCAGTGGTTTTCGGTCCTTGAATAGTTGAATAAATTCTTGCTATAATTTTTCCGAAAAGATATGTTAGGCCCCTACTGATGGGTCCAAAAATGGACTACATATGCAGCCAATCGAAAATTGTCCTTTTCAAGCTTTAGTTTAGCTAAAAACTTCTTGCAACTTCTGATCCATCTATAACTATAACTATCCATCTATAACTAATATGGGACCATGATCAAATATCAGACACTTTCCTACTAGCATCGAATCCTAGATTTTATTTCAAATGAATTACACAGGCCAACAAACAAATTTTTTTTGAAAACTTTTTTAACATTAATAGTCGATCTTTATAGATTTTTATGTGCTGAATCTAAATCTGGCCTTTTTTGTATCACCCATAGATTTCCGTAGGTTTCAGGCTCATCAAACATCCTAACTTTTTAAATTTCTGTAACACGTTAGCTACAATAGAAACATATTCTGGGTATTTTTCTTTTCCCAAGAACTTTGTAACGACTTGCTTGAATGATATCTATGCTTCTATCTCATTTAAGGTCATTGTGGATTCAAACTTTTAGTTTAGCTTCTGAAAGGCCTGGAAACTTTTGACAGAGATACTTGAAACATGGTCCATCTTTAGGCAAAGCCTTTACAAATTGTTTCATGAGGCCTAACTTAAGGCCTAATTGTTTCATGAGGCCTAAGACTGAAAGGTGTTCAATTCTTTAAAAATCGCTTACTTTAACAAATTTACCTATAAAATGTGAAGAAATTGTGGGTGATACAGATTTTTTAATATTATATTTGGATTCAGCACCCTAAAAAGTAAAGGAATAGGGTATTTTCAGTACAAAAGTTTTTTCACCGTTGGCCTGTGTTATTATTGATCCAATAATAAGACGAACACAGTTCCTATTTTATTCTTAAATTCATATAAAATAATATGTAGTATATATATTACTGTTTTAAACTATAAGAAAGAGTGTAGGTTTTTAATACAAATTAATTTATTCGACGGTTTTTTAGTTCACAATTTATTTTATGAAAGAAGAGAAATTTACTTATGTGTACATTTTTGCAATGAATAAATATTCGAAAAATATGAGGGGTCCCGCCTATTCCTCTTTCTTGAACATTTCACCACTTGGTGTGGGTTTACAGGACTAGGAATAATCTAAATCTACTCAGCAACTTAAAATTTAGATTCTAAGATACCCCACTCGACTTTTTGCATCAAATTTATGTAAGACCCAAAAGTAGTTGGGTTGACTCAGGATATGTACGGTGTAATTTCCCATATATTTTTGGATGTAGAAACGATTGGTGCCACCCTTAGTATTCTATCTCATAATGGCACCGAGATATTGCAAAATCCGGAATTTTAAGCCAATGTGCCCCACGACCTCTAAATTTAGTTTCGTAGATATATTTTTAAATTGAGAGATTGAACTTTTAAATAATATTTCATTTTTATCGATTTTTTTCAGAATATTTTGAATTTTATCCAATAATAATTTATAACGTCAAGTAATATTCACACTTTTTATTATTTCGGTATATTATAAGAAATTTCTTAATATATAAATTGGGACGTTCAAATTTCTCTACCATATCGACGTCGTTTTTTGAAAAAAGGCTTAAGCGCCGAAAATTCGAAATTTCGGTTTCAATTGATTTTGGGACGGTGTTTATCGAGAGGTGTGTATCGATTCTCGCTCACGATATATCGAGAAAAAAAATTGGAAATGGTCCAAAAATCGAATATTGATGACGTAAGCACCAAATACTAATGACTCTCAGTCGTACCTCTGGATTTAACCAGTGCTAAAACCCTTTAAAATATATTGTAATTATAAAGGTTTTGCAAGATTAATAAACTCCTATTCTAAACAATAAAGAATAACATTTAAAAAATATATTGCCATTTGTGGAAAATCGTTTCATGGGTTTCCTGTAAAGTTTGCTAAATGGCGCTTACTCCTTTTTCAAAAACGACATCGATATACTCCTATTATTCAAAATTTTCATTCTGACGCGATGAATAGTTCTTCATGAAATAATTATGTTTATGTTTTATAAAACTGTCTCTCTACTAATGGCAAACTGTTGCTTAAGTTGGGAATAAAACGTTATATTGAGTTGTAATATATTACTGTTTACATCAGTGATTTCTTTAAGTCTAATAATTTTTTTTTTTATAATTACGTCATTTTTATTTTCCTAACTCTCATAACTAAATCATAATCTGTAAGTAATAAGATAATTTTGTTTAATGTTAAAGAAATGAGATGAAAATGAGAGGGTGGCGTACTTGGCGTCGTAGATTTGGACGGACCTACCTAAAGATTAAAGTTGGATAGTCAGTAAGTGAGGGTTTAATATCATGGTTAAACAAACATGATTGATTTCATCTAGCTCTTGATTACTAATGTGATAGGTAAGATCCCTCAGCAAGTATTTTTTTTATCTGTTTATTTTATCTGCGTTTTGAATATCAAAATAATATATGGGTTGTTGTGATTTTGGATATAAAAGTAAAAAGTGCAATAAGATTGTAAGTTCACATCGTTGTATGCCGGTCCCATATTAAACTTACGAATGTAAAAAATTTTATTTTTTATTTTGGTTGTTTTTCGATAGTATTTTGGTTGATACAAAGTTACAAGTCAAGTTACAAATCTGTTACGACATTAGAAAGTGGTGAAATCGCAGTTGCATTTTTACGAAAAACATCTGAAAGTTCTAAGCTTCCTTTCAAAACTAACGAATACGTAACCAACGTATTATTATTAAAGTAAAACAATAATTACATAAGAAGCAAGGAGGTAAAAGAAATGCAACACCAACAAACAAAAAAGTAACAGTTTTTATGAAAAATAGTGTTTTGGATCATGAGTGCACGCCTGATTTGCTGATTTCCAAAGTTTCGCACCGTAATTTCAGGCTGGAAATATCATTTATATTTCGTTCCTAATGTCGTTTGTAACGCTTTGAATATTTTATTAGTATATTATTTAAAGTCATATCCGTTGTTTCAACGTTGTATGCTGGTACTGGTACTGGTATTGGTGAGAGGAACTAGTCCGGCAAGTGGGCCTTACGATCCTTTTTGCCAACCCCTGACGGCTACTTTTACGTCACCGCCGCCTACTAACCAGAGTGGGGATCACCACGAAATAAATATTAACCGGCCCAGGTGGGAATCGAACCCACAACGTTCCGAACCTGGCACTCTGGGACCCTGGCCCCAACGTACTCGGCCGTCAGGTCCTCTCAACCTTGTACAACAAGACGAGCTAAAGCATTTTTCCCATTGCAATTAGGTTGTGACTCAAACAAAATATTAACACAAACACATCGTAAATGTCAAAGGCTGAGTAAATTCAACTTATTGTGTATGTATAATAATGCCACCGTTAGGGGCAGCCATATTGGCCAAGTAGCACGCATCCTCGCTGTAATTACCAGAAATTCATTTTTAATCAGAGCGAGGATCTGTCGCGGCATCATCAAAAGGACATTAGCTGACATTGATTGCCCGTTGGCGTGCCGCGCTCGCTCCTCATTAGTGGCGCGCCTTTGATTCCTGCGTCGTCAATAACGATCGTTGACATCCTGTCTTCTTCTGCTCAATATGAACTTCAAAATTGGCAGGATGGTCATTCTTGCAACAGAGGGCAGAGAGATATTAATGATGATAATTATAAATTAATTGCATTCTGACCAGCACAGATAAGAATTGTTTTCTGAATCCAATCGATATATGATCATCATGATAGGATAAATGTTTACATAATTGTGTAAATTCAGACTCAATTAACATGACAAAATTATTAGGGGAGTACAGATTAACCGAGCAGAGAAATAAGCCAGAGGCGATAGATTTCTCTCCATAGAGCAGGAATCAATTATTAATGGGGAATTAGGTCAGGGAATGGAAGACCACAAATGTAGACAAAAATTGTGGAGTCATCCCTCATTGTTGCAAGACTCTGTTTCTCGTCCAGACTCCTAATTTTTATTTGCCATGAATAAGACCTACTAAGTGTTTATTGTAAAATGAAAATAAATGAAAAAATCTAATTAAATTTAATGATCATTGGCGTTGAGAAAACATTCATGTAAATAATATGCAATTTATTTATTTGGCAAGGAATAAAAACAAAAAAAAAAATCGCAACATTCTGATAACATTGGTCGACATGATCTTTGTAACATTGGTGAGAATATCCTTTTTGGATTTCATTTAGGTACTTAATAAAATACCATTTCAGAAGAATTGTCTAGTACGTCATATTTTCAAGTACCTGAATCTCCTTTATATTCATATTGCTGTATATATATCGATATATTGCTAGGACATCAAGAGAGTTTTACTGAGTATTGCTGTTTTTTTGTTTATGGGGCAGTGCAACAAAAAAAACATCACAGTAAGACAGAATGAAGAACGTTTCCTCAAATAAGTAATGCAAAACTTAAAAAAAATCTGGTGCGGTGCGCACATCACACAACTTTCCTCTACCAACCTATAATAATAATCATTAAAATTGTATTAAACAGTTCACATACACACTACTCGAAATAAACTCAGAATGCACTTTCCCAAGTCTTTTCTCACAATAGTATAATTAATTAGTTTTTAAATAAATTTAGTACTACAATGCTGTACACTAAATATTTTTGGTCTGTCGAGCTGAAAATATATTTTAAAAGTTTCGTTTTAGTTTCCATAAAAATTCCATTTAATTTCCATGGAATCACTTTGTTTCCATTAAATAATATAAAAGTAGACATACTTAAGTTAATTTCTACATTTATGTTATTTCAATACATTGTTACAGAGCGTTTTGTTAACAAGTTGGCGGCTTGGTGGGAGGATGTTCGGTCGCATTCGTCTCCTTCCTGAAGCGCTCGGTTTTCCCTCTAGGGGAGAGTAGTCCTCATGACATGCGCTGCATCTTTACTAATGCAGGTCCGATTTAAATAATTGTTTTTTTTTTGTTTTGTTTTTCAGGGAATTTGATTGCCTTTCATATGATTTCATACAAAATTTTCCATAAAATGCTCACTTTTTGAGTTATGCGCAAATAAAATTTTCTTTTCGCTATAACCTTTTCTCCTGCATTTTCTCGTTGATATATTACATACATGAAAAGTTAAAGGCCTTTAAGGAGAAGACATTAGGCAAGTTACATCAAGATCGTTAGAGCCGTTTACGAGAAAATTGTGAAAAATTGTAAAATCCATGATATAATTACCATTTCCGGTTAGTCCGATGCGCTGTATCTTTGCTATAACTGGTCCGATTTTTATGATTCTTTTTTTTTTTGCTTTTTAGATAATTTAATTACCTTTCATACACGTCTAGACATAATTTACCATAAAATGTATACATTTAGAGTTATGCGCAACTAAAATATTCTTTTCATTATAACTTTTTCCCTGCATTTCCTCGGTGATGTACTAAATATATGTAAAGTTAAAGGCCTTTATGAAGAATAATTTAGGTAAGTTTTATCAAAATCGTTAGAGCCGTTTTCGAGAGAATGGTAAAAAAGTGTAAAATCGATAATATAAAGTGGCACTTCCAGTTAATTGATTTTGACGAAAAAGTTGCTGTAACATCACATGCCTGTGCCTATCTTAAATGCGCAATTTCATTATCGTACAACTTTTCGTTTTTGAGCTAGACTGTTCACATACACACAGACACACAGACCATTTTGCGAGACTTAGTTATTTGGACTGAGGGGGCTTTAAAACGTGTATTTTCGTTGAAAACTCGAATTCGAAAATTTTCACGATCGCAATACTTCCCTTACTATATACTTCATATATAGGTACTATATACTTCGTATATAGGTACGATATACTTCGTATACAGGTACTGTATACTTCTTATACAGGTACTGTATACTTCGTATACAGGTACTATATACTTCTTATATAGGTAAGAGAAAGTAATAAGGCACATTTATTAGACCCCAAATAAAGAAACTTCTCGGAGATATATGTTTTCAAGATAAATTAAATGAAAAGGAATTTTCAGCTTGGAAGTGTTTTTTAAGTGCAGTGAAAGGATTTCTGTGCAAAAAGAAAGGTGAAAACTATAAAAGCCTAATAAATGAACCCTTCTAAACCCTATGAAATACTAGGTTGTCACACGTCCTTTAAAAAACTTTTTTCCATCGTCCTGATGTCTTAGTGAAACCTCTTTCACTAAGACATCAGGACGATGGAAAAAAGTTGCTAGGGACGCTGGAATACATATATGTTGGGCGACTACTGCTGGTTTTTAAAAAGAAATTGTGGGATGAGGGGAGAATGTTACAGAACACAAGAGGAAAAGGGAAATTTTTTTTTCATTGTGTGATATCTCATGTTTTACATTTTTTATTCACATGATTCTAAATATTTTTTTTTTAATAGATTTAACATATTTCATATGATTGTAAAGTCGTCTCCCACCACCAAGAAAATCTAGCTTATCATTTTCTGATTAGGGATTACAAAATTCTTTATATACATCTGTTTTCATCAATGTTACTTCTGAAAATTTTAAATTTCTTGATTTGTGTAATTTAATAAAACTATAAGTTTAAATTTTCCAATTAGGTGTCCCTTTCCCCAGAAAAAAAAATATATGGGGCTCAAACGATTGTTTCATACGAAAATGTACTTAATTATAAAGTCCTCTATAATTCTGAACGTCGGCGTTACGAGACACTATGTCCATTTTTCACTAATTAAGAAAATGTGAAACAATTTGCATTAAACTTGTTTTGCTTTACGTAAGAGATACGGATATATTTGTCCTCGACCAATTCTGAGGGTAGTTAAGTATGCTAAAAAAAACCTCAATCCACTTTCATTCGGAGGGAAACCAACTGCATTCCTATAAAATTAGAGAAATGTGACATAGAGTCCTTTATCTCCTAGGTACAGAATTAGATAAAACAGCATCATCGTCATTAGAGTACTAAAATTAAACAAATTAGTATCATATCAAAATTCCACAGTTGGGATTTAGGAAATTATATGAACTAGCTATAAAAAGTATAAAAATAAGCAATATAAATAAAATAAATAGTTATGAAAATTAAAAGTAAATAAGAAAGAAAAATTAAGATAAGCCAAAAAAAGAAATGAGATGGGAGAGGAAGAACATTCTTGCGTTTTTAAAAGTAAATAATTTGTATGTTTTAAGGAATAAGTGATTTTTAAAAACTTGTATTTCGTCATCCTCCAACCCAAGTTTTATCATATATGCAAAATTTCTTGTATATACCAAGTAATGAAGTTGGTATCCAAGTACATGTAAAATATTATTGCAGTCGTTTTCTTAAAAAAAAAGATTCGATATTTTGAGCAGGTTTCGCAACGTAGGCAAATCATCATCCTGTAGTTGAGGACTAATCCAATCCCTTCTTTTGTTTTCTTGCGCTGATACTGGTTTTCTAGACAGATCCTGAGCATTACTGACCTCAGAAAAAAACAGGTGACCAAATATTTCCACCCGCAGTTTCCTCGAGTCTGATCGGTCGCCATATGTCAGGAAAAGAGCTCTCTCGTGAGAATGGTATAGTGCATAGTCACCGCGTTTGGGAGTGTCGTTAGTCTGCGTCGCGGCTCTGCGCACCGACAAAGAGGCTGCGCATTCCGTCGGGGTCTTTCCGACCGAGAGGCGATCTTTGCTTTGATCCGGCACCGAATTCCGACTTGAGAGGGTGAAGCCATTTTCTGCATTCTGATGTAAAATGAAAATTCTGCCCCATCTTTGGTTCTGGACTTGGCTAATTGTTGATTCCTAATCCATTAGAGTTTTTTGTTTTGTTTTTTTAAATTTCCAGAACTTTAACGATAATTAGTAACATAAGGTTTGCAATTGTGGAGAATGCAGCGCCAATGATAATTAAAATAGAAAATACCGCGTCGTTTCCTGTAAATGCTAATAGGTATACGAGCCAGGTGAGAGAGATGAAATAGGGTGAACTGAAAGATGTTTCATGAAATCCTAAGAAATCCAAATATTTCAAAAATAGACTATAAGAGGGATTGAGAGGGGTAAAAAAAACAACTACTAAACGCTGTTTATTGTTTTAAGTATAATGAGGTTACAGTAATAGCGGATCCAAAGAGGGAGAGCGAAAATTCATAGAAAATTTAAATAAATGACTTATACATCACAAATGAATTTATAGTTTATACTGAAGATTTCCCGCGAAGTTCCTGCCATATTCAAAAATTAAATAAGATAATAAACAGACGAATGCAATTTACTTGGTAGACCCTAACGGTATGATCAATACGCCCCACGCTTTACAAAAATGGAATTCGAACGATACAAATTTGTTTTTCAACAAACAAAATTCATGAATATTATGATATTATCATAACTAAAATGAAAATTATAAGCTGAATTTTTTGAGTAATTTTAAAACGCTTAAATGGCATAACATTTTGTCATTTTGCCTACAAAATTTTAAATTAATCCGGGAGAGGTCCCCGGACCTTCCCTTCCACTTTAAATATCCACAATTAAATGTAACCAATGCTGTAAGGCACCATTGAAGATCGGAAAATTAATTGTATATGATACTAAAAAGGTCTTTCAGAAAACTGTTTTGCAGCCCATTTTGAAGAAACTATGTTTCGCGACCATTTTATAAGATGCTTATTTCTTCTTGAAACACATAAAAAAAATAATTTGGTTTGCATCCCAACAGCAGCCATCATGAGTCACAGTCCGGGAAGGGATCGAAACAGAATAAGCGGGGTTGTATAGAGTCCATTATTGAAGATAGCTAACATTAGTGAGGATGAGCGAGTAGTTTGTGTATCTCCGTCCAAGATCGGAGAATTAAGTCATTGGATCCAATGCTTGGCCATCAACAGAACTACATTGTTACAACAAGTCCCAAACAGTCATATCAACGGGTATCAACAGTCAGATCAATTGCGATGTCATGTCAAATTATTTCTGTAAGTAAATGACATGGCCTTGAAGTTACGAAAATCGATGTTTTATTCACGTGTATACTTCCAGAATATAACCAATCGTACATTGTCGTATGCACTTTTTAAATTAATAAAAGTTGGTATCAATCGAAGATTAGTCATTAAAAATTGGTCAACGTTTTATTCTTCAGGTATCTTCGAGGGAGGGAGAGAGAGTGAGTGAGTGAGGGGAAGGGAAAGAGAGGGAGAAAGAGAAAGAAAGAGAGAGAGGAAGAGGAAGAGGAAGAGGGAGAGGGAGAAGGAGAGGAAGTATTGCAATCGTGAAAATTTTCGAATTTCACTTTTCAAGGTTGTAAGATCCCTTGAGTCCAAAGAGCCAAGTCTCCCAAATTGTTCTGTGTGTATGTGAACAGCCTAGTTCAAAAACTAAAAGTCGTACGAAACTGATATTACGTATTTAAGGTAGGTATGCTCATGGGATGTTACAGCAAATTTGTATTCAAAATCGACTGACCGGAAATGACACTTTATATCATCGATTTTACACTGTTACAATTTTCTCGAAAGAGGCTTTAACGATTTGCATTGATAACATTTGCTGAAAATCTTTTCTTTAAAGCCCTTTAACTTTTCATTTATTTAGTACACCACCAAGGAAATGCAGGGAAAAAAGTTATGATGAAAAGAATATTTTATTTACGCATAACTTAAGAAGTAAGCATTTTATGGTAAATTATGTTTGGAATTGCATGAAAGTTAATTAAATTATCTAAAAAACAAAAAGAATAATCATCAAAATCGGAACAGAAATAGCAAAGATCCGCTTCAGACTAACCGGAAGTGATAATTATATCATGGATTTTACAATTTTTTCGTAAATGGCTCTAACGATTTTGATGAAACTTGCCTAATGTCTTCTCCTTATGTATGTAGCATATCAACGAGAAAATGCAGAGAAAAAATTTATAGCGAAAAGAAAATTTTATTTGTGCATAATTCAAAGTGTGAGCATTTTATGGTAAATTTTGTACGAAATCATATGAAAGATAATTAAATTCCCTAAAAAATAATTATTTAAATCGTGTCTGTATCAGTAAAGATACAGTGTATCTCATAAGGACTACTAGACCCAAGATGAAAAGCCATGCGCATCCGGAAGGAGACGAATATGACCGAACCTTCTCCCACCAAGCGTTATCAACCTATTGTTTGGGAACCTATTGTTATCAAAACGCTCTGTAACAATGTGCTTTAATAAGTGGAAAATAATTTACCAATCCCTCATTAGATTGATCCGTCTAGACCATCATGCGGACGTCAACTGATAACAAAATGATTCCATGGAAACTAAACAGAAACTTTCAAAATATATTTTCAGCTTGACTAACCAAAAATATTTAGTGTACAGAATTGTAGTACTAAAGTTATTTAAAAAACTAATTTATTATACTTTTGTGTGAAAATACTTGCATTTTGCTGAGTTAATTTCGAGTAGTGTGAATGTGAACTCTTTAAAATAATCCTAAAGATTATTATTATGGGTTGCTAAGGTAAAGTTGTGTGATGCGAGCACCGCACCAGTTTTTTTTAATGTCCTGCAATACATGATTTTGAATAATAAATTAATGTATAGTGAAACGTTATTTTGAAACAAGCTAATAATTTTCACAATTAAATGAAATTATGTTGATTGTTATTATATTTTATTAGTATATTTATAAATTATAATCACTTACTTGACTTAGGTTCGACAACTCAGCATAATAAATAATAATATATGAATAAATTTCAGTTCATTTGGAGAGTATGATCAAGTTTGCAGAAAGTATCTTAGTCGTAGATTTACTTTTCGGTCCTATAAAGTAGAGACAATTTATTAGAACCAATAATGTGATAGTAACTTATAATTAAATAGTAATAAGATATTTTAAATAGTACTAAAACTATTTTTAAAATATTAAAAATATAGCACTAATTTCATCACAAAAGTGATGACACACGATTAAGAAAATATTAAATTAATTTTTAATTAAAACAACCGAAGAAGAACGGTCAAATAGCTAAATAAAAATTATTTATTTTAATATGCGTATTTTTGCACATGAAAGGGTGGTTGTTAGATATGCAAGAATTGGTTAGTTTAATTAAAATTTAATTTACATAAAAATTGAATTCATACATGTTTGTTGACTTTAAGGTGAAAAAGGGATAAAAATAGATTATATAAGGCTGAAATTATTTCATCAACTGTTTATTTTTATATGAATTGATATAAGATAAATGTAGTGTGATCTTATAATAGTTTGCTATGTTTTTGAATAAACTAAAATTGCCTTTTCAAATATGCCTGATGACGGCTTGAGAAACCGAAACGTTTTATGTAAAAATAAACAATTGGTGAAGTAATTTCAGCCTTATGTATTGAATTAATACTTTTTTTCCTACGTGGTTTGAAATAACTGCAATAGTTTATCAAATGAGCATCTCAATTCGTTTTGAAAAGTATAGTAGTTACGGTATATGAAAATAATTATAATTTAATCATTTCTCAACACTTAGTAGGAAAACGGTTAAAGATTTATGTTTCTACATACATAAAGTTTGGGTTAATTTAAGAGGCAATATAATTAATTCTTAAATTTAATCATTTCATTATTTCTAATTTGAAGAGAAACTACATATTGTGTTAATTTGTTAAGGTAGACTTTCGCTGGTACTGACCGCGGTTGCGATTGGCAAAGCTTGCCAATCGTAGCCGCTAACTGTTACTGCTGCTATATTTCGCTGAAACTGCCCATTGCAGCGGCCCACTCTTGCATAACCTATAACGTTATAGCCTCTCCTATATTTATATCAAACAATTTCGTTATAACTATATAGTATATCCTTAAACCTTTTAAAATTATATGTTATTTAGATACATACCAATTATAGATAAATGAATACTTTTTACAGATAGGCAACTATGTATGTACAACATATATATTGTTATGTTATTTAGAACTAGATATTTGTTAGGTATTTTAGACAATGAACAAAGTTCGTCTGTCGAGGTTTCTTTATTGTTTATTGATGCAATATTGATACAAAATGTGTGAATATAAAAATAAAATAATATGATTTCCACACATTATTTTTTACTATCACATTCCTATAATTCTTATGTTTGTGGTCATAAAGTGCCTGAAACTGGTAAACGAACTCTACTAGACGTTCGTCGTCATAATCACTGAATCCTTTTTTATTAAACGACATTGTTTAAAATGGCAAGCGTGAACCGTCGCGTCTGAGGCAGTATGATTCCTTCCAGAACGGTCAGGGACACGGCAGTAGAGGTATGGCGTCATACCTAGACTGTCGGGCAATATCAGCGAAATATGTCCTTACCTATTCAGTCAAAGAAGCAGTAAACTGCTGTAAATTGTTCAATGTTTAATGTAGTGGAAATACATAAAAATAAAATATTTATTTTCTAACGCATTATTGAACAATCATTGAACTTTCATGTCTATGCTTGTCCGTACATCATAAATTTATTCAATTTAACAGGTACCATTCTTTATTTTAATATATAATTAGTACCTTATTTCAAACTTACTTTCTCAGATAGTTTAAAAATCGCAATTTATTTTTAATTTATATAGTGAATTAAGTTCACGTGGACTCTCTACGAATGAAAATTATTTATTCGAAAAATTTATCAGTAAGTAACTTACTTCTTAATTGCTGACTTAAGCTTGTTCCTTACTTTCTCAAATAGTTTAAAAATCGTGATTTATTTGAAGATACAGTATAGTTCTGATATAACGACATATTACTGCGAACTGCATCTGAACAGAGCCTAGACTGAGGAGGAAGTACAAAGTTCGAACTTACTTAACCACGTGGGGTCCACAAAGTTCTAAGTAGTGTGGGTATATATATTTTTAAATATAATACATCATAGACAATTCTTAAACATTTTAAGCATATGCCTGTACGTATATTTAGGGATTGGTTAATGTAACGTGCAGTTTTATTTATTCATAAAATTTATGAGTACTTCATTTTTTAATTGTTGAGAAATTTATACATTATTCGGTCGAATAGTTTAAAAATCGTTATGCATGTGTAGACGCAGTAAAGTTCAGATATAAAGACTTATTATTACGAACTACATCTGTAAAGAGGCCATACTGAGGGCGAAGTTCAAAGTTCTAGTATGCTTAGCCACGTGGGATTCAAAATTCGAAGAAGTGGGGCTATATAAATATATTTTTACACCTAATATATCATAGAAAAATTGTATACATATAAGCACGTGGTAGTACGTGCATCTAAGATTGGTTAATTTAACAGGAAGCATTATTTATTCAAAAATTTTATCAGCACCTTATTTCTTAATTGCTGACAAGTTTAAGCATTACTTTTTCACTTACTTTCTCAAATAGTTTCAAAATCGTGATTCATTTGTCGATACAGTAAAGTTTAGATGTAAAGATTTATTATCGTGTACTGTATCTGTGTGGAGCAGTGCCTAGACTGAGGACGAAGTACAAGATTCCAACTTGCTTAGCCAACTGGGATCTAATGTTGGAAGTTGTGGGGATATACGAGAGTACTTTATTCTCGTATTATCTCGTAGAAATTTATTTTTTCTTCTAAAAAGTAATAGAAATTTGTTTAAACATTTAAATCCATGCTTAATACACATTTAAGATTGTTTTATTTAATAGGCAGAATTATTTATCAAAAATGTTATCAGTACATTATTTCGTAATTTTTGAGTTAAGGTATTTCTACACTGAAACGTTATTAACAAAAATATTATTAGTAAAATGTTTGAATTTCTACCGTTTACACCGGTAACCGAAATGTTATTACCGGTAAACGAAATGTTTTTAACATTGCAAATAGCAATGTTTATAACATTTTTGTTATCAACATTTTGATGTCTACTGTTTACACAGGTCAATAGCAAAATATTATTAACTTTTTCAACGAATCGGCCTATTCAATGATCGAGAAAGAATTTTAGTTTTCATATTGCTTTTTATTCATTTGCCGTTAATTATTATAATATTTCAAAGTGAGAAGTAAACTAAAAAATTATAACTAATGAGTAAAACATTGCTTGGAAAAATAACTAGGTATAATTGAAAAACACCTTAATGGGACCAACATTAGCGCAAAAAATGTTTGTAGTGTGTTTAGTACCAAAAGAGGTAAGAAATATCGTGTAATAAACACCAGATATTTTTACCTATTATGTCTGTTAATTTCATTAATGTTTCATTAAAAAAAATTGTACCATTTTTATACAAATATACTAGGAAGTCCAATAATTAATAATAAGAGGAGCAATTATAACTAATATGTCATATATGTTTATTTCGTGTTCACTTCAAAAGTCCAATTCTAGCAATGTCAATGTTCAGGGGATGTGCCCCCATCATATCTAAAATTAAGAACCTAAAATATTAGACAGTGAGCACATAACGAGAAACAGAAAATTATTAGAAGCCATACATATTACTTAAAAAAACTGTTAATTATAAAACAAACACTAAAACCCTAGATACTCCTTATACTGATATAGTAAATAAGATAAAAATAAAATAAAATTAGCATAATTTACAATATTAAAATTAAATAATAATTGGTGGTAATAGAGAGATAAGTTTTAATATATTGATTAGTAGATTTCAGGCCTAATATGTTGGTGAGTATTGTGACTATATAAGTTGATCTTATTAAAATTGCAAAATCCAAATAAGATTATTTTAAAGCACAATAGACTAGTATGAGCTGATGACTCCAGTTGAAACTATATGACAAAATAGTATGGATAGTTATATACAAGCACAATGGTAATTTATTAATTAATGAGATGTATACTATATGTGTATATATTTATTGTACATAGATATTATTGTTTCTTAGGTTGTATTTATAAACTGTGATTGTGTGATGTTGTTGTTAGTTTTATTATATGCTATTGTATCATAATTTAATTTTCAGAAAAAAATTTCATGGAAAAAAGGCTAGAATTGGACTTGTGAAGTGAACACGAAATAAACATATTTGGAAAGTTATAATTGCTCCTCTTTTTAAATAAAAATTGTAATTAATTTTATGCGAACTATTTAATAAAATTATTTTCACAAATATATCCGGATTTTTATTTGTGTGGCCACAAAGACGAAAGTTTGCTAATACATTTTTGAACAACTGTGTTTACAATTTTTTAAAAATAGTAAATAGGCTAATTCAATGTTGAACTAAAAATAAGTTTTGTTTTCACTACACCCACGTTTTCCTAACCCATTTTAATATTTATACACACATGGGGTTTAAAAGAACATTAAAGTTTTCCTTAACTAGGTGGAATAATGATGATAAATAGGCAAAGAGGCCTTTCTTGTCTCCGCTACGCAATCAGGGAACGGCATGTTTGAAAGGATTGAAAAATGGCTTCAAAGAGAAAAATGGTCTCTTAAGAATAAGGCCATTTGGTTGAGTTAACCTCGGATTTGAATGTGGGACTGGTGTCATCCTACCTTACGAGCATATTGTGATTCCTTGTAAGTTCTAAAAATAATTTTTTAATATGCCCTGTTTCGAACTGTCGACTAAAATAAAAATGAAAACCAGTTAAGAAAAAAAACAACTGTATTTTAAAATTACATTACGTTTTGGCTAGATACTGGAAAAACAGTAGAAGAGATTATACCATTTTTTTATGCATGGAATAATTTTGAATAAAATTACTATCTTGAATAGTAGAGAAATAAATCCAGTACACAAACCTGTCTTAAATATCTTTTTTCACTATGAGCGTGAACTTAATCGTAAAATATTGTCCAGGTTGTTTTAAAGTACTCTTGTTCTGTGGGCGGTTGTGATTTCGTTTACAGTGTTTTTGTACTTTATAGATTCATTTATATGTATATATATTTTTTATATTTATATATTTATATATATTTACAATCGCCCATGATGTTTACACAAACATATTTATTTTGGCTGTTCAGTTGATTCACGATGCAAATATACATATAGGATAAAGAACTTCAGTAAGTGGATGTATTCCTTTCCTGTCTTTGATTTTTATTTTAGGACTGCTATTGAAACTGTAAGTACAAGATTTTGGGATGTGTATTTAAAAAGTAGTATTAGGTTGAAATGAGGAAATTATGTTTACCCTAATACGAATCCAATTCACCGAGGCGTTCTCAAAAACTGGTTAATTGTCTATAAATAAGTAAACAATTATTCGGGCAGGGATGTAAGCAGAATTTTTTATCGGGAGAGGATTTTAATAAGAATAAGGAAAATAATTTGGCGTAAGTTTTAAGGATAAGCATGAAAATTGGATCGAAAGCTATAGTTTAAATTGCCCAAAATCTTATATTGGTGGGTATGAAAATTATATTTTTTCATACATTTGGAGGAGAGGGAGAGGAGAGGAGGATATATCCACTTGATTACCCCTCCCCCGTCATACGCCACTGGTTTCGTGGTTATAATGAGATCTGTTGTAATTAATTTGGTTGATTCACCAAGTTCCCAGTCCTGTGGTTTCCCTAATTTTCAAATGTTTGAGTGTTTGGTGATAATTGCAACTCCCTATAATATAAGTCACTATAAAGTATATGCATGTGCATATATATTATAGTGATGCAATAATTTACATATTAGAAAATCTTTCATTCGGAATACCAAAAGAGGATAAAAAATAAATGCGTATGTTTCAGTTTTTATTTAAATATGTTCATTTCTATTATGGTTTATTTAATATTACTGACGGATAGGTAAGGTAACCTATTTTTTGGTTTTAGGAATTGTACTCATGTCGGTTCCATTTATAGTACACATATCCTCACTGCCTTGCAGGGTGTGAAAAGTAAAAACTATGGACTTCAAATGTGACATCAAAATTCGAATCTCTATCTAGCTCCAACCATCTAGTACCTTCACTCAGTCTACACTGGCTTTTGACCAATGACGCGGCTGGGAGAGAAGGGTTGGGATCTCCTGGAGTCCTGCTTTAGCAGTACATGTGGGGGCAAAGCTTGGTTAGGAGAGGCAGAATTTTAATATTGTACATAGATAAATTGTATAAATAAAAATTGTAATTATAAATAAATTGTATTAATTTATTCTAGATGACTTATTTTATTTTTATTTAGCCTTAATTTTCATTATCTTATTTCTTACTTTCTTATTTACTTATTTTATAGTTGCTTACTTATATTGATATTATTTAATTTATCTATTTTTATTTGCGATGATATATTATTTTAAATATTCTCATAATTTTTTTGAAAATTTTATTTTTCAGTATATATAGTATGGGTGACTACAGCCCTGATAGCTATTGTCATTGAGTGTGGTAGCTTGGATTTTTTAAAAACTAAAGCATTATAAATAAAAAATATATTATTTTAATTTTAATTGGATAATATGGGCTAACACAAATACGATTGCTAATGAAGAGTTGAGATAAAGTTAATATTCAAAAATTAAACATAAAAACCAGGTTATACAGCAGCAAAAATAGTGCTTATTATCGTTAACAAAATGTCGGACGAAGAGCTGGTTTATTCATTTTTTTTTACGTAAAACAATTACAAGTAAACAGATTATGTATAGTGATTTCTTATTTAAGGATGATATATATTTAACTAAACAGTTAAAATAAAATCCAACCATTAAATAATACTTACTGAATTCTTCAAGAGTATTAAAATCATAATCATTTTCATAAATATATAAATTTCGTATAGAATTTCGATGCGGGAATATTTTGAGTAGTGAAGAAACTCTTTACTAACCTCAATAACCACCGATGTTTTCCTTCTGGCTTGTTTCATAAATATTGATACCCTTTTATGTATTCACAAACGTCTGTTAAAAATATATGTAGTTTAAAACGTAATTACATTTACATTTAAAATTGGGTAAATGCAAAACAACAAATTAAAAATGTATCACACAAAAAACCAGAGCGATGTACTTGTTTCTGAAGAACTTTAGTCCTGGTCCATTGGTAAATAGGTTTTGAAAAGCTGCTTCTCACTCAGATTCCTGATTACTCATTTAAATTATTTAGTAAATAATTATATATTTTTAAATTAATAAGAATAATGTACTGGGATTAATAAAGTATATTAAATATTAAACCTTGTTTTACTTTATCAGCCATCCAATTGACCAAGAAAAGTTTATCAAAAGTGCACTTAGTAACTAATCCAAATAAACTTAACCGTTGTCCTTTAAATGAGCATTTTATAATAAATTGGAAGAAAACCAGGAAAGTCTGGTATGTTAACAATCCAGTGAAGGTTTAGAAGTTAAATACAAACAAGTTAGGCTCAGAAGAAAAAAATAAAAAGTTACGGGAACAAATACACGTAACTTTTATAAGTTGCCAAAGAAACAATTATTAAAATAAGAAATTCTAGAGAAGGCACATAAGATAGTACTTATATATAACATACTTGTACCTTATCTACCTTAACTATTTAAGTAATAGATATATTTTAAAATTTGGAATTATGTTAAATATCAGTAATTTCCAATCTTCCTTATTATAGTTTTATTCATAATAAATAGATATATATTGTTAAATCCAACAAGGGTCAACTGAATTTGCAAATATGAAATAGAGATACTCCTAGTAGTATAACTTTAAAACAGTATAATAATATAATGACGACATTCTGACATGGATTTATTGTTGACGAATTGGGGATAAGTCAATAGATAAATTGAAATAATAAGTTAAATCCTAAAAAATAGAGTTAAATCCCGAAACCTTATTGTAATATTGTATGAATTTTTAATAAAACCATAATAAGGGAGATTGGGAATTTTCACATTCCATTATTGATTGACATTTAATATTTTACCAAATTTAAAATATATTATTTAAATAGTTAAGAAAGTATATGCGTCTATTTAGGACGTAGCCGTTTTAATATGTAGATATTAAGTATTTCTACGTATCCTTACTAAGCGGAATAACACGAACGTTTTCGAAAGGTTTCAATCACTAAGGTATTATTCGTTTATGCTGGTGAAGATAGCGTCATAATAAACGATAAAAAAAAAAAAAAATATATATATATATATATATATATATATATATTGTTAAAACTATTGTATTGTATGTAATACCAAATCATTTCTTTTTTTTTTTGCTACTGATTATCTGACGGATCTTCAGAACCTGAAACATAATCCCGTTGATGGATTACAGAAGCGCTTGGCCGGGTGCTTCGGATTCTGAAGGCTCTAGAAGATACATCAGAGGCATCTGTAGGCGTAATCAGGAACACGAAGGCTGATGGAGATTTAATAGTTTGTTTAAAACGCCATTGTCTCGAACCCTGACCCGGTGACTGGAGAATTAAAATCTCATCTGCCCTCCTCGTCCTTGTTTGTGAGACGCACTAACAGGTCGACACAGGGTGGATGTTGCCGCTACATTACATCGTGTTGCCAGTCTCATACATAGCTCTAAAAGTACTCCTGTCTCATCTCCGACCTACAGGAGTGTTGTACGGACCAAAAGATTTATCTGCGATTTTTTATTAATTAGTAAAAAAAAAAATGGTATTTCGTATGACTAGACTCAAAAAATCTGTTAAACATAATTCAACATAATAATCAATTAATAATTAGTGATTAATATAATTGATAATCAAGCGTTAAGAAATTATCCACGAATACTATATTTAACCCCGGGGCAGGCGCGTGGGACACATATGTTCTCCACAAAATAAAAATAATTTTTAACTCTCTTTTCTCCTAATTATAACAAATTATTTATAATGTTTGTTTATCAGATGTAAAATAATATATAGAAAGTGAAACAGTATTAAAGTGTATTACAATATTTTTATCTATTTAAAATTAATATTAAAGCAGTTGTCAATATATATTCGACGAATCTTTTTACTTCTTTTCTTCTTCAAGCTCTTGCACCCATTTTAGCTAGACGTTGACATCAGTACTATATCTGATATTAATGTTTGGCATTAATAAAAACAAATAACGAAATATAAGATAATATAAGATATGACAATAAAATATACTTTGAACTAAAAGAAATAAAACCATTTATTGTTAAATGACTAGTTAGTTGATTAAAATTTAATAAAGAACATTTTAAAATTGATGTGAAAAATTATTATTTTTAATGATTAAATTATTTAAGCATTTATAGGAATATTATTCAATAATGTAAAATAATGCTAATTATTCAAATTTTTTAGCAAACATTATTATTTGAAGGAAAAAAAGAAGAATTATTTCCGAATATTCTTAAGAATAAACCGTGTAGAAACCTCCAAAGAAATACAAATAACAGATTCTATGATAGGAAAAATAGGTAAGTGCGAGGGCTACAACTGTGCCCCAACTAGAATGTTATGAGAAAAAACAGCAGTTTGTAGGTGATTGAAAGTTAGTTCGGAAGCTGAAGCCAAAAAACGTGTCTGGTTTCGTAATCGTGTAGACCGAAAGAACTCTCACCATAAACTGGAAATAATTTTAGAAAAAGGAAAATTGTTATTTTAATATTATTTGGCGTCTGTTGACAATAACTACAAATATTTATTTGTCTATAAGTTTGGTTATCATTTATTTTGCACCAAATCGCAATAAAAATAGTTATTAAGACGAAACCACTGAATATCTAACTTATTGCGTTTCCTTGACATTATGCAAATGTTTATGATCCCGCATCTCCGTAGATGTTCCGAATTTAAAAAAATAATACCTATAAAACATGTAAGAAATTTAACGTTCTTTAATATTGGTTATGTCAAAGTTTTTCCTAAAATGCACTGGAAGCGAGTTTCTGAGGAAAATCTGAAAAAAATCCACCTCTAAAATTGTTATTTCAATATTTCTTGGTTGAGAGTAGTTGCAAATATTTTGTATGAATCTTTTAGAAAATTAAATCCTCTACAAGATTATTTATTATGCATTTTGCACTAAATTAATTAAAAATAGTTAATAAGGTGAATCCACTAACTATATAACTTTTTGCGTTTTTGGACATTTTGGAGATTTGTACGGCCCCGTATCTCAGTAGCTGATCTGAATTTAAAAATATAATAAATATAAAATCTGAAAAACATTTGACTTTCTTTAAAATCGGTTATAAAAAAGTTTTATCTAAAATGCACTGGAAGCGAATTACTGTGGAAAATCTGAAAAATTGACGAATTCGTAGGCTCATAAAAGTTTATTGCATTCGAGGGTGGCAGACGTTCATATTTCCAGTCTATGGTGAGAGTACTTTAGGCCTACACGATAATTTTCTTAAAATCAGTTTTTTGGTCTCAGCGGCTGGGTGTCACCATTGTCCCAAGCGTCTACTCTACGGATAAATACAGTTTCCAATATCGAAAATGATTTCTTTTTGTTACATTCTAGAATTGATCAATACAATATCCGATGTCTGTATTATGGTTTCTCTGGTGCTGAGGAAGAAGCAGTGACGTTAGGAATGGATTGTTTCTCATAAAATGAATAGAACAGTTAATTTTGGGGATTTGAAATTATCCCCATACAATGAGATCTTCAAGGCGAGTATCTTAAGACTTCTGGTGAGGCACACTAACTGGTTGTCACAGGATGTAGCGGTTGTCACACACCATGGGTCTCAAAATAGTTGAAAAATAAACACAAACACCAGCATAAAAAAGAAACAGAATGCAAACCAGCATAGCTACCTGATTAAATACGACTATACATACCTGACAGCAGTCAAAGTTATTAGGTTTTGATCGATGGTGAACTCGGAGGTTTTTCGAGTTGCGAAATGGAACAGGGACGTCATTGTTAAAATGTAAACGATAATAAGGAATAGAATATAGGAGTAGTTTGGAACCTATGATCATGACAGATTTATTTTTCCCTGCATCCAGTTATAACCTAAATGCTCTCGAAAAATGCTGTTAATATCTGGCTTAACCTTAAGGAGGCATTAAGAAGGGAGGCCTTAATCAAGTCTAAATGTTTTTTCTCTTTTTCCCAAATAAATAACAAATTTTGAAGAAGGAATGAAAGTTAAATATGAAGTCCATTTGGTTAAAAATATTACAGGATAGAGATAAAATCACGGAAATAATTAATGAAAAACAGAAACAATAATTGGTGGGAGGGAGAAACCATGAGGAACACTCTACGTGAGGAAGAAAGGAGGGAAGTTTATTAGTAAAAGCCTCTGTGTTTGAACGGTGGGACAAGGAATAGAACCATTTTTGGGGTACAGTACAGGAGCTTATTGACAATTATGAGTCTCAAAAATAGCATTATTATATTTCGAAAATAAATAATTGTTATTATTAATAATTTTTGTTGAATGGTTATACGAATAAAAATATATTAACAGTAATTACAAATTAATTAATACAAAGCTGAGTACTTCAATTAGAGCAAAATAGATCGACCACAGTCGCACCTCCTCGAAAAACGAAAAAGTAAGTTTTTCTAAATTATCCTAAAGGACGGAGATAAGTTATGAGGGAGCATTTAGTGAGAGTAACATCAATTTAATTATAGGATTGACCGTGTCGGCACCGAAGGGCGGCCATATTCCAATCTGCATATTTCACGGATTAGCTGGCTAACCCGGCGTGCCTAACCGAATTAGGAATGCCACTCAGTATGTCTCGTAGCCTCCAGGATTTTATAACCATCAGTTTATCTCCGAAGGGGGATTTTCGACTCTCGTCAGCAGGTTGTGACCTGTGTAGAATCCTTTGAAATTTATCATATTTTACTGGTAGGCAGATATTTATCTAGTTATTTCATAATATATTCATTTTTATGGAATGCTGATAAATGTGCCCAAATGGTCCTCAAAATATCCATGCAGTGTTTATTATTTAATGTTTTATTTTAATAAAAAAAAGCAGCAATAAAAATATACTTTTATATATATATATATATATATATATATATATATATATATATATATATATATATATAAACAAAGCTTTAAGTATCTCAAATATCCGTATGCTTTATTATGCTTATTTATTTTATTTATTTCAATTAATTTAAGGAGATGATAGTTTGGGGTGTAATCAGAAATAAAACGAACTGTAATGTTTTTAATTATAAAATTAGTTTACGTTTCGACCAATAGGTTATACGCAGAAGAAGTGAGCTAAAAGTGGACCCCCGATTTCTTTTAGCTAATAATTTCCAAATGGTGTATGATAAAAAAAAACTGAAAAGCTCACAAAAAAAAAAAAAAAGAAAAATCATACTAGTATGAGATTGTTCATTGCTTGATTTAAAATTAATGTTAAGGTTAAACAAAGATGAAGGTGATTTTCCTGTGAAACGTGAAAAATAGAAGAATTAGAATGGTTAAAGTTGAAGATATTCAAAGAAAATAATGGTAATAAAGGTACAATAAATAAACTATATAGGAATAATAATAAAATAAAAACATTAAATCGCAATAAATAATTAAATACATTAAAATAATAAAGTACTCAGCAATTGTATCTCTGAAGTAGTAATAAATAAAATATAAGGAGAAAAAACAACTCTTTATCAAATAAGGATTATGTATCGTTCTTACACATTGCTCTGCCCTGAAGATGAGCGATAGGTTTGGACGAAAACGTCGGCTTTAAAGAAAAAACAATAACTTCATATTTTGTTGTTTTAAAGTCTTTCATCAAGACTTTCACTCAGATTTTGATGAATATCCAAATCTGAAGATCCTGATCCTTCAAAATAGTCGACTACTCATCACTTATACTTTATCAAATAAATTAATAGAAAGTATTATTTCTCATTTTTGCAGATAGTAAAAAAAAAGTAAACCGTTTTTGTACATTTTTTTTTTCAAGGGATTAATTTTTTTTTTTTACGAAAATTTTTAATGCCTTATTACAAAACTGGTCGAAGATAATTTTCTAGCCAAGGTTATGAAAGAGAGGAAGACACAGAAGAATAACCGTAAGCTAGAAGCCTGAGAGGCGGTTAAGACAGCATGGAATTTCAATCTTGTCAAGGTATATAATCTGGAGGGTAGGATGTTGATGTCATTGACAGATGGGTGCAGATCCATCACATCTCTGCAGCCCCTAGCCCCTCCAGAACCAAATTTGTATCTGTCTGGCCGGACCTGTGTATAGGGGGGCGACCAGTTGGGGTTGTGTAATAATGGCAGTCTGGGAAGAGTTATACAATCCTTAATCATAGAATGTTAATCTACGGGCAATTAATACAAATTTGATTTAAGAACTAAGTCAATTTAAAAATTCATTTTTATTTTATTTGTATACGATCATTTAGGATTCTTCAACCACTTGGGTCATTTTCGTCTGTACTAAAGTACTGTATGATTAAAATTGTTATAAATTACTAAAGATTTTGAAACAATTAAAAATATATTAAAATCAAATTAATCATTTGCATTTTTACAAATGGACAGTAATTACAAACTATTCAGGAACTATCAACTCTAATGCTTAAAATAAATAAGAAAGGCATAACAATATAAAAAAATACAGTTTTATATTTAAAATAATTATTATCAATTTAATGCAGAGTTTGTGACCACGAACTTCGGAAGCTAGGAAAGAAAACTGAATAATTACTTCAGTACAGTTTAGTAACTTTGAGAATATCTCATTTTTAAAAAGTTCTTTTATTATTACAAAACCATTTCACGTATGTAGAAAAAAAATGAAATTATAATTATTAAAATGTTTACTAATTTATATAAATTATACTTATTTTGAAAAGATCTTATAAAATGGGCGCTAGTGTTCAGAACCCAGATTCCTTACAAGCCCGGTTTCATAACCTAGATTGCAGACAAGAATACACCCCGATGACCATAACCCAGATACCGTTAATGTTTACAACGAGACAAAATGCTTAGATGTCGTTAATAGCAAAAATTTAAGTTCCAGACAAACCCAGATTAGCGGCAAACGCAGGAATTCATAGATTCTTCCAAATTCATAACCCAGATACATGAAAAGACCACAATTCAGATGCTGCTAGTGGTAAAAACAAGATTCCGGACGAACCCTGAGAATCCGGGAAAATCGGATTGTGAGTTGTTCTCAAAATATCGACATTGCTGAGGATTCTCCGGGTGGCAAACAAAATTATCTATCCATCAAACTCCATGAGATATCACAGTATTAGGATGTCAAACCACCTAGAAAACCTATACGTTTTTCTGCATTCAGGGTTGTCAATAGAAAATTCTGATTATCTCCTAAAAATCCTATCAACTCAACACGTCAACTCTCGTCGCCCGGCTTTCTTATGGACCAAATTTTTTGACTGAGGTTGCTTCATTAATTAACGATACCACAGGAAAATGCATTACGAGGAGATCTAACAGCAAATAAGAAATATACCAAATACTTATAATGTATAAACTTTTGAAAGTTTACTATGGCTAAAATCGTGATGGAATTAAGGAATGAATCAATGATATGAAACTTAATGTATTGCTTACAAATGCATCGCAAAAAAGAGAAAACATTTAATTCTCAAATACCTTTTATGTTCGTATTGCGAATAGGTGTAATTTTTTCTTTATAACTAAGAAAGAGAACATATAACTAATGCATTTATCCGATTCATCATCAAACCCATCGAAATTAGTTTTTAAGTAATAGTACGGCCACCTTCCTTTCAGTGATGGGACGAGAATTTATTCAATTTTCGAAATTATAGTTAGTAATCCTAATTGTGATTGAATCGATTTCAGAAATGACCACCACTCCAGTTTGAATTTTCCATCGCTGCACTTCTTTTCTCTTTCCACTCCTACCGATTGCGTTACAGTAACCAATGCTATTGGTTATGCGAATCGTACTCGAGTGCTAATTCTCGAAACCAGTCTAAAAACATCTTTATATTATAGATTTGAAACACCAATAAATATAATTCCAAATAATATATATATATATATATATATATAT
The DNA here is from genome assembly GCA_948150685.1 of Rhaphigaster nebulosa. Classification (NCBI taxonomy): domain Eukaryota; kingdom Metazoa; phylum Arthropoda; class Insecta; order Hemiptera; family Pentatomidae; genus Rhaphigaster; species Rhaphigaster nebulosa. The sequence continues at coordinate 58,959,960 of OX411311.1, forward strand.
ATATATATATATATATATATATATATATACATTATTACGGTTCATATTTACTCTGTGTCGTGCGACGAACGGGCGCTGCCTTCATCTAGCCAATTTCTCTTGAGATGCTGAAATCAATCGTTCGGATATTTCCTACCGAACCCAATTTCCTGCTTGATTTCCTTTCCTCATCTTTCTTAGTCCGTCCATTTATATTTTTTGTTGATGGTCTACCATCACGTGACAGTCAGGTACACACATGGTTACAGAAAGTGATTCGAAAACAAATGAAATATTAAAAAATTAACTAAGTAGTATAATATTATTTAATTAGAAACATAATAAGATGTGAATGATTGTGTCGATGTTCATTTGCAGTCCAGGATGCATATATTTAACAAGCCAAAACTTTTTCTGTCTTTAAATGAGACCATTGTTTAAAAATTGTTTCAACCTTTTCGATCAATGTAATTTTCTCTACAAAAATTATAAATTAAATTGAAGAAGCTTATTTTTGTTATATTTAAAAAAATAAATTGCTGTTAAATATTATTGATGCAGTTTCGATAGGCTTCCATTTTTTTATTTTAGTTTCATTTGAACATAACAAGAAGCTATCTCGTTAAGCTATTAAGGGGTTGATTGAAAAAACCTAGCTACTAAGAACTGAAAATTAGTAAATGAAACCATTATAAAAAAACCCGGAATTGACTTAAAATAAAAAAAAATAACTATTTCTAATAAGACTGATCAGCTAAATTGAACCATTAGTTTTGATGGGGGGCCATTTGTATTTTTTACACACCACCTCTCAGGAAAATGGGCCGAATTGCGTATTAATCGACTGGACCCTAGGGTGTTGGTTAATCCATTTAATGCGGCCATTTTGCCAAGACCTACCGGCATTAAGCTCTCTGATCTGTCAGCTCACTCTCTTTCCTGACCTAGAAATCGCTTATTTTATTATTCAACATAAAATTTAAGGGTGCGTAGGCTCTTTTTATTTCATAATCAAGCAAAGTTAGAACTTAAATATATAAATATTATTTTTATAATCAATTTCTTAATATTTACTTATACTTAATATTTTTTTTTAAGTAAGCCACGTTTTGGTTGAATGGAAGCGATCACTCTAAAACTATATAAGGCAGTGAAGTTCCAATTACGCCATTCTCAAGTTGACAAAATTCCCTTTAGGAAATATAGACCAGTAAGGGGCCTTTAGAGGCGACTAATAGCGTACAATTTTATTTTATATTTTAAATCACACTATACTTGTGAATGTTTTTCTCATCCTCCTGCTGGGCTATAGATATCCCTTATTAAGCTTTAATTTGGTATGAATGAAGATGAGATTTCTTTTGGCAGAATTGGAACCTAATTTGCCATAAAGTGGAATTTAGGTTTCCGCAACTGTGGAGTGTTTTGAGAATGAAATATATATTATTCACTTTGCTTCTAGTCAATAAAATAACACGAAAATACAGAATAAAAACTTCTTGGTGAAATAAAACAAAACTTAACCAAAGAAAAATCTGTAAATTAACCAAAACCATTCTAAAATTAAATATGAAATAAAAATGTCCTTAAAAGTAAAAATATATTAACATCGACAAATTAAAATGAATAATGCTGAAATATTTAAAATTATTATTATTATATTTTATTATTATATTTAAAATTATTTTACTGCATGACTAACACAAAAAAAAGAAGTATATATATATTATATATATTATAATATATATATAATATATATTATATATATATGTTATTATTATACATTATTATATATATATGTGTGTGTGTGTATATATATATATATATATATATATATATATATATATATTTATATATTTTATATTTATATATTTTATATATATATATTTTATATTTTTTTGGCCAATACGTGTATTGGCCACTCTGGCCTTTTTGAAAATTTATTTCAATGAGGATATGTTTATTTTAAGTATGTTAATTTATATTTTTTTTGTTAGTTCGGTGATAAAATTATTTTCTTCTTTTAAATATTTTTTAAAGTATCATTTCATATTTAATTTCAATATTGGTTTGGGTAATTTACAGATTTTTTGGGTAAAACTTCTTATTCTGTATTTCTGTATTGTTTCATTGACTAGAAGAAGCAAAGTGAATTTAATAAATATCAAATTTGAGAAATCAGGTGCCTCAGATTGAGCGCTTATGAAGATCTACAATATGGATCGAAACGTGGCCATTTAATAAATATTTACCACTATTTTATATTACCCTTGACCGCCAACCGACTCATCTCTATTTTAACAAATTAGAGATAACAAACATGAACAAACTCTATTTTATTCGGACACAAATATAAATTTATTATTTATTATTTATTATTAATGTTTTTATGATAATGAAATTTGATATTTCTGTATTTTTCTAACAAAACGAACAAGCTACCATTCAAATCAAGAAGAATTAAATACCTACAGTATCATTCAAAATAAAATAAAATGTAGTAATAAAATATGTACTCCTTTTATATTCCTTTTTGAATAAAAACAAATAGTAACCTTTTGAAAATTATACAACACAGACGAACGGTTTGTCAGCACTTTTCTTCAAAAAATCATAAAAAACAAGATATAACATCCACACTCAACCATCATTGAACAGTTCTATGGGTAAAGGCCGTTTAAACTTGTCTCATTAAAACAGTTATACTAACTTTATAAATTATGATACGACTTTGAAACTTTTAGAAGATACACAATAGATATCAAGGATTCCAAAAATGCAATCTTCGAAAACATGGTGTTTAACCGCGAACGCCCTTTTTCCAACTACCGCCTCAATTAATGAGCTTTCGGTAACGGATTGGTGGATCACACTGGGCTAGAGCTAAAAAATAACCTGACGAGTAAACCCGAAAACTTAGATTAGGGAAATCTGACAAGCATCTTATGACGGCTTAGTTCAATAATCGCCTTAGTAATAAAGCCAATATAGATTAACGATATATTTCAAAACACCACTGACTGTCATGTCCATGGTGCAACAAATCCTGGAAACCCCAGATTGATTTTGCAGGGTTGAGGTCTGGAACGGGATCCACTCGATCTCATGACGAGGCAATGCATAGTAATTTGAATTAAGGCAACTTGGCCCTGTCTCATTCAAAAGTTGTCGAGTCACGATATATTTATTTCATCTTATATTCATATTCAAAATAATTAAGATCCTCAATATTACTGGCAATCAACTTTCATAGCTACTTTCGTATTAATAGGCCAGTTAATGGCCATAACTGGAATGGCCATTCGTCTTTAATAGCTTCGGTAATTTGGATCTCATCTCTTCCTAGGAAGCCTTTCTCTTATCAACCGTAATCCGTTACAACAATAATATCATCTTGTACACTAGCCATACAATACTCTAAAACATATAATTGTCTTAATACTTAGGTTATCTTACATTGAAGGATTGAAGCATATATACGTATTAATATACAGAAATGAGGGTAGTATTGAATTAAATATATTCAAAAACTAAAAATGAAGCTTAAAAAATGTGAAATGTATATATATATTGGTCTAGCTATATTTAATGACTAATATATTTTGAAAAATGGCACTGCGTATTTTGAAAATTGCATGTACAAAATATCATATATTTGGGATTGGCTAAATCGTTGTTGAGGTGGTCCATGGAACTGAACTGTAAGAAAGCATAATACTGATAAGAGATTTGAATAAAGTCAGCTTGTTCATAAAGATATCAGTAACTAAAATCTTACTTTATAACTTACTTAACTTATATATTATAACTTACTTAACTTATTTATAACTTACATTATAACTTACTATAAACTTACTGTACAGAAGAACTACTAAAGAGATAGAAATAACTTACCATCTACATAGTATCATTTAGTACGTAATAAAACCATGGACGTACAAGATAGCTTCATGAGGCTCTGCCAAAACCTCAGTCAGAGAATTCAGTCGTTTCAGTCAGAAAACTGTAAAAAAAACTGTACAGAAGAATTACTAAAGAGATAGAAATATTTTTTCTTACGTAATTTATTAAGTAAACGTAAACTATTAAGTAACATTAGTGGCTTTTCCAAATCAATCTGAACAGTACAATAAGTTAATATTTTTTTATGTCGGACCCAAGAGTGCAGCTAGTTCGTTTTAACTAAGAAGCTGTTATAAGTTCTTCTCTTCAAAATTTTCAAGTTGGCACCTACATCAAAAAATATTAACTGAACAGTACAAAGGTTGATTTGGAATAGCTACTAATGTTAATTAAGAATTTACTTTTGTAAGAAAAATTATATCTCTTTAGTGGTTGTTGTGTATAGTTTTGATGTCGGTTTTTTTTTTTTTTAAATAAGTTTTTATTTATTTGTTTTTAGTGGTTCTTGTGTATCGTTTCGATGTATTTTTTTTCTTTCACATTCCTCAGTGGGTAAACTTAAAATACGAAAGGCATGGGGGTAAAGCCTACAAAACATGCTGGTTGTAAGCGAAAGCAAAGACTAGCTTATTTATTTATTTGGTATTAAATTAAAACTGTTGGATTCACCTTCTTTTTTTTTTTAAGTACCTACCAATGTTTATTTATCGCCCATTGTGTGTCCCACTGTTGAGAAAACAACTGTTTGATTTACCTGAAAAGAATAGAAACAAATAAATTTCGAAATGCATTTGTAAACTAAACTATTGTAATTATCGCGTGTGTTTAGCTGTCCTCTTTTGAGAAGTTCGTCTCTCAATCTCCTAAAATATTCAAAAATATTTTCTATTGTTTTAAGATTTCTCCAATTTTTGTTGCTATTCCATGTTATGTCACGTGTAAGCCATGCTCATAAGTAATAAAAAATTAATTGTAAATACTTGAAAAATTAAAAAATACTCTATCTCTAAAAGTTTTCGTCGGATCTTGAAGAAATTTATATGGAACCTTCCCTAAGGCGTACGTACCCTTTCGATAAAAAAAAATTATAGAGTTCGGTTTACCAGTAGCGAAGTTTTTTTTAGTGTAGAGTGGATCTACATTTAAAAAAAAAAGGTTCATCAGAGCCTGATGAAAATTATATTAGACCACCTTGGGGGAGTAACCTTTTGATTAAAAAAAGAATAATAGAAATCGGTTCAATAATAGCGAAGTTATGAGTGAACACACATAAAGCATTAAGTAAAACTGATAACTGTATTTTTTTAAGTCGGCTAAAAAGCATTGCGAAAAATAGTTGACGCGCCATTCTACGTGACAAATTATTTGTTTCACAAGCAACAGACATCCCAACGGTTTAAGACACTCCTATTGAAAAAAAATACAAAAATTTCTACCACAGACTGACATAACATGAACCCTTTAACACAAAAACTGAGCTCCACCAACAGTCTATACATTCCATCCGAGGGCTTTCGACGCGGTGCCAAGGGATTAACTGACTAAACCTTTATGCGGAAATAACCATAAATTTGCTTATTGCAAAAATACTTTTGAAGGTCGCATCTTACCTAAATGCAATTAAAATACATTTTTGTGGTAATAATAAAATATCAGTTTAATATAAATGAGATTTCTAATTCCTAAGTAAAACTTATCACCTAACGACAATTTTTTTAAAATTCCTATAGAAATTCTTTCATGCTTGATAAGTGATCCACAAATGCTAGTAGCTGCACTGTTCAGTTAAAGATGACACTGAATGTCAGTCACTTGGCGCTTTCACAAGGGCGAGCTAAACAGTAAGCTATTACTTTCAGCCTTAAAGCTAGGCTTTCCGACTCCTGTTTTTATAAAAGACCTCTATGTAATCTTCGAAGACATCTGCCTGTTTCTGGCAGACCTCCACGGATTCGTTACATGCACTTTACGCTGGCATAGTCGTCTTTATAACGGAGATATTTTCAAGATCTACAGCATCTGCATAACGATTAGTATAATGTTGTAGATTGGCACTTGTTCAAGAATATTGGGCCGTTTATCTTTGAATAATAATAATCCGACCAACCAGAAAAATATTATTTTGGTAAAAAAAAATTTTTTTTGTTTTTTTTTTTATTTATTTACAGAAATTTACAACTGTATAAGATTATACAACAAGTAAATATGATAAATAGTACATAGCACTTGATAATGGCGTGAGAAGGAGCTACCCATTGGTAGCACTTCGATGACATCTATGTTAGGAGGTCCCGCGGACATCTTCTTTTAAGACGTCTCGGAGGATTATCGGGAATAGTTTGGGATGACAGGTTATGTACTAGGGGGTTAGTGTGGGCAAGGAGTTTGTAATTAAAAGATGTATATCTATTTCGGGCTAAGTCTGCAACAAAGGGTATATTAGGTATTTATGGATAATTTTATTTGTTAGGAGCATTAAGGATTTTGGATTGTAAGGATTGGATACGGGAAGAATTTGATGGCTTCGTGGAGCCCCAAAGCACAATCCCATATGTCCAAATAGACCTGATAATGTCAATGTATGTGAGTCTTTTATAGTAAATCGGAAGTTTAGAGCGTTTGTCAAGAAATGTTGTAGTAAACGGTATCTACGAGCAGTTTCATGTCTTGTATGAGGATTCCATGTAAGGCGTTTATCAAGATGAAGTACTAGGTTATCTGTTCAAAAGGGATAAGTGGAACATTATTAAAGGATACAGTAGGACAGGAAGTAGTGGGTTTGCGGCGAAGGGTAAAAGTGATCTGTCGGGTTTTATTTTCATTCTCCAGTTCTGGCACCATTCTTCAATGGAAATTATGTGCGACTGCAGGATTTGGGGGTAAAAAAAAAAATAAATAAATACAATAAGTAACGGAACTAGTTGGAGCTGTCACAACTACTCTAGAGTCTAAAATGGATGCTTTGGTTCGATTCAGGACTGCGATGGTCAAAGATTAATTAATTGTGATTCCATACAAATAATTAATTAGACCTTCCCAATGAGTCTGAAATCCATAAGTAACTTTTAGGATACCCGATTTTATGGCCCTAGTTGGAATAGATAAGAGTGTTAAATTAAAAAATATCAACAAGAGTATCTATCGCATTCAGTAATCCATAATATTATATAAAGCAGTAGAGCTTGAGTGTTTCAAGGGGATAATTTCAGGAACTACTAGTCCGATTTGAAAAATTATATTCTCTTTTCATCGGCTGTGCGTTGAGGAAGGTTTTAGGAATTATAATATCACACTAGGACCTATATATGGTCCTTGGGAGGTGAGGCCAAAAAACGTGTCTGACTTCAAGAAAATTTTTGAACGTCTAGCCCGAAAGTACTTTCATAATTTACCGGGAATATGAAGGTCTGCCACCCTAATATCGGTAGCAATAAAATTTTATAGGTCAACGAATTCGTCATTATAGTTACTTTTTTAATGTTTCTCAGTAACTCACACCCAGTGCATTTTGGGTAAAACTTTGGCATCGCGAATTTTAAAGAACGTTAATTTTCCTGTATGTTTTATATTTAGTATTTTTTTTTTTTTTTTTGAAAATCGGAACATCTACTGGGATACAGGGCCGTACAAATCTGCAAAATGTCAAAAAACGCAAAAAGAGATATTCAATGGTTTCGTATTAATAACTATTTTTCAGTGTACTTTAATGCAAGATATATAATACCTAATCTTGTAGAGGATTAAATTTCCTATATTATTCATAGAAAATATTTGTAATTGTTCACAACAGACGCCAAGAAATATTGAAATAACAATTTTAGAGAAAGTGGATTATTTTCAGATTTTTCTCAATAGCTCGCTTCCAGTGCATTTTAGGTAACCTAACCAATTTTAAAGTACGTTAAATTTTCTGCAAGTTTTATACATGTAACAATTTTTTTTAGTTTCGGACCAGTTGGTGAGATGCGGGACCTTAAACATCTGCAAAATGTAAAGAATACACAAAAAGTTGAATAATCAGAGGTTTCGTCTTAATAACTATTTTTTAGAGTAATTTAGCACAAAATGCATAATCACCAATCTAGTAGAGAATTCAATTTCCTCCATTTAAATATCTATAAAAAATATTTGTAATTACTCTCAACAGACGCCAAGTAACATTGAAATAACAATTTTAGGGAAAGGGGAATTATTATTTCAATATTAAACAATTTCAACTATATAGGGAAGTTAATATATATATATATATATATATATATATATATATATATATATATATATATATATAATAAACTAATTTGTGAAAAGCGCACTTCCCATAAATATATAATTTATATTTTTAAAAACACATTTATAACGACGTTTCGAAGTCCTTCTTCGTCTTCAAGTTATTTGTTTTCTTTAATTTACATTATTCTCTCCCCAATGTCCTGCCATCAGTATAATTTTACTTCGTCAAATTCTAGCTGGTTATAATATATAAAAATATTTAATTGGGGAATAATTTTGCAGATCTTTACGGTCTCGCATCTCACCAACTGTTCCGAAACTAAAAAAAAATTGTTAAATATTATATTATAATATTCCGCAGCTGTTCCTAATTTTATATTTCATATTGCCTTCTTTACTATGAGAGTATTTTCGGCCAAGACGATCAAAAATTTTCTTGAAATCAGACACGTTTTTTGGTTTCAGCTCCCAGACTAATAGAAAAGGAGCAGCAATCATAAATAAAATGGTAATAGAAAAAGTGTCCTAGTTGCGTACGATTCGTTGTCAAGACAACTTCATACCCGTGGCCTTTTTAATTTTTGTGTTGATGCAGTTGATCGTAGAAGTAATTTAAGGAAAAATTGGTATAATATATCTGTTCACTTATTTTTTACTTAATCTTTTTATGTTTTATACTACTAAAGTTTCAAACCATAGATAATTCTTTCTCTCCCAAAACAAAAGTATTCAGAAATAATATTCCTGACCGATGCAGCATCAATTCTCGGTGTAAATTAAAAAAATAAGTTCCATTTATTTTTGTGTATTTATTTTATTAGTGTGCAGCCACCAACCAACTTCTCCTTAAATTAAACTTTTTAAATAAGTGTGACAGTATTGTTTGAAAACGTGAAACTTATTTAAGTGAAACTTTATCCCCGTTTAAGAAAATTTATCGTTTTTTGACCCTGTTCCTTGAAAATGTCTGCAACATATAAGATTAACAACATGTTATAGGTTATAATTTAAAAAGTTATTTTGTATTTTAGGGGCCAATACAAATTTAACGCGGAGCACTCGGATGTGGAAAAGCGAATAGAAGAAATCCATTTTTACAAATTCCTTTAAACTTCTATGCAGTAATACCGAATTATTGTTATATGCAATTATGTAGTATTAAGTATTTAAATGCAATGATATGGGCATATATGCCATAATGTAGAAATACTATATTTAGTAACTATAAAGAATAATTCATAAAACCAATTGGACATTACTATAGATAAGTTTAAATGAATCAGTAAAAATGGATTTCGTATATTCGCCCATACTCTCCCGAGACTCTGAGTTAATGGTATCGAATAGAAAATACACAAATTAATACATTTTAAATGTTGACCTTTTGTGATAGTCTATCAGTATATAGATATTATTCATAAACCATCTATCAATATCATTTAGTTTTTATCGAGAAAAAAAAAATAGTTTAAAGTTAAAAGTTCTCACTTTTGACCCATTTATCAAAAGTTTGCTTAATTACCTTACCTCAATATTTAAAACTGTGCAATTTGCTGTGTCATTTGACAATTAGAGAAATTATTTTACGAATTAGAACTAAATACCCAAATTGGCAATAGCTAATGACCGATTGGAACAGTTTTCATAAGATTAAATACCTCCAGAGATGCAAATTAAGAATATATTTATAGGATAATTGTTCTGATTTGCATAATGGCTTGTTCGGGACGCCAATGAGAGGTAGCAATTATAATTTGACTAATTCGTTTAATTGCCAATAATTTGAAGGAGTTTATTTTTACACTTCGGATTATTAACTCTTGAAGGCTTCTCGGAATATTTTTTATTTAACTTTCTCCATGCATGGGTACATTTCTTGCGGCTTTGAAATATTAATTACAGTAATAATTTGATTGTGAGGTATAAATAAAATAATATAACAGTAGTTTTATAGCTAATAACTGCCTCAATAAAATTTCAAGATGGCGAATGATTGAAGTTACTACTTCCCAATTCATCACAGCCGCTGGAAAACAATTTTTTTCCTTATGAATTATTATTTTTTATTTAATGCTATGACTTAAAAAGAGTAGAAAAAAATGAATTGTTTACAATTAGAAACAAAGATAGACATGGAATATTTATTGCCTTTTGACTAAGCATCCGATGAATCTGCATAATTTAAGAATTTTAATAAATTGTAATTTGATTTAGAAATTTTTATAAATACTATATAATGAAGGTTTTATTCTTAACTATTTTAATAGTTATATTTCTAAAGGTCTTCGAACTCACTAGAGTTGTTTTAGCCAGAGCTTTGACACTTGAGCTGCCAGAGACGTGTAAACACATGACAGAGTGCTCTGAAATTGTTGTCGGAGTTTTTCATCTAGCATGTAACCACTGTAAAACCTTATCTGGCAATGGTAATTTTTGCAAATTTATTTCTCTGTCGCTCTGGTACAACGTTATAAGAAGTCAGAGTAAATTCTCTATTCCGAAGTTTATTTTAGCTGTTGTGTTGATATTTGTTTATAATTTATAAAGGTTTGTATTTGAAGTGAAATCTCGCCCTCTTACCGTTATATTTAGTTCTTTCTTAAATTTCATTTTTCTTTCAATTTCTTTTTTGGCAATGTCGAAGTTTGACGATAGGCCATTTCCAATTTATTGTCCAATATATCGTGAGTGGGTATCGAGGTGGAGTTTGCGGTTGCAACATAAATTATACTTTTTGGCGCTTAAGCCTTTTTCAAAAAACGACTTCGATATGCACAATCATCCTATATTAATTTTTTATTTTTATTTGTCATTATTTTATATTAGAGAAAATATATGAATTTTTTTGGAAGTGGTTAATGGAAAAAAATCACGCTTTTAAACGATTCCTGAGCCCCATTAGATAAGATCGATCGAAATAATCCAATTGACATTTGACGGCGCTAGAATCGTCATAACGGTAAAAGCTGATGATTAACGGTAGCGTGATGGTCCATAACGAATGGGAGCCTCTTAAAGTTTTAGCCATGAAATCTCATTGGCCAGATGTACTTGCCTTAGGACCAATCAATTCTCTTCTTACAACCTGTTTATTTATTCATACGGAAAGGCAAGACTGAATAATTAGCAAATTCATTTGTCTGTTATTAATGAGACTGATCTCCGGCATAAGCGGCTTGGACAGATTAAACAACTGATTCTAAGAAATGTCATCGTTTGGAACTAATGGAGGATTCCATACCGACTCTGGGCCTATTACTTAAGAAAAAATAATTTTCCTTTTCCTTACTAGAAAGAGGAGTATTCAAAATTTTAACTTAGTCATCAAAATTAACAAGGTTGAAATCGTTCCAAGAAGGATTGATGTGCCTAGTAACTGAAAATGGGTATGGAATAACTCATATCAATTTCGGAACTAAAATTACTATAAACAGGCTTTATATATCTTTCAACAGGTTTGTCTGTAATTGGAATAGTTAAGATTTTTTTCTATTTGCAATTTCAGTAGTACACCTGTTATTAGTATGTCTGTGATTAGTTTTGTAATTATTTATTTATCCGAATATTTACTCAACGAAATAGTGTTATGCTAATACATACCTGCTAATTTAATTTTTTTTTTCTATTCTTCGTCCAGTTATAATTCTTTTGGACCAACTTTCCTTTATCATCCTAATCACATGTCGGAAACATTTTTATCTCATGGTTTCAATGTGAAACTATGTCTTTTATTAGAGTTAAGAAAATTATGGCATTTCTAAGTGTACATAAATTGTCAATATAAAAACGATGGCCAATAACAAATCGATCAATAAATTGATCCTAGATATAGGAAGCATTGTCCACCTCTTCTTACATACTTTTATTTAAGTGTCTTCATTCGCATCGCAGTCATAAGTATAAGTATATATTTTTTCTCTTCTTCATCTGTTATATGCTACTATTCCATAGCAATCAGTTGCCAAATGATTTGTGCCAGTATTTTCTTTAACAAGAAACTCTGCGATTCCTGTATCTATACTAATTTCATTCCACTTTTCATTATTCCTATATCCTTTATTTCCTATGCAGTTTCTTACATGAAGAATACGCCAGAAGTCATCAAAACCGAGAGTACAACAACCTTTTTAGTACTTTAACTTAACAGCACATACTTTACGTTTCGAACTTTTGCGTTCCGTTTATCGGTACTCCGATTATTTTTAGAACCACCCTAGGGTTTACATTGTTTTCCCCACAATAGTATTTATTTGCTTTCTTAGCTCAGCATGTTCGATTTCAATAATCCATTTCTAGTGTTTGGCAGTCTTAAGTCCTCTGAAATGGTTTTCCATGATTCTGCTGGTTAGAGGATGACATTTTCCAAAAACGGTATTATTATTTATAGTTTTGATTTAAACTGTACTTTAATTTAATAATTAAATTAAATAGATGGGCACATCCCCGAAACGTCAACATTGTTGTATAATGAATAAATAAAAGATGATAATGGAAAGTCGTTTTTGCTGAACTATTTAATATATTCATAAACTTTCTACTAAATTTGATGACAGGATTTATTGCTGAAAAAATTACATGATTGCCTAATAAGAAAGCCTCTGGTCATGTTCTGATAAATATTCAAATACTTAAGAAAATGCCACAGCCTGCCTAACATATGTTTATAATGCAATACTCAGAATGACCAAATTCCCTCTACAATGGAAATAATCACACATATTACTATGATTTAAAAAGCAAACAAAGACACAGACGCCCTTGATCATACAGACATACCAACCTGCTCCCAATATGATTTTTTTTTAAAAAACTACTCTACAAAAGACTTCTTGACAAAATGACGAATAATAACATAAAACCTTACCATCAATTCGAATACCGAACACAACATTTAACCAATCAACAATTACACAAGGCGATAACAATGCAACGGCACTAGAGCAGAAATTGTATGCAATTGGAGTATTTCTGAATGCCGCTAAAACCTGCGACAAAGTTTGGCACCAGGAGCTTCTCCCTTCTAACCATTATCTTGTTCCTCAATCTTTTCATTCTGAAGGATTTTTCTTTGTCTGCCAAGGCTCGGAACTTACTATCATTACACTAGCCTTAGCAGGAGTACCTCAGAGATCAGTGCTTGCTCCACTACTCAACATCATATACATACACGAAATTCCAAACAGTTCCGAAACTCTGACAGTGACGTATGCAGACGATATAACAATTTTAACAAAACATCAAAATCTAACCAACGCCTCACAGACTTCGTATCTTCATCTAACAAAACATCGTGATGTGCAATCTTTGGAAAATTCGACTTAACCAAGACAAATCCCAACATATTACTTTTACTCTTCGGCAAGAAACCTGCTCTCCAATATAACTCGACGATGTACTAATTTCGCAGACAAAATCTGATACCCTGACCTGACATTTGACAGAAGAACGATATGGGACTCACACATCAAGAACAAAAACAAAAAACGCTAAACCGAAGACTTTCAAAGCTGTAGGAATAATGTTTTGTAATCTATTTCCAATTGATAAAGGTAGATTACCATACACAGTCTCTCAAATTCATTTTATTTTATTTCATTCTGAGAAGCTTTCGGTGTCCAGCAAAATATTCATCTCTATTTAAAAACAACATCAAGATTAAAACAAGCTAATCATTCATTATGCATATGCATCATATTATACAGTAATAATACTAATTTTAATTTATTATCATACAAACAATGACTATTATTATTATTATTATTATTTAATTTTCGACACTTTCGAAAAAGGGTTTTTCCTGGAGAGGGGGAGCATCAACTCCAACCACTCAGGTCACTGTTTGTTTAGTCGTTTTTATTGTATGTTTAGAAAACTCCTTACAATCCTTGAGGTATTCAACAGCACAGCTTTCTGGGCTTCATTTATAACAGCCGTCGAGAGACCCAACCGTTCAGTCGCTTCCACAGTGGACACTGGTATCAGACCATTGCTGGAGATCACAATAGCCCTCACAATCACTTTATCCAGTCTGTACAGATCTTTTAGTTCAGCTGCTAGAGCTTGATATTTTCGAATTTTTTCTGCACATACTGAATTAGTGTTTCCATCATTCGGCACAGCAATATCTATTATCTCTGCTGTCTTCATATTACCATCAATCAGCACGATATCAGGTCTGTTGTGGGTCACGGAACGGTCTGTTATAAACGACTGATTCCAATACAATCTTATCCCTACCCTCTGGACGATTTCTTTAGGACTGTACTTATAATATGGCATCAAGTCATTTAATAATTTTCTTTTTAGTCCTATCGCCTGGTGATAGATTTTGGCGACATCATCATGCCTCTTGAGGTATTCTGTGCCAGCCAACGCACCGCATCCTCCAGTTATGTGCTGAATAGACTCGTATGTGCTGGCACAGAGCCTACACTTGTCTGATACGTTCTGTTGTTTCAAGACGTGTCGCCAGTAAGACCTAGTTGCTATGACCTGATCCTGGATTGCTATAAGAAATCCTTCTGTGTCGGGGAACAGACTTCCTCTAACTAGCCAGCTAGTAGACAAAGTTTTATCTATTTCAGTTTGCTGGAGCTGGTGATAAAATCTCCCATGTAATGCTTTCGATTTCCATTCTTCCAGTCGTTCGCTGTTGGTAATAATGTTGGACGCAACTTCTTGAGAGACTAATTGCAAGGCAGTGTGCCCCCGGTCAAGACTGCATATTATTTTATGCAATGGCACCTCGCTTTGTTTGAAGTACTGTCCTAGGGTCATTTCTTGCTTTCGGCACGCCTCTTCAATGTTTGTGAGACCCCTCCCACCTTCCCTTCTAGGCAGATAAAGCCTTGCGATGGATGCAGTCGGATGATGCATTCTGGACCCAGTCATACTCGTTCGTATTAGTCTATCTAATTCTTGGAGAGATGTTGTAGACCATTTTAGGACTCCGAAGCTGTATGATATGGCTGGTATAACCCACGTATTTATAGCTTTTATTTTCGATCCTGAGGATAGATATGTTGCAAGGATAATCTTCAATCTCTTCTTTAATGATTCCATGAGGCTATTCTTTACATCCTTCCTCGCAATTTTAACATGTTGTTCTATCCCAAGATACTTGTACATTTCTTCTTTTTGAAGATGCTTAATCCGCAGTTCATCATCAAACATACTTTCAGAAATAACTGGTTTTCCTTTTATCACATGAAGAACAGCGCATTTCTCAATACCAAGCGACATCTGTATTGAATCACTAAACTGGATTACTGTTTTTATCATAGACTGTAACTGAGATTTATTCTTTGCATAAAGCTTCAAATCGTCCATGTAAAAGCTATGGCTGATTACTGCAGTTGATTCATTAAATTTTATTTTGTATCCGTTTCCTTCTCGATTTAATAAAATCGATAAAGGAGCCATCGCAAGACAAAACCAAAGGGGGCTGAGGCAATCTCCCTGGTATATACCTCTCAAAATTGTAATGTACTCCAAAGGGTCGGACAGCTGATCATGTCCCATCCTCAATCTTGTTTTCCAGCTGCTCATGAGTTTCCTCAGAAGATCTTTAACATGTGGATGTATTTTATAGATATCCAGGACTTTTAACAGCCAGCTGTGAGGGACTGAGTCAAATGCCTTTCTGTAATCAATCCATGCTAATGACAGATTTCTTTTATTTATGGTCGTTTGGCCTGCAATGAACGAGTCGATGATGAGTAATTCTTTACATCCCTGAGCTCCTTTCCTACAACCAAGTTGCTCGAGTGGGATCAAATTATTGGATCGCAGATGAAATTCAATTTTGCTTGTGAGAATGGAGGTTAAAATCTTATAAACTCCGTTAACGCAGGTTATTGGTCGAAAGTCTTGCGGTTCCAATCGGTTTTCCTGTTTTTTATGAATAAGTACTGTAATGCCCTGACAGAAATTTTTAGGAATATCTATCTGTCCTCTTATCATTTTTAGATAATTGGTCGCTAGTATTTCATGCAAACAGGTTAGATTTTTCAACCAGTAATTTTGAATTCTATCACTGCCTGGTGCTTTCCAATTTTTCATTTTCTTTGTTGCGATGACTACATCCTGCTTTGATATGTCAAATTCTGGCATTTCAGGTACATCCCGAAATTCATTATTTATTGATCTCAACCATTCGATTTCATCATTGTGAAATATTATTATTATTATTATTATTATTATTATTATTATTATTATTATTATTTTTTATTATTATTATTATATTATATTATTATGTTATATGACAATAACCTTTCGAATCATTACTCGGTCATCGGGAGAGGGAAGGATGTGTTATTTTGAGCATTAGTCCATCGCTTAAATTATTTTTTTGTATATTATTTCCTCAGACCTGTTTGAATATAATTCATAAGTGCAACACTCAAACCAAAAAAACACTTCAACAGACCATTCATGATATTTCTAGTTTTAATCTTATTTTATTCGAGTTACATACCTGCATGGTCTCTTTCCATTTCGGACCCCCTGTGCATTAGATTCTGATCTCGATCGCCAGCGCATTCTATATGAAATAGCATGGTAATCTACCTTTACCAATTGGAAATAAACTTAACATTTTTCAGACAAAAACTTTTAGGACTATAGCCAAAGCCCCATAGTAAATCAGTTACCCATAGTAAACGATACAACACTACAAACGAACACAATACTAAGGTCCTTACCCACTACAAACGATTTCACGATAACTTACACGGACATAATAGCTCCATCATACAAGACATGCCTATAACCAACATGCATGACAACACTCGCAGAAAGCTATAAGGAGCTGGACGAGGGATCTCTTTGCCTAACTAAATACAATAATCAAGACAGCAAGAAGTGGGTATTACTCACTTTCATGCCTACCACACCACAATATCAATTTTTTAGCCAGAAGATGCATCAGCAAAATAAAAAATTATTGAAAAAAGTAAAATAATCGATTAAAGTACAAGACAACCGCGGAAAGATCGTGAGCAGTATGGCCGCCCCAATATGGCTACCACATCCAGCCTCCTGCCAGCGTCATTAACTATAGATTATGTTAGCACTGTATTGCTGTTTCTTCTATGTAAGTACCAGCTAATGTTTATTACTATACTAGACAAATCTCATGAACAATTTCAATTCAAAAAGTTACAGCTGTAACATAAAGAATTTCTAAATCTGGTAGAGCAAGTCACTATTCTATTATGCAAAGATAATGTGAACAAAGGAGGCTAAAAAGTCTCTGTGTGTATAAGCAGATACGATTTAAACATATTAGGAATTGAAAAATTGAGGATTTTCAAAATCTAAAGCCAGTAAATCCTACTTAAAATATCGTTTCAAAGAAAAAAAAAATTTACTTTTAAATATAATGCTTAATATAACTACTGCATCAAAACAAATATCAATAGGCAATATCGATTTTCATTCAGAAAAAAAAATATGTGATAAAAATAATAAATTATGAATAAAAATACAATGAAAACATATGAAATTCGCTCTTAAAATATTAATTTTTTTTTTTTTTTTAAACAATGAAGAATTATCCGTGAATCATCTACATACAATTTTCAATAATAATAGAACAATATTAGTATTATAAAAATGACCTTATCCCTCCAGGCAATGGAAATTCTTTGAATGTCACTTTTTATTTTTTTTTTCAATTATTTATTAAGAATTTTAAACTAATAATTTCTCACATTGTTTTATAATGAGTATTCCTGGGTGTTCTTAAAAAGATGACAAAGCCATATAAAATTAAAGTTTCAGATATAAGATTGTTTTTTTCAATGTATTTTTGCATAGTCAAAAATTTCATAACAATCAGAAAAATAAAGATTTAATATTTCATTTATACCGTAGCGTCTTTTCTTTTTCGGATTGTTCTTTTTTTTTTTGTCATGTTGATAATAATGATTTGTCTATTTTCTTTTATAAGAAAGAGATTGTGGAAATAGATACGAATTTTTTCTGTCAATTTTGGATAGAAAATTCAAAATATATCCGGATATATATATATATTTTTTATGTGAACAAATCAATACATAGATAAAGGAAATATCTTTGCATTTTTATATAATTGAAAGACTTAAGAATGAAAGGTAATTTTTTAAAAATAAAATAGCCGTAGGTATATGTTCCTGTATGTGATGGATTCAATCTGTCGCATCTCGATTGAAACGCCGCCAATCATGAGAGAATTAACTAAACCAAAGGTGATCAGATATGAAACTAATATAAATGTTAAATACTTAACTTTGCATAAAAAACTAATTTCCGTAAGTACAGACTGTAAAGTCTAAAAGGCGTTTTATGTTTAAACTACTATCTTTCCTTCATGTACATTAAAAAAAAAAAATTAAAAAAATAAGACCTGCTTTTGCCTTCGTTTATAAGTAACTAAATTTTACATGGGTGCTTACATATACACGCACAATTTCGCGTACACCATTCTTTTCCGTTCAGAACGTGCATGTGCTTTATTTTTTCATTTCGGTATTATAGTTCTTACTTCCTTGTACGTAGTAAAGGAAGTATTGTAATCGCGAAAATTTTTGGTTTTCAGATTTCAACGGAAACATCCATTTTGACCATCCCTGAATCCTTTTGGCTAGTTTAGTAGTGACGTCTATAGGTACGTTCTTTGCTGGTATAACTCAAAAACGGTTAGCTGTAGAAAGTTAATATTATAGTTTTATAATAAAATTAAAGTTAAGTTAAAAAAAGCTAAACGGGTTCTCACGCTTAAAATGTCGAAACCGTCGATTTTCAATGCTTAATCTAGTGACATAGACAGTTATAGTGATGTCACGGAAATGAAGACATCTCCGGGAACTTGTTATCTATTGAAAGAAAATGACAGATAATAACCGAAAGAGACCCCCGAAAACAAGACCTTTTGTGTTGTGGTGTCTGTGTGTGTGTGTTTGTGCGTAAATAAATGGACGTCGCGACGCCGAGTGTCTTTTTTGAGATACTGATATCTTCGGAACTAGTAACCAAATTTAGGATCACTTTTTGGGCCACCGATTGATAGCTTAATAGGGGTACAAGAAATTCATGCGCTGTCCATATCAGATGTGTCGTACCCAAAAACACTATAACTTGTAAATTGAGTGATATCTTAAAACACATTTTTGACAGAACTTCAACTTCAATTTTTGCAAGGAAGGGTAAGCTTGATTTTGCCGCCCCTTCTTTCACCCTCCCTTCTAATAAAAGCCAACAGTTTTAAAACAGTAGTTTAGGCAATATATTTCGAAACAAATATCATCATGTCGTAAGATTAACTCATTTTGTTGGATGAACTAATATTAAAACAATTCAAAAGATTTTTTTAAAATTAATTAGTCTAAAAATAAACTTTCGTTGGAAATTTGCCTCCCTCTTAATCCAGTCGCCCAGGGCAAATGATCTTGTTGCCCTGTCTCCTATTTCCAGCCCTGATTAGTAGAGACGTTCATTTTACCACTAATCAGTAGACCATAATAAATGGGAGAGCTTGAGCTATGAGCACGAAGCTAAATATTCAGGAAATTTCCGAGTGTCCAAAGGGCTATTACTGCAAAATCCTGGAACAAAATTCATTATTTGATAAGACCGATTTAAATAATTCTAGTTAACGTAAGTATGTAATTTCTAGGAGCATGCAAACGCACTTGCATGAATGTTCCAAAATGCCAACAGTCCTCTAGACGATTTCCCTTTTACAGGCCAATTTCCATCCTAACTGCTCGAAATGAGGTCTAACCAGGATATTAAGGAATAATTTCTCTTACCCCATTACCTGGCCTAGAACCGTTTAGCGATAGATGTTGTTGAAGATACAGATAGAAAAGCGCAACTAAGCTCCGCGGAAGATGGTTATGCTTCAACTGGAGCGGAAATTCGAATGGGCGTAATTCGGGCAAATTGGTGCTCTGTTAAAAATCCCATCTACCGGTGCTCATAACACAATTTCACACCCCATCTTGTTGAGAGCATTTATGTGGCCACGGTGAACAGTCGGGAAAACTTTCGAAGCTTCAAGGGAAAAAAAAAATTGAGCAATTACAACCTGATACAGATCTTGTTTGAAACCGTTTAGCTGATTAAGCACCAACACCTTTCGGAGCAAGGTGCTACGGCTTACCTGTTCCACAACCTCAATAATATGCCCCATCAAATTTTTCAGTAAGACCTTTAACGACGGCGAGGGATTGAGTGATTATCATGCGATTAAGTTTTGACTGCTAGGTGGAATTTCGGGCTCAACGTCCAATCTGTCGGCGGCCACTTAAATGGAATTGGTTATGAGAAATTTCTGGTTTAGTAATCAGTAAAACAAAATGCTCCTGCAGAACCTGTAAAGATTTACGCAGTGGTATCTGAAGAATTAAGGTTATAATAAGCGTATAATTAAATTATATACTAGGCAACTGGGACAAAAATACAAAACAAAGAACGTAGATTTAGGCATAGTGACAGGTATACGTGACGTAATTAAATTGTGGCTAATTTTAACTGACATGTAGTCCACTAATTGCTAGGATAGTTTAAACTTGGAATGTTCTGGGAGATGTTTAAAATTAAAAAGGATGAATTTTTTATATTATTTTTTTTATTCAAATATTGTATACATTTGTACAAATAATTTCAAATAGAATTAAAGCAAATTAAATTAAATTTAAATCGACTAGGCCTACTAGAGACCACGTAACAATTTCAATTCATCCTTTTCTCTTTCGTTCTTCCCAGCATTTCTTCATCGTTTCTCCATGTCTCATTTTCATTTCTTCAGACCACTTTGGATCGGGTTTACTTTTTGTTTCTCTTTGGAGTCGTTTCATTCTCAAAATATTAATTTTAAAAATAACTCTTCCTGCACTTTCCTCTTCTTTATATCATTTCTTTCCAAATCTTTCTTGACCTCTTGAAACCAGCTTGTTGTCGAGTTTTTCTTCGAAAGGTACCTGAATATCTGTTTTGTTAATCTGTTATCATAACTTTTTTTTTTTATTAAATCGAAAATTAAGCAAACAGCTTTAAATTCTACTAATAACATTAAATATAAAAACTAATTTTTTCATAAGTTTTGCAAAAATTGAAATTCCGTGTACAAATAATTTTTTTTTTCCAGATGGATTTCTCCAAAAAGGATATTCTGTGTGAGTGATTCTCCTCATCTCGGATACTTAACAAAAAACTTTTAAAATGATTTTAATAAGTCTTCATGTTACACGTTAAAAAAATTTCAATATTCATGAAAATTTTTAATACTCGGCAAATTATAATTACCTGAAAAGCTAAACAATTAAAGCCTCTGGTTTTAAACAATTTCAATCACTCCGGAAAAAGTAATCACCAAATTTTACAAAATAAGGCTATCAACGATATCAAATTATAAAAATTAAACATTGCTTAGAAAGCCTCGTAAGAAATATTTGTAGGGATCCTGTGACTGCATCATTAATATCTACTCTTAATTTTTGTTTTCGTTTAGCTCTTGGTGTTATTCATTGTTTAGGATTCTGTTGGGTACATACATACATACATATTTTTTTTTTGTATGTGAGTATTTTGCTTACTATCTGCTTTGGCTATTACATATTAAAAATAATTTTCTTAATTGATCGTAAAACTTTAAAAGATATTTTGTCTTCTCAGTCGCTTTTCTATCGGAGTTCGTGTCTTACGTGGTGGTAGGGCATTGTCACGTATTCGAAATTATAGAAAAATATTATTTCCCAACTCGGAATATAATTTTAATAAATTAATATAAGCTATTCACATAATACATACTTTTTCCAGTATAACTAGAATTATTATAACTAATTCAGGTAACTATCTATAAATTAAATTGTTTAAATATTCCAACAATGTTTTTAATTTTAAAATATACGTCTATTCCTTATTCATGGACCTTATTCCATCCATCTTTGCTAAAATCTTGTCCGTATGAAGACATTGAGGTCCCAATTAGTACAAAGTGCTAATGCTAATCCAGGACTCGCCCCTCCTCTCCCATTTCTCATCTCCTTAGGTCCGTAATTTCCTTTGACAGCCGCTATCAGATATCCCAGATACATGGATCAGATACATTATGTATCCTGAGATAGTACCTTTGTTCGTAAGGCATCTGCATGCGGAGGAGAAGTGTACAAATGACACAGGAGGCGTAGGACCAGTAGCTGCTATTAATCTGGACTCATATCTTGGCTGGCCACAGCTCTTCCCATTTGTTTGCCCTCCGCTACTGTACTTAATCACATATCATCCTCCGCTGGGACGATTTCATTAGCGATGGCGCCTGTCTGCGGATCCAGTTGTACGCTCCGGATGGAAGGATAGGATGTCGTTCCAGGACCAGAGGTAACTCAGTCATCCATCAGCGAAAGAATAATTCACATAACTTGTCTTTCAAGAAGTTTCATCTCTATTTTTAAAAATATGATATTGGAATGTGAACGTTCGAAAATAGATAGATGTATATGCAAAAGAACATATCGCCATTGCCTCCGCGAAACCTCCTATGTGGTAAAAAATCAGTTATGTGATTTTGATTTTATAAGATTACAAGATTTTATCTCCTGTGTGCTGGTGAAAAAATCGTAACATGATTTAATTGTTAATTAATACATTATATCACATTTAAGGGCTATGGTACATATTAGAGTTATATGTTCAATAAATTAGAAAAACGTTTCCTGAGACAATAAAAAATATTTGGTATGGTGTTCACTAATACGACTTTCTATATCGCTTTGATTGTAAAGTCCAATCTAAAAATTGTTTTCTGTATCTTCGCAAATATTGAATCGATTAAGATATTTTTCGTTTAGCTTTATTGGCGATTTCATTGTCTTTCAAAGGAGCGTCTGGTCCGTGTGTAAGAGCGTTCTGGAAGATATGTAAATTTCCATTTATCCAACAAACAAAAAAAAACAGCTTACAAGGAAACATGCGCAGAATACTTTTAAAAATATTCACCTGATTATAATACATCTCTTACCTAGTATGGATAGGAAAGTAATAAAAACATAGTTACAATGTCCAATAGGCTTTAATTGCTAATGCTGGCCCGATTTAGAGGATTTTACGTTCCGATTTTTTTTTTTCATATGGAATTTAATAACCTTTAAAATAATCAATAATTTGATCTATAACAATGTGTAATTCTTTAATATGCTGGAAATCGAGGGGAAATTATGTCATTCACAAATAACTTTGAATACTCGGGTACCAATATAAATAATATTAATACGCGGCAATTGATCGCCAATGAGAAATATCGGACGTGTTATATTGCCTACAAAACGTGACTAAACGCCTCTTATTTCCGCTCCAGGCCTTCTTAATTACCGCTCATTTATTGTCGCAAGTGAAATTATTAATTGACGGAAGGGGCCCCTGGCTCGGAACAAACTACCCCGTCACACCTCGAAAATAAAAATCAATTTTACATTTCGTGGGGAAGACTTCTCATTTCTCCCGCAGGAGATCAGTCATATGCGAGGGGACCGCGGGAGTATATTTCAAAAGCTACGGTAGCTGTGAGGAGTTGGATCGAGTCCAGGAGATGTTATTTATTAACTGGTCTTGCCCCCCTCCCTCCCTGTTACTGACTGCGCATCGGCAGATCAAGAATTAATAATAAATTTATAATGGCCAATAGGCTGTAGCAATTTTTAATTCACAAGACTAGAGGGACTACGATTGTTCTTGGAGGGGAGAAATATATCACATAACGTATATAGCTCTTGTCCAATTAATCTGTATAGTGCTTATTTTAATGGCAAAGCTTGATAGGTGAATAAACAATCAATCATTAATTATAAAGCAAAAAAAAAAATCAGACTTTCCTTAAATCCTCGCAGATTTAAAAAAAAAATCATATAATGGAGATCGTAAGAAAGTAGTAAAAACCAGGATATGACTTTGTCACGGCTGTGTGTTCAAGGCGAATCAGTCTATACTAAAAAGATGTTTGTCTTTAATAACATGTCGAATTCATTCTACAACTTAAAGAGCACAATCTTTAGCATAAATTTTAGTAAACCAAGGTTTGAGTGGTAGTATGGTAGTGCAGAGTAATACTGTGCAGTGGAGTAATACTGTGCAATGGGGTAATACCGTACATCGCTTCTTCAAATTTCCTAGAAGGTGTAACGAGGGCTGCGTTACTTATGTATAGCGGAAGAAACCTAATCAGATCCAGACAGGTGGTGAGCATTTAACAACACGAGGGTATTCGGCGTATCTTATTATTTGATTTCACCTACTTTTGTTATAAAATCAACGAATCAGGAGTAAATAGGTAGGACAAATATGTTAATAGTAACTTTTTTTAGTAATACCTTTCTTGAGCTAATTTCAAACATTAGTAGTAAATCGTCGTGGTGTTTGGGTTAGAATTGAAAATATGGAGTGATTTCGTTAGAGGGCAATATCACGCAGGATGAATATATTTCAAAGTTATTAACAAAATTCTTGATATCAATATATTTTTCAACCTTGGATAAAAGAGACAATCTTTTATGTTATCAACTCTCGATAAATCAGTTAATTTCATTAATTATGAAATTAGGTTTGCTTCTCACTTATTCGAGAGACTACTCAGTTTATCAAATGAGTGTAAAAATAACACCTATACTGCTAAACCTATCTACCTTTACAATTGTTGCGCATTCAAGTAAAAATAGTTCAACATAGATTTTATTTTCGTATGCTGTGTTAGGCTGTTTTATGTTGTTTTACCTATCATTTATTAGCTACATAACATATGATTCCACATAAATATATGTCCAACAGCTGTCGGAAGAAATAAGCAGAGAAATTAGTTTGAGCTTCACAACTAATACAAAAACGATTAGGACAGCCACTCCTTTCTTCTTAATCGATTTCTGGTGGATTACCACGAAGATGGAGGATAATTAAAAAGAAATTAAGTTCCGAGTCCATCGGCCTATGTCCGGTTGCTTCGGGGTACGGGTCAACTGGAATAGTGGATAGGCATTCCGACTGAAGAAATGGAAGAGAGGTATGCAGGCCTCTAGGAACGTTTTGAAGAGATAAAACTACATTCCATACCCTGTAATGATTTTTTGGTACTTTCCTCTTTTGCGAAGGACTTACTTCAAAGAAATCAGAAATCATATGATCATCACAAATCAGAAATCATATGCTCCATATCGTTGAAATTGATTAAAACATATTTTTCAAGAGGAAGATTACTGCTAATAGATTACTACAATAATGTATTTTCGAATGATTCCGTCGGAAGACGCTACTTTTCGACGATCGTATTGTAGAAACATTCCTGTATTTTAGATAATATCGAAGAAAACTCAACAATGTATTTGCTATAAGGCAGATGAATTGCATAGGACTTGATTTCACTGTTTCTAAGTCAATAATCGTTATAATTAGGGGATTGATAAATTATTTGCCACTTCTATAAATTTGTTTTATTGACAACTAGTTTCGAATGTTATACAGTTCAAGATTTAAATGGATTATATCAAATAATCGTTATGTTTTTGTAGATCTTGCACATTTGTCCATACCCAAACCACTTTAATGATAGTATAAACGACACCGAAAAAAAATTCCGGGTTCATTTTAATTTTACTAAGAAGAAGTGAGGGCAGTCAATTGGTCGCCGATTTTAACCAAACTTTTTTTTAGTGATTCTACATCCAAAAATATTTTACATGTGTGTCCACGTTCGTTCCGATGGGCCATGGAGCCGAGAAAAAAAAAAAAACGTATTGAAAATGCTTTATTTTTTATCTCCGGTTTGAAAATGATATCCACGTGGTTTTTACACCAAACAATTTGTTTTTCAGTGTTTATTAAAGAAAAATTACAAACTTTAAAAATTATTGTTTTTTGGTAAATTAAATTGAAAAAAAAAAAATGTTTAGATTATTGGGTAAAGTAGCCTTATAGATTTTTTTACACCAAAAATTATACCAGCTTTTGATTCTGATCCGAAAAACCTTTCTGTTAAAAACATCATCGAAAAAAAAATGTATGGTTTTGAGGGGGTTCAAAATTTGTGAGCCATGAAATTACATTTCGATTTGAAGCTCTGCATTTCGTATTTAGTTTATCCTACTTCGATTTTCTTGGACTCTTTGAAAAGATAGAATTTTCTTCTTTTCATTAATATAAACTAATATTGCATTATCTACAATGTCTGTGAAAAATGTGATTACAAAATAAAAACAAAACTGAGGTATTTTGCGTATAACGTTAGTTCTAAAACACATAGGAAGACGACAGTTAAAGAAAACCGCGTAAATTAAGAACCTTTACAAACGACCCAAATTCGGATTGAATCGTTCAAAGGATTCCTGATTTACGGACAATTTTTTTAATCTTTAAAATAATTTGAAGGGTTAATCTTTGACAAAATTTTTATTAAAAAAATATTATTTTTAAATTCGCCTAAAAATATGAATATAGGGCTATTTCAGAGTACTAAAACCAAGTCTGATCCGTTTTGAATAGAAGTTTGTTAAAAAAAAATACTTCACTCCGTAGAGAAAAAGTATTTTCATTGCATATATAGTAATTCAATCGAACTTTGAAGTCGTTATAAAACTTAATTATTACTTCTTAAAAACGATGCAGATCATTACACGATGGGTTATTATTTCCAAATAGTAATATTTCAAAAATATCTGGTCTGTCTATTCACAGGATTTTTCGTATTGCATTGGTTTAGAGTTTAGATAATTAAACTATCTTTTAAATGAGCATTTGGAGTGTTTCGGAAAAGGAATAAGTGCAGAATACTTTATAAAAGATATAAACCAAGTTCAGCAAAGAAATAAAGTATTATGCACCTATGGAGCGGAGATTTGAAGCTAGTCTCAAGATGATCGCCGTGAGAGTGCCGAACTGGGAGTGTTAAGAAGAAACTGTGTCGATGTAATTAGGCTGAGATGATTAGGACATGCAATTAAAGTGTGAAATGATACAGAGGAAAAAATATTGGATACGGACTTCAGTGGGAAAAGAAAAAGGAAAGACCAAGAAGGTGAAGGGAAGTGCAGAAATAATCCAAGGAAGAAGGGTAAAGTAGATATGCGTGGAAACCAGAAGCCCACAATTGATAAGTAAGGAGGCCTAGGTACGCGCTGACCTATAGTACCGCAGGTTTCTACAAAGTTAGTCTACAAAGTTCATTACGCTATATCTCAGCTAATACTGATCCGATTTAAATGTTTTGTTTAGTTTTGTTTTTGGTTTTGTAGGAAATTTCATCACCTTTCGATTAATCATAACAAAAGCCAAATAACATTATTTATTTTATTATTCTTTATTCTTTATTATTATTTTATTGGATTATTTTTTATTCGCTATTTGGTTTCTACTTATCTTGATATGTAAAACCTCAAATTTTTAGGGGGTTAACTTTTCTTTTTTCTTGGTCGATTACAAAGGTCTATTACTGGAAATAATAAACCAAAAGTTTTTTTTTTTCTATGCTGATTCCAAAACGCCTTACATTTCTCCCCTATCTTTATAAATGGCCGAGTTATGGGCTTATAAAATATCTAATCGACCGTAATTTTGAAAAAACAGACGGATGGTAATGTCGAGTTCCAGTGACTGTTGCTGAATCTTGAAACTTAAAACCTCAAATTTTGAGGGGGGTTAAAAGTTTTTTTTTCTTGGTCGATTACAAAGGTTTATTATTAAAAATAATAAACCAAAATTGGATAATTCTAAAATTTACTATTTCTGCATTATAAATAATGTTTTTATAATACTTGTAGAACTTTAAACCTGACCTTAAATTTCCAAATTAAATTTCAATTTAATTTGACCTCCTGAGTAAGGCCGTCTACAGTTAAGAATAGACCCATTCGGATGTTTTTTCAGTTATACTATAATTAAATTATTTCATTTAAAAAAAAAATTATTACTCGACAATTTAGATATTGTTTTTTAATCAAAATAAATAATTTTATATTACGATATCTATGTTACATGGTGAAGAGACCGGGATCTAGTAGTAAAATGAAATTAAATTGAAAATTAAAGTCGAGTTCAAGGATTTGTGATCCAGAAATGTAATAATTAAGTTTTATAGCGGTTTCAAGGTTCTTTTGAATTATATGAAATGAAAACATTGTTCCTCTACAGAGTAAAGTATATTAACAGAACTTTTTTATTGAAAACTGGCGTCAGATTTGGTTTTAGCACCGTGAAAAACATTCAAATTTTTGGGCGAATCTAAAAATAAATTGTTGTTTACTAAAAATTTCGCCAAGGAACCGAGATCTACAAAAAATTCATTTTTCCAAGATTAAAAAAAATGTCCATAAATCAGGAACCCTTTAAACGATTCAAACCAAATTTGGATGGCATGTAAAGGTTTTTAATCTACGTGGTTTTCTTTAGCTGTGGTCTCTCTATGTATTTTAGAACCAACGTTATCTACAAAAAACGTCAATTTTGTTTATATTTTGTAATCATATTTATTTACACAGACCTTCTAGATAATGCAATATGTGTTTATATTCACGGAAACAAGAAACTTCCTTCTTTCCGAGCCCAAGAAAATTGAAATCGGATAATCTGAAGACGAAATACAGAGCTTCAAATCTAAATATAATTTCGTGGCTAACAAATTTTGAGCATTCGGAAATGAAAAACAATTTTTTTTGTTTTCAATATTATCATTGTAAAGGTTTTTCGGTGCGCTGAATCAAAATCTGCCATAAATTTTGGTGTAAAAGAATCTATAAGTTTATTTTTTCTAATAATTTAAACTTTTTTCAATTTAATTGACAAAAAAACAATCATTTTTTAAAGTCTGCAATTTCACTTAACGTACACTGAAAAATAAATGTTTTGATGGAAAAACCACATCAGTATCATTTTTCAAACTCCAGATAAAAAATAAAGCAATTTCAGCGTGTTTTTTTCTAGGTTCCTAGGACCCATTGGAACGAACGCCGACACACTTGTCCAATATTTTTGACGTAAAATAACCACAAAAAATTGGTTGAAATCGATGACCCACTGACTTTGCCCTCCCCTTTTAAGTTAATTGAGAGGAAATTACTCCTAACATCAATATGATAAGGAGGACATAGATTTTAAATCACTTTTGCTCGAAAAGTAAATTTTCACTCTTCTAGAATGGAACTTGCAATTGCAAACATAATGTAATTTTATATGTTGAATGAAAATACAAAAAAAAAAAAAAAAGGAAATCAATACCAGTGAGATGGTCAATAAAAAGCGCTAGGATCAGTTTTAGCCCTGCTTTATTCTCCAAAAGTGGAGGTACAAGTTTGATTCCGAAATGACGGTATGTCATTTTAACATATTAATTTTATTTTTTTAAATTTATAATTAATCGCCTGTAAATGTGAAATGAATTTTTATTCAATGTCACATCGTATTATTTGGTAATAAAAAGATTTAAAAGAAAATGACATGAAATATGTTTGCTTTTTTTAATTAGTAAAATACTATGATGAATAAAATAGTAACTTTTATTTATTTATTTATTTGTTTAACAAATCCAAAAACTTTGCAAATTTTCACATGTTAGTAACATTTGAGAATTACTTGTATACCAAATCTAAATTATTCTATATTCATTTCATAGGAAAACTTTAATCTAGCAAACATGACGAGGATAAACTTTACGAATCGCTGAATGCATCTACAAAATTTTAACGGCATTGCGTCAAGGTTGTTACTTATTGGTATTAGAAAAAAATTCAAAATAGTTTAAAAGTATTAATGTTTTTAAATACTGTAAAATTATCAATAAAAGTAATGTATAAAACCATATTTATATATTAACACTCATAGTTGAAGTCCATATTGTCTGAAATCGTAAAAAAAACATCCAGGCCAATACTTTGACGGATCAATCGTCGTCTTTCCAATGAAGATTAGTTTTCCTTTGAAGAGAAATATCTAAAAATAAACATATATTTTAAACAATGTGCAATTTATATCTAATATTATAATCAAATCAAAATTATTAATAGTATATCGTTAATATCTTCATATATGAAGAATAAATAAAACAAGTTGTTACAACTGTTCTAGCTTATGAAAGTCTACACTTTTGATTAACCTTTGAATTTGTGCTATTCATACAGAAAGGTGTACTTTGTGTTTGTGTTGTGATGAATGCACTTTGTGTCTTTGCCTGCTGGTGTACCTCAAGGTATTACCTAGCGTCCCTTCCTCTAAACGATAATTCTTACATCTTGAACCATTACTGCACTATCTCGACCACTTAAACTGATAACACGTGTGTTAAATAATGACCTATTTATTGCATCTCAAACTATTCAATTCCATATCAGAATTCTTGAAGAATGTTACAAAAACTAGATTATTATATAAATTCCAACGAATTCCATCAAATCACCAAAGACTATATCTAATGAAGATTTTTCAATCAGCTACATTAAGACCGAGAACTGAATCAACATGGTGCATGGAAAACAAAATACTATAATCTCATTTCAGCGATCGAAATACTTTCACAATAAACTGGACAGGCTGAATCAATAGAGGTACAATAGAAACTAAAACACAACCATGGACTTTTACGCATCCACAAATATATCTTCAATTAGCTAACATTAAAAAAAATTAATCCAAAACAACAAATTTTAAAGAACGCTTCGAAATCATCCACGCATTGCCGGATCACATATTGATTTTCACAGATGATTCTACGTAAGTCGGGCTTATCTTCTGGATCAGCTTTTGTTACTCTCGATTCTTCCTGGTACAGGACTCTTCCAACACCTTCAGAACTGGCACGTCCCTTGAAAGAAAAAATATTCAAGGAATGGGAAAAGAGCATCCCAAATAAACTTAAAAGCATAAAGAGAGAGCATGTAATCCTAACCAGCCTGGGAATTGGACATGCGAGTGTCCAACACACATGTTCATGTAATATCGAAAGAATTTCCCCCAAGATCCAAACACTCTAAATAAAGCCTGACAATCTGATCTTTGAAGAATGCCCATTCTACCGCAAAAAACTGAGCCAAAAAGGAATAGCAAGCAGTGTCTCAGCTCCATTAAAAAATGATGGTAGTAAGATTGGCGCGGTGATGTATCTTCTCAGTAGTATTTATGAGCAGTTCTAATGATAACCAGCGCGAATCATAATTTTTGTCTTCCCTTTCATTAAAATATTTCTTACCATTTTTTATTACTTATTTATTTTTATTTTTTGCTTTTCTTCTTTCTATATTATACTACTTATTCACTGTTAATTTTTTTTTATTTTCTTTTCTCATAACACTGATTGAGTTAACTTAATCCATATACCTCCCACTGATGACCACGACGTTTTGTGCTACAAAAGAAAACCACCAACCAACTGAACAAGCGTATCAGGCAATACTATACTGAGATTAAAAGAGCGGGCTGAAAGAACTCCTTTCAAGACCCAGGCTCCTGAATCAAAGAGGTACTACTGCGTGTTGCTCTTCTCCGTACCTCAGAGACTTATTTGGAATCCTCGTACAGTACTGAAACGACAGGAAACTGGTCTTTGTTTCAATATTTACTAGGCAAACACTCTAAACTTCCAATTCGTTGCGAAAATCTCAACTACATCATCATAAACATCTTTATTATTATTTACGGAGATGAGCTTTAAGTCTTTACTAAACTATCGGATTCCTTCGGTGTCCAATTCATACAATCTAAATTCTCGAATGTTCCTTATCATGTTCATATATCACAAATAAAACTATCTAAAATAAGCTGTATGTTGCAGATTTAGCGCGAAATAGAAACCTATCCATCAATAACAACATTCATACGCAAGGGTTTATTTATCCAGCTCCAAACAGAAGGAAAGCAATTTTCTAAACTTAATTTCTTTCGGGCAGAAGAGGAGAGGGTCCATGGTGCCATGCAATAATTTTCATTAACATTCAAAAGAAACCAATTTATATTTTTAAAAAATTCATTCTTAAACAATAGTTTGCCAGGATTAGCTGAAAATTTTTAAATTTTTTCTACGTTGGAAGGGGTGAGAGGGCTTGCTGCTCCACCTAGTCCTCCTCCATGGATACGCTTGATCAGACCCACTCAAAACCACTGATTTCGTCATGGTTTATGTTTTACTGATCAAACGGTAAATTTATTTATTTGCTTTTTATTAATTGTAATTCTAAACAAATAAATTTGTTACAAAAAACAAAACAACATTTAAAAACTTTTTGGGGGTTAAAGAGAAAATATGAAAATAATAGATTTGGTTTATTGCTACCTCAAGTATAGGGTAATCATAATTGGCTGAACATGGTTGCTGAAGACGCCCATAAACGGTGATTAATAATAAACGATTTAATTAATCATTACAATGACCAATTTTAAGATGCATAATATTTGTCGAATTTAATAATTTTATTTAGTAGAAAAAAATGTAGTGTCTTTCTTAACATCTTCAGAGCAATGCTCATTTAAGGCTCAGGCGCACGGAAAGCGAATCGCCGCTACGATCTGCGTTTTCTCTAGATCGCTTTATAGAAATGGATCAATGCCGGGCTCGATCAAGACAGGCTCGCTGCAGAATTTACTAATAGATTTGATCGCCAGCTCTCTGCGTGCTGAGATCGCAGATCGCCGCGATAGATTGCGCTCTTTCAGTAAGAGCCTTTAAGTTTATTAAGCCCATTCTCAACCATCACATTGACAGGGTGAGTTGCGCTTCTCGTCTAATTTCAAGCGTAAGACAATCAAATAGGTATTGAAAAGGGTAATCCATAAATGTCCATAAATTATAAAAAATAGTTCAACTTTTTTTTTATCATGTCAAAAAGAATCGATTCAAAACATACGTGGCAATATAAAATTATTATGAAATATAAAATACCTACATGTGATTAAACACGAGCTATTTTACAGTTAATAGTTGCGAACGATAGACTCATACTTAAGATACCTTGTTAAGGAAATTCTCTTCCGATTTAATTTGATCTCAAACAGTTGAATATGTTTTTACAGTTCGCATTATCAAATCATTAGATTTGATGATCTAAAATCCATTTCGCTTTGTACATCCGTTCCAAAAGAGACATCAAAATAAGTACTCACTATCTTCCAAGAGGTTAAAATAACGTGTAAATACAGAATGTAGAAGACGTACATTAATAGCAAGTATTTATAACTTGAGACAGGCAACATTATGTCGAAACCATATGTAGATAGACACATATGGACGTTTGATACGTATTTAAAGTAGGTAACTAAAATTTATTGAACATAAAAATATTGAAAAAAAAAAGTCTGTCAAGTAGGCCAGTACAGCTTCCTTACCATTTCTAAAGGGTACATAAGGAAAACAAATTAAAACAGAAAATATGGAAGGAAAAATATTTAATATTTGAATTGTTTATTTCGTCATGATTCAGATAATTATATATATATATATATATATATATATATATATATATATATATATATATATACATATATATATATATATATATATATATATATATATATATATATATATGGAATTCGATAATATTGATGCTGAACCATTTGTATGCTCGATTTTAACTTCCCTCTAACTTTGGGCCAAATCCAACGAACCATTTTCAAAATAGAGGTGTGTCAAGGAAAATATTTTTGTGCATGCTTAAGCGAAAGTAGTGGATGGAATTTGATAAAAATAATACGAGACCTTCCACACAATTCCTGAACATAGAATTATAATCGAATTAACGGTAGTAGAATTTTTTTTGGTGAGTGTATTTTTTTATGATTCTGTAATAAGTGCTGATTTTTATAAATGTTGGTTTTTCTTTCTCTCTCTCTTATATTTATTTTTTTCTACTATCATTCTCTATAATCCTGTTCATTGTAAATATTTTACTTCACATGTTCATAATCGAATTCACTGTTAGCAAAAAGTATATTCTATAGTATTACAATGTATATCTACCTAACATTGTTTGTAAATGTTTTTTTAATACGGAGGCTTAAGTGAGATAGTGCATGTATATCGCACATCCAGAATGATGCACAACTCAAAATTTCGAACAGTTTCAGGAATTTTAATCGTTCGACCCCTATCATCCCAAATAGCAGCCAGCCCTCCAATATCAGGCTAATAGAACATACACAATAGGTGATCTACCAGCAACATGTGTTAGTGGAAAAACTTTGCGGACTTCTATGTAAAACTTAACCAGTGTCAAATAGTTAAATGTTCAAAAAAAACATTTTTTCTATTTGTGTCCCTGTCCTTGTGGATTTGCGTTATATTGACATACTCCCATTACAGGGTAACTGCAATGTAGGTAACAAGAAATAATGAACGAAAAGCTGTAATTTTCTCCCAACAGTATGAAATAATGCCTAGCCAGTTTCATTCATTTTATCGCGAACTATTGTTGAAACTTTAAGAACCCCTGTTCTTAGCAAACACAATAATTAACTATTTATTTAGTTAATTAAATACCATTTCTACCACTAAGACCGATTTATCGAGAGGGCGTCAGACTTCAGGAAATATAGGATTCGGATTGGGACCGTGAGAAAGTAACGTATGCTTTTTGCGCAAACTAAATTGAATTTAAAAGGATCATTGTCGACTTAAATTACAGATAACAGATTACACTATAAAATCTCCATCAGGTGTACCTATTCCTTCCTTAGTTGTTTTCCTTGCATGTTTTGCCCAAAATTTACTTATTTATAATCACTAATTGTGACC
This sequence comes from Rhaphigaster nebulosa, assembly GCA_948150685.1. Taxonomy (NCBI): domain Eukaryota; kingdom Metazoa; phylum Arthropoda; class Insecta; order Hemiptera; family Pentatomidae; genus Rhaphigaster; species Rhaphigaster nebulosa. The sequence goes on from OX411311.1 coordinate 58,994,803, forward strand.
GTAACTCACCCGAACTCTATATCAGCAATCAGTACCTGTTTCTCCTACGCCTTACGATGTCAGGTTCAACCGAGCTTAATTTCAAACGAATTCCAACTCTATTATTGCAAAAATAAATACGGAGTAGGGAAACAGAAGAAGATGAAAGGCAAAAAGAGGCCGGTTGAGGAAGCATATAAAAAGGCAGCGAGTGGAGGGAGATAAGACTTACTGTCCGCGCTCCTGTCAACCTCATATATCCTGCTAATTCTCCTCATTTATCCTCCCTTCCTCGTCCCGGCCTTCGTCTGCGCGTGTTCCACTCTGAAATATTCTACCAGGTTAAATGGATTCCTCTCGGATCCGTTGCCCTTCCTATCCGGAATCCTCGTCATCTATTCCCGTCTACTAGATTGAGTCATCTGTGAATTTCCGTTTTAGGGGAATGCAAAGTAATCAATCGGAATCTTAGTCCAAGGACACTTTTAAGAAATGAATGGAGGGTATATTAATAGTTTCATAAACGTAAATTCTAAAGGAGAATTCTCTACAGTAGCTATTTTATTCTTAGTAGAATTGTTTTAAGCAGACAAGGTGGGTGGGAAGTCTCAGAACACTTAGAACTGAAACAGCATGGAACCCATGACCACTGGATAAATAGGAATTGAAAGTAGAATTCGAGCAATCCACTCTTGATGTAAACGGGCAGAGACGAGAATGACATATCACGGTTATCGTGGCTTTTCTCTAAATATAATAAGAGAAAATTGTTTGTTCCAAGTAAAAGCAAACAAAAAAAGAAAATTCAATATTAATAGAATTTTTTTTTACTCAGAACATTCACTGGTTGAATTGTTATAATTATTCTAGTCGTGAAAAATAAGAAAAATTATAATCTCTTATTTAACAAACAAATTATTCCGGGACAAACCTAAGTTTAGTTTTTTATTGATCCTTTAAATCAATACTTTAAATGTTCTGTTTTTCTTACAATGCCTTAAAATTAGTTCAGTGTGATAAATTGAGGTTATTATAGTACCAAAGTTTATATATATATATATATATATATATATATATATATATATATATATATTTGTGTGTGTGTGGTTACGGAACTTGTGAAATAATTTCAGTGAATTTATACCTTTATTCATTTTAATAAACTATCCTCGGATTTGGATCCTATGGCTAATCTATGTTATAAATTATATTAACACTAAAAAAATGTATTTTCAAATATTACACTACCAAACTTCAGGTGTAGCTGAAACGACCCAGACAGTAGAAAGTCATTCGCCGAGTGTTTCGCAAGAAGTTTATCACTCAGACAATGAGTAGCCGTCGGTATTGGTATAAGAGGGCCATACTACATTCACATCCTCAGCAATGATCCATCAAGACTCGTTGCTTGTAGCAGTCGACCCAGCGGGAGTCCTAACGTATCCATGTCTCAATCAGGATTGTCGTCGGTGAGAGGTGTTCTCGGCAGACTTTGACGTATGATCCTCTTTGATCTTCGTTAGAGGAGAGATATGATATGACGGGTTCTTTCGAATATATCTCAATGAATAAAAAAAAAACTCACGTTTGTAGAGGCGGATATATATTTGGATACACCTTCGCCTGAAGGTGAATAATATCTTCGATATCAAAACCCCTCCAATAAATGGTGTTAATAACGACGTTCTCAGCCGCAGTTAGAGCCTTCGATATATCAAGGTAGTGAGGAGTTGGCAGCTACAGAACAAAACATGAAACGTAGGAAAAAATATCGAGATGGAATTACTTACCCAAATATATTGAGCCTAAAAAAAACACAATAAATTCGCTGCTCGACATTCCTCTGTCATAGACAGAGTCTACCGAACAGGTCATCGCTAAATTAGAAGCTATTAAATGATTTCAGTAGAAGCAGTAAACTATATCGATACAATGGATATCGTTTACAACAACCAGGGGATGGCCGGTATTCGTCGGTGTTCATTATAGCCGATACCAACTTTGGAAGATGCAAGGTTTCAAATAGAAAACAAATTGTCAAAAACAGGAATATACTTTAACTTCATTGTAAGTATGAAATTTGCACAGTTATTATTTGAATTTGAATTTAAATTACATTACATTAATTATGAATTAAATTGCATAATTACATTTAAATTATTACGTTTATTGAATAATCAATGGTTGACCGTAGAACTTATGAAGGAATGAGATGGTCCGGGAGGCGGTCAAAAAGTGGAAAACAAATAGTAAAAACTATTTATTAAGGAGCCGATGTTTATTACATACATTATAATTTATTCTTATATTTGTATCTTGTTTATTCAGCCATGATGAATACCTGCAAAGTGGATCGAAACGTCGGTTCCTTAATAAATAGTTTTTATTATTTGTGTTCCACTTTTTGACCGCCTCCCGGACCATCTCATTCCTTTATTACATTTATTATTTGCAATTATTGATTTATATTTCAACACAGGTCAGTACGAAATGGGCGCATGTGCTATGGTTAGAACGAACACTAGACACAGGTTAAGTTCTACATAGAAGCCCCCAGAGCGTTGGGTAGATCACATTTTGTGTCTAATGTTTTGGCTTAACATTTGAGGACTGGCTGCACTTAGGGTTATTAACTATAACTATAAATATAAACTATTAAAATTTCTGGCGTTAGAAATTTTGAATTGTGTCCTTTTATCCTTGATAAATAATTTCGTAATTTTACACTATTTTTCAAACAAAATTTCTCGATTCAAACAAAATTTCTATCTAGTGCATAGATTGACCATATTTAAGCTTGTTTAAGAAAAAAATCAGTCCAAACCATCTCACATGCCAGCTTATCATCTTCTCTCTTGAAAATGCTTGAATCTCCCTTCCCTTTTCCCCTGCCGCGCCGTTAGTAAATAAAACAGACTCACTGTTTTCTGACATGGATCAATTAAATAGCAATTTGAAACAAATAATAAATAATAAAAGTTCTTGAAAACTGAATTGGAAAGAGAGAAAATGCTTATTTGATAAATGGTGCTGTTCAAGCAAGAGGGTTGATGACAAATCATATACCAAACTTTGTCTTAAGCGGATTTCTAAATACATACATAAAACGGTGCATTCGACAAAATGAAATTGTACAACAATACAGTTTCTACGGCCAAAGTGGCCCACCAAGAAATGGAAACCTAAGATTTATTCAATCTTCTTACTATAAATGGTGTTATTAAAAAAAAAAAATAAGAAAGAAAATGGAAACATGTGTATAAGAATTTAGTGAAGAAAAAACACCAGTTAAACTGGTTAAAACGTGTCGAAAAAAATTTCACAACTCTGGAGGCGAGCATTCGTCTTGAGTATCAAACAAATTATCGGCCGAAGGACATTTGTATGTATAACTGCTTTAATATGTTTCTTTTCTCATGAATTTTTTGGTCAGTGAAATTGATGGCAACAGATCGCTAATGATAACGAAACGGGATCGGTGCACTCATACAAAAATATCCCCCAAAAAATATCCGTGTTAGAGAAATGGCGAAATGGCTAACAGGATGTCGTACTCTGACCATTCTTGGAGCCACGCGTAATGACCGCGAATTCCTTTCCCAAAATCGGATGTCCATTTCGATTCGAAAAATCCGATTGAATCAGTAATTCTCTGAAAGTTTTTTTTTTTAAATTCTGAGTACCATGAGAATTTTTTTTTTTTTTTAATGAGCATTCCAAATATCTTCCACATAAATGCATTGATACACAAAACGTTTTTATTTTTATATGAATATATTTGGATAATTTGATAAAAAGTAACAAACATTTTTTTTTTTTTAAATTGCCAAAATAATTTTTATTTTTAATTGAAAAAAATGTTAAGTTAGTAATTGTCTGGGCAAAAAAAAAATATATATATATATACATATATATAAAATATATATATATAATAAGATTTATAATAAATAATTATTACAATTAAATTTAAAGGTAAAAAGTTTATAACTTCTTGAAAAAAAAAACTTGTTCACATTAATTTCCTGTTCACTATCTTCCATCTGTTCATCTGACCATCTTAAGTTTAATTATGTGGCTTCAATTTGAAGGAACTCATATTTTTTTTCCTTACATTTGGCTTTAAATTATAAAAATAAGTAAATATATATGTTATATAACTAATTTAAATTGGATTAAATCAGTATTGATTTTGTAATCCTAATAGTTTTGAAAAAACCAAGACAAGTTTATTTATTTCTTTTTTATGTATCAAAAGTTTTTAAATATTTAAAAAAATAATCAAATTTATTTTTATTACATTACTTAAATTTTCGAAATTTTTTTTTTCCTATGATTCGATTTATTTTTTATGTCATTTTGCTTATAAGCACTTTCAAATACTTGATATATAATAAAAGATATAGTAAATACTATAATGATAATAAATACTTTTATACTTTTTGATAAAGGCAAAATGAATTATATCACAATTATTTAGTCATTTACATAACATTTATGAAGTTCGACAATTTTATAATGTGAAAAACGTTTTGAACTATACAGTCTACAATCTTTCTTCATTTTTCAACTTTTAATGCATTAATATCAGTTTATACTTAAATCAACGTTTTAACATATCAACATTTCGAAAGCTAAAAAAAATTGTAATTTACAAAGCCATATCAAAAATTCTTTTACTAATAAAACTTTTAATAACCTGGTTCAGAAGAAAAAATATTTTAGAAGCTCCTATATTATAAACAATGAATGGAGGATTGCCATACTTTTAATTTAAATCTTTTAACAATTAAATGTTTACAATTGTTTTTAATATATTAAAATTTAAAAAAAAACAGTGAAGTCTTTGAAAACAAAAAAGGTTCAAAACATATTTCACCTTAATTGATTTTTTTTTTTTTTTATTTGCACAGCTACAACTCAAGCAAATTTGAAATAAGTATGAGGTACTGAAAATATTTTGTTTGTTTCAATTTTTGGTTTATATTATTTATTAATTGAGTTTAAAACTATTCTAAAACTAATGACTGAAACTCCAATTACTATTATTTTTTTTACTAACTTCGGTTTTTAACTATAGTTGATACAAAGGTTTGTTAAGAATTCGGGTAGCTATGTAAAGTACTTAGATCAGATAAAGAAGTTTAGTTAGTGTATTTCTTTTATTATTTCAACAGTATTCCTGCAAAAACAGCCTTTATTGAAATAAAGTTCTTGCATATGTATAAAATAGCAAAAGGTTCTTTTTCGGATGGAGTACGTCATTTTTACTTTATCAGCGTAATCACTTGTCTAAGACCTATTGTAATAACCTATATGTTTAAAAGGCTTCAGAGGGGTTGAAGTTTTTTTGTCTTGTGAAAAACTATGTCAGAAGCACTAACGAGGTATTGTAGGTATAGTGTCGATTATTTTTTGAATCTCATAAATATATATATATATATATATATATATATATATATATATATATATATATATATATATATATATAATTTATTTTTAAATTTCAATATTTGAAATTACTACTTGTTTCAACCAACAAAAATGAGACAGATAGGAAAGTAGACGATATTTCAAATTGTGTAGCCGGTGGATAATAATTTGTCTATCTAGTTTTCAGGTTAAGTAGTAAAAAGTTGGACCAACAAAATGTATAAGATCTTCAGAACAAAGAATTTTTCGAAACGATTTTACTAAAATTATTTTGTTGGAATTAAGTTGTGCAACTGATTCTCAGAGTTTAGCCACTACCAGCTGAGACAGCCACTGCATAAAACCGAACAAAATTATAAAATGGAAGTGCATAATAATTTGGTGTTATTGAATAAATGCTGAATGCATTGGAATCCATCAATGTAATTTATGCTAACGATTTCCTAGTGATGAGATAATTATTCGAATTAATTGCACTCGCATTTATAACGAAAGCAATCTTCGACGCATTTGTGATCGGTTTTGTTTTTTTTTTCGTCTCGTTTCAGAGAACTTTTCAATTTTTTTATTTATTACTTTATTATTTTTCCCAATTAAAGAACGGTGTGTCTCCGCCCCCAGACACGAGACAAATAGGCCTTCCATATATGATAGACTACAGAAAAGGGGGTCTAAGGGTTGAAGGCAATTTTCTCTATTTGATTGACAGGCGGTGGTTGAGAGAGCTCCGGTGATTAGGGCCCACGTGAAAGGACGAACCGGATTGGCTGAGGCTCCGGCCAATGACGTCACGTCATTAGTCTTGTTAAAACCAATCAAGCGGAGGCCGACGGCCATTTTTCAACTCGGCTCGACCAATTAATACACTTCAGGCCGGCCTGGAGCGCGGCTGTATTACTACTCGTGTTTCCTGTTTTATTTTCCTCCGCTCTGTGTTTTTTCTCCTTGGGATGGTTTTCTTTTGTTGCTCCTTCGTGCGAGTCCTGACCTTATGGGATGTGGAGTGGTATCTTAAATACCCAGATATCCTGGAAGCCGCTAGATCTGGAGTCCAATTAAAGCATAACTGGATCCCTGAGTTACTTTACTGGGATTATTTTCATGATATTTACCCACTGGTATTCTTCTTTGATTAAACCGATAGCAGATTATATATAATCAATATAATAAAATCTCAGGCAATTGTCATATATATAAAGCTTGCAGTATGAACCCGATTAGGTATCCTAAATATATTCAATATGCTTTCGTTTTCAATGGACTACAGACAGTTCAATTCAAAGAATATTAAACCATGGCTACTGGTCTGCCCCTAAACAATTTTCTAAATATACATTTAACTTCTTTATATAAAATCGAAATTGCTGAAGATCATTGCTGTCATTTTAAAATTGGTTTCATATTTATGCCATTTATTTGTTTAAAATCAAAATTTATATGAAATGTTTAATGGATCATTTTTTTTTTTTTTAATTTAATATAATTTATTAATAGTTTATCATTTTTTTTGATTTATCTTTAATTTATTTCATTACTTATTTTAATTAAGTTTCATTAATATTATTTTTTGTTATAATTAATGAAAAAATATTCGTTATTTTGTCGGTCTAAGTCAATGAGTAAGGTATTTTAAACTTTGCGCTATAATTTGATTCTCCTTTCCTTTTTAATTTCCTTATTCTCTTTTATAATCAATCTACGGAATAGCCGTGTATTTAATAAACATCTACATGTATGCGAATGCTTGTATACATGCTTATGTTACGTGGCTTTACAAACTTTGGATGATTTTCATAATGGTCGAAGTCGAAAATTAAGAGTTCGTATATATTGGTTGATTATAGGTAAGCATTTGTCGGCATGTAGTTTTGTTATTTATTTGTTATGGAGTTTTGGTTAACAGTCCCAATAATTTGAATTGATAAGATAATTTTTTTTTTTTAAATGAGTCTGAACTGTAAGATGCCCGAATTTCGCTCCCCCAGTAATCTAGCGTTCATAATACTGCTTTTTGCTGGCAAATTGTCAAAATACTTCAGTGTCACCGAGAAGACTGTTTACTAGTTTATAGTAAACTAGTTGTGTCGGTTTTTGTTTTGGCTCAGTCTTTTTCAACTACAGAATGAGGAGAAGCTTCATGGTCATAGTTTGTGATCAACTTGAGAACGCTATTCTGGTGCATCAAGAAAAGATAATTTTTTATTTTATCATTACTGTCCGTGGACCATAATGCTGTTTCATGCTCAATTTGCCCGAGACCCGTACTTCAACTCCTTAAGGTAGGGAAAATTGTCATTGTTTTCAATGGTTCGAGTTCTAAATCCGTCCCTTTCAAGTTTTTTTCAACTCCTCTGAAGACAAACGAGGAGAAAAATGGGTTACATGCACGATATATTTCAAATGATGTCCGAACTGTGAGCATCCTTACCAAAATTAGAGAAATGTATTTGTAACTTTTGGTTGGGTGGATAATTAGTCACATTTTTTAGCAAAATAATCAATAATCACAACGTTTTAATTATTTTAATGTAAATAAATTTCATTTTGGGGAGCTATTTGTCTTTATTTAAATGCTCCTGATTTCAAATAATAAGTTGATAGATTGAGAATCTGTTTGGGGGACGAAATTAGGGCCACTATTTTAAAATCCTAACACTTAGGTAATTATTGTTTTTGTTTACTCAGAGCAAAGATTATTTAATTCTGTCCAATAATGGTGCCAATATTTTGTTGTAGAGGACAGAGCTGCTAGTAAATTTTTAAACTTTAGTTTAATATTTAATATTTCAAATTTGTCCTATTGAGACGAAATTTGGCCACCTAACCTTATAGGTAAGCATTATGCGTATGATCATATGTATTTAAGCAGTTATGTGTATACATTCAGATTCTGTACATGTTTCTGTTTTTTTTTTAGAATAGAATAAAAGGTATTAAAGTTTTTTATAATAAAAGTTTTCTAAAAATATTACATTTTGGGAACAACGAATTTTGATCAATTTCTCTTGATTAAGAAACCAAAAACATTTAAGTACATGATAATTAGTGAAAAAGCGTTGTATGCAATACCAACCGCCTAATAATTACTGCAGGACAGTTTGCTGAAACGGACGGACTCAGTGCTACCCCTCAGGAAGACAAGGACAGAATGTATTTCCATGGTAATGACAAAGGCCCACAATTCCCCGGCCTTATTACCCAGATGGTCCCTTGGGAGTAGCCAACTTCCCCTGAATCCCAACAGCTCTTCGCCAATGATCATTTTTATTAGCTCAAGTTATAATGGACTCGTCCTGATTCCAGGGAACCGATTTGATAAAAGTTATCTTGGCTTGTTAAAACTTCGATTAACCATCGGCCTGCCCGGTTTATGATATCAAATTATACCTAACAACTATTGAGATTGAGCATTACTCCGGAGTCCGGATATATATAAGGTGTTTCGTAAATGCACAAAACAACTATGAGGATACAAATTTATGAAAACATATGCTATAAAATGGATTAATTGATTACACAGGCCAACGATGAAAAAACTTTTTTACTGAAAATACCTTTTTCCTATAGTTTTTAGGGTGCTGAATCCAAATATGATATTAAAAAAGCTGTATCACTCACAATTTCTTTCTTAGTTAAATTTATTAAATTAAGCGATTTTTAAATAATTGAACAACTTCACAGAACAACGATGAAAAAACTGTTGTACTGGAAATACTTTATTTATATAGTTTTTAGGGTGCTGAATCCAAATATGATATTAAAAAAGCTGTATCGCCCACAACTTCTTCACATTTTGTAGATAAATTTATTAAATTAAGCGATTTTTAAAGAATTGAACAACTTTCAGTTTTCCTGAAAAATGAAGACCTACATATAAAGTTAGGCCTCATCAAACAATTTGTAAAGGCTTTGCCTAAAAATGGACCATGTTTCAAGTATCTCTGCCAAAAGTTTCCACGCCTTTCAGAAGCTAAACTAAAAGAAGGTTTCTTTGTCGGACCTGACATTAGAAAAATGATGTTTGATGCTAACTTTGAATCCACAATGACCTTAAATGAGAAAGAAGCATGGATATCATTCAAGCAAGTCGTTACAAAGTTCTAGGGAAATGAAAAAGACCCAGAGTATGTTTCTATTGTAGCTAACATGTTACAGAAGTTTAAAAAGTTAGGATGTTTGATGAGCCTGAAACCTACGGAAAACTATGGGTGATACAAAAAAACTAAGGCCAGATTTAGAATCAGCACATAAAAATCTATAAAGATTAACTAATAAAATTAAAAATGTTTTCAACAAAATTTTTTTGTTGGCCTGTTTTACTGTCGCAAATAGAGAAATAACCGATTTAGACACAAAGATTCATAATAAACAAAAAAATGCATAATTGTCATATATTTTATTTTATTGGATATGTAAAACTGTATTTCAAAATACAATTAGTACATGTGCAGAGTGTTAATGACTTGTAGTGCCTCTAAATGATTATATTATAATCAATGATTATTATGATGGGATTTTCTTTACCATTTGCTTTTCAGACAGATCGAAGGATTTTCGAGAATACATCTGGAAGGCAATTAAAAAACTTGTGGATTTGTGTGGGCCATGGAGTTTGTGATTAATGGGTGTACATCCATTTCTGGTAAAACCTCTAACAAATGGGATCTTAAGATGTGTGTCAAATAATTTTATTTGTTGTATGGTAAGGAGCATTAGGGGTTTTAGGGATATAGAAAGAATTCGATCGTTTTATGAGCCCCCAAAGACTAACTCCATATGCCCAAATAAACCTGGTTATAGACATATGAGCTTTCTATAATATATTACAATTATTTAATGTAAATGTTGACGTAGCAGGCCTGTTTTTTATCGTTACAGTCTTGTGTGAAGATTCCTAACAGGGATTAGAGTCAACTATAGGACAGGACATATAAGCAGAGCAGGAACCAGAATTTTTGCCAGAGGGGCAAGCCCAATTTTTCCGCCACTGCTTTCATCCACTCCTCTCCCATCCTCCTCCAACGAAACTCAACACTCTCATATTCAAAACAAAAAAAAGAAGAAGAAATTTTCCAATCACATCTGAATCGTCGTGAATGCTAAACTCATTCGAAGTCCTCGATTCGAAAATTCAAAATAGTATATTCTAACTGCAGGAATAGAATTTTGATTATATTCACCATACCATCTTTTCATTCAAACTCAAGCTCATGCGCCTTTTTTACACTAGGATTTTTTTCAGAGGACAAGCTTAAATTTTACGCCCCTTCTTTCACCCTCTCCTCTCAATAAAATTCCACAACATTATTTTAGATAATATATTTCGAAATAAGTATCATCATTTCAAAAGAAAAAAAAAAAAAAAGATTCGCTCGACATTAGCAGCCCTTTAAATTCTGCTGTACAAAGGTTCGTGGTGGGAGGTGCAAATGATTTGCAAATCTTGAATTTAAAATGTCACATCAGATTCGTTTCCGTTGATCAACCAATTTAGTAATTGGCTGATCAAGTCAACCATCCTATGATAGGTAGCTTTTGTTTCATTTCAGCAAGATGTTTTCGTTTGATTATTCCTCACTATTTGCGACGGTAGGCAGGGCGGGATTCAGGGGAGGGGAAGGGAGGCAAAGAGGGCACTTGCCCCGGGCGGCAAATTTCGAACAAATTTTTATATTTATGATGATTGATTTTTTTTTGGCTGGTTTAACCTTAATTCAGTCAATAAAATGAGATGATGATACTTAATTCGAAATATACTATCTAAAATAATATTGATGGATTTTATTGAGGGAGGAGGGTGAATGAAGTGGCATTAAATTTAAGCTTGCCCCTGAAAAAATTCTAATTCTAGCCCAGTAAAAAAGGCGTATGAGCTCAATTTTACTCAATTTTACTTCTAAATAAATTTATAAAATAGTTGGTCGAGTAAGCAGTAAGTTTTTATAATTAATGACAAGATGGTACGGTGAATGAAAATTCTATTCATGCAGTTAAAATGTACTGTTTTGAATTTTCGAATAGGTATAGTATTCACAAAAATTTAGATGTTATGAGAAAATTTCTTATTTTTTTATTTAATATGAAACTATTTTAAAACTTCATCAACATCCTAAATAACTGGATACACGTGATTTTCTATGGATTTTTATTTTACACTTAGAAATCCTAATGCATATATATGGTTTTATTTTTCTTCTAAATGAGTTCAAAATCTCCCTTTCAAGTTTTTCATAAGGATATGTGAGAATTTTAAAATGGTTATTTTTTAGGAAATTATTATCCCTTATATACTTCATCAATTTTATTCAACCATTTATAACAACGTTTCGGGCTTATCGTTGCCATTTTCAAATTAAATTTTATCTGCCACTTTTGCATCAATTTTTGTCAAATATATAACATTATTATCCCAATATTCCATATTTGCACTAAAAAAAAATCTCATTTGTCCATTTAATGGCTTTCCATTTCTTATTGTCCCGTTCTGAATGAGCATTAATTTTCTTTATCTATGATTTCGAACGCTCTAATGAAGCACCATTTATTCAACAAACAGTTAAAGCTGGTACAAAGGTTCCAATGAAACAGATAAAATTAACAATTCATGTCTTCCAAGCTTGCAGAATCCTCAAAAAATGATCTGAAGGACTAAAGAACCATCGTTTAGACGTTCACTCTGAATTGAAGAGTTGAGGAATCATAAAAATCTTCCTTAAATATTTTAGTTAAGAAAATATTAAGTGATGTTAAAATTGTAAGTCACAATCCCTTGATTTATTCTGTGGCGTGGTATTGTTATGCTTACATATATTTCGATGAATTACCGGCCATGTTTACTACAGTTGCGATCAAGATAGCCGCAGAGATCCATAGAAGACAGAGCAGCTTAACGAGACTTGGGTCTCCAGTTGTGGTAGCAGTTTGGGTAATCGCTCCCGCTACAACTTTTAATCACAGTGCCATTACACAGTAGAGACCTTATTGCCTCTTCGGAAGAGCGGGAATTTTAAAACTTACCAGCTCCTTTTTCACAGGATCGCAATTAGAGAAGCCAATCTGTTGGATTAATGTGGCCGATTTAACTCCTACGGTGCATATTTAATTTGCGGACGTCCCTTGGGCCTCAAAGGGCGGGAATCGCAGGCCCTTATCTGTCTTATCAGCCCCTTATCAGTCAAGGTTTTTTTTTTCTCTTCCTTCGGCCTCTTCCATTTGTCTCGAAGGGCGGTCTAACAAATTCAGAGCAGTTCTAGAACAACGGGGAGAAACCGTTAATTTCAGGGAGAGAAAAAAAAAGGTTCTACAGATTTAATGCCTATGTACTCTTCATCAATAAGATACTTTTTAAAGTATATATATATATATACTTTTTTTTTTATTAGTTTTGTATATTTCCAAAGTAATAGAACCGACCATAGGTACTTAAGAGTCATTCCACACCAAATCAGCCAATAAAAAAATAATTTTAGAATTGAGGTTTTGCAAAATGAGGGAAACTTGATTTTTACGTTCTATGTATGAATGTAGTTGAAAATTCAGATTTTCCAGTTACAGACTTTCTTTAATTTTTAGTTTTTGAATAATAAATTAAAAAAAAATCGAACTATTTGCTATATGGAACTATTAGTGGCTCCAGAACTATTTTCTCTAGAACGCCCTAAAATAGTGTCATTTTTTTTCAGAATTACAAAGGCTTTAATTTGATATATATCTTCACTAAACCAAATAAATCTTAAAATGTATAAAAATTTCCAAATATTAATTTTTTCATAAGCTAAAAATCAAAATTCTGAATTTTTTTTAAAAAGAAATACATGTTACGTATACATGTTATAAGATTGTATGAGCACAATTTCAAGATGGGGTTGTTTAAAGGATTAAGAGGATTCTATTTAAAAACAACAAAACCTTGTTTTTATATTCCAAATTTTTTCGAAGTGAAATAAAGATAAACTGAATATTTCATATTTTAAAAGAATTAAACATTTTACAAACAGACTTTTTCGTGTTTATGAAGAAATTAATATTTGGAAAATTTTATATATTTAAAGATTTGTTTGGTCAAATTAAAGCCTATGTAATTCTGAAAAGAATGACACAAAATTGGGCTTTCTAGGACAAATAGTTTTGGAGCTGTTAGCTTTTAAATGATTCAAAACGTCAAAAAAAAACAGTCAATTTTTTTTTTATTTATAACTCAAAAACTTAAAGTTGAAGAAATTCAAAATATTGCATTTTTTATCCTTAATGATACTACTGCATATGTTCAACAATCATTGATTTATGAGACATCAAGTTCCTGATTTGATAAAGAATGACCGATTAGTAAAATACGACCAAAGCAGAATACTTTTTTATAGTAATATAATAAGGAATATAATTATTTATTGATTTGTCTTTGGGGAAAGCCCACTAATTGAGAGTCTCAATTAAAAAATGAAAGTAAAACAATTTCTGAATGTAAATACCAAAGAAATATGGTGTGATTAAAAAAACAATGACTTTGTTTAATGATTGGTCTTTTGAAAATATAAGCATTTTTCATCACCTGAAATAAACTATTTGTTATTGCGAGACATGATATGTATGTTCAGGATGTAACTCAAGAAACAAAATATAGAAGATTTTAGCACTAACAACATAAACAATAACAATAAAACTCTTTTATTAGGAAATCGAATCTTTTTGTCATGATTTTTGCCAACAGTCTGAAATCTGAAAAAAAAAAAGATGGTACAGTAATTTTTCCTGTGTCATTTCCATGAGCTTTTCAAACGATTCGCCGCTTTAAGGTACATTTTCCTCGGTGCGACTATAACGACGATCGTTCAACGATTCAATTCAGAACCTTTCAATGATAACACAGGCCAACGATAATAGTGCTCTGTGATTATCGTTGAAGGACTAATAACTGAATCGTTGAACGATCGTCGTGATAGTCATATCGAGGAAAACGTACATTTAGAGAGTCAAAATTGAACAGATTCAACTTAGATTATGAAATGTGGAACGATTTATCGAAATGGCAATGATTTAAAATTTACGGAAATTTTCTTTTTCTAAAATCTAATAAAATTAGTTTCTTCCAAAACTAGGAGTTGGAAATCCATACAGAAATTATTAATAAAGTAAATATAAGCAAAAATAGTAACACAAAATTAATATATTAAAAAAACAATTCAGACCAACTTGTAAATATAACCTTTTTTATTTCAGTATTATGCTCTTAATATTATGAAGTTGTGTTTTTGAAAATTTAAATAAATTAATTGAAAAATAATATTAATTAAGAAAGAAAAGTTGAAAGAAATGAAAGATAGATTAAATTATTATTAAAATTCACAGGTAATGGAATAATACTGGCGTTTTCAATTTTCTATTTTTAATTTGACAATACTTTACAACAATACCTTATTTTTGTAATTGGCAACGCTTTGAATTGGCGCCTTCACAATGCATATATGCATTACAACGTTAAATATAACGCTGTATACACGAAAAACCTTTATTCAGTACTTGTATGTATTTGTAATAGGCTATGAAACAGATTCAAATCTTTAAAAACGTTATGTATAACACCAGATAAAGATATAATAATATGAGCATGCAGGAACACATATTAGTTTATATTATTTCGGTAGGATATAATAAGATATAAGGAGGGGTTTTGTGATACCGAGGATCTCATCACTCACTGCACTGCCTTACCGCTCATTAGGCTCAGACATCTCAAGTAGGATTAGCCTTAACCTCTTCCCGCGGTACAACATACCAGAAATTTAATAAGCCTAACATGACGTATGTACATTATATTTTACCATATATGTATATATATATATATATATATATATATATATATATATATATATATATATATATATATATATATACATATATATATATAATAATGGTAAATTAATCAGAGTTAAATTTTAATATAATGCGTCATTAAAAATAATAATTTTATCCAAAAGACTTTAAACAATTTTATATTAAAGAGAAACACTATTGACATTAAAATTATAAAAAGGTTCTATCAAAGGAGCAGTGGAACAAGTAGTTACTTAAGTGATAAAAATTTTATATTAAAAAATAAAATTAGAATTAACTTATTTTACAAACATGAAAATATGTATTGCTTGAAATAAAAAGTAAAATATAAATATGGACATTTAATAGAAACAAGAAAAAAAAAATATCGGCGCACTATTTGTCGTCGCCTTCTTGATTAGCAAGTCCGTGCTTGGCGGGGTAATGAAGAGGCGTCAAGAGAAAAAGAGGTCTTTTTATTGTTATCCGGCCTATGGTGAAGACCTATCTCTATGTTTTAAAGTTAGCAAAGCCCATGATAAAGTGAAGTTTGAGTCAGGATATCGATAAATCTTTTTTGACATGCAGTCCAAGAAACGAAGCAAAAAAAAAAAAAAAAAAACAGCAAATAATCACAAACGGTCGGGTAATTCTGATTTTTTAAATCAGATATGGATCGAAGTTATAAATTGACAGACGACCGGAAGTTTATTTTATTAAAAAAAAAACCTCTAAAATTATTATTAATTTTTCATTCAATGCTCAATATCTTGGAAACTGTCAACCGCACGAAATACATTAAGCATGACGTTTTAAAAGAAGAGCAAATTTCCTAAATCGAGGTTCCTAATAGAACTCTAAGTTTAATAGTAAACGAGATACAGATTAAAAAAAAAAACTTTTTTTTTTCGAAAAACGAGAAATCATTTCGCGAATTTATTTTGGCTAATGCTATGGAAACCGCTATTCCTACGAATGAAATCATTATAAACTACTTTAAAGTAGGAATTTAACTAGATTCATTTTGAGTACTAAAAGACGTCCGTATATCAAATAGTTCCTGAGGTATCAAAAATTTTTCCATGATGACTCATTCCCAACAAATGTAGCATGATGTCAAAATCGAGTAAAACAATTTTTATGCTGCTCAGGATTGATAAACATAACTCAGAATTATTAATTATTTAAATATTAATTAAATTAATTGTGTTTAATAATTAAGTCTAATAAAATAAATACCTAGTTAAAAAGACCTCTGTGTTAAAGAATAAAAAAATTTATTTAAAAAACATAGTAATAATATACAACACATTAAATTAGTATTAAATCTATATATTAAAAATAAAACAGAAAAATAATTTCACAACATTCATCGTTTTGATGCACCAGGTTGATCATTTCCAATATGATTGAATTATTAACAGTAGATTATAAATTCAGTAAATGAAGTATGGCTATTATTAGATATTTTTATCACTCTCTTTTTATCACTTTTTTATGGTAGCACTATAAACAAATTTTTTACAATGCGATTTTAACTTAATGCTACAATTTTCAAAAATGTCATACATCTTGAGAAAAGTTTGATATCTCAGAAACTTTAATAGACATACAGAGGTCTATTAGTGTTCAAAATGAAGGTAGTTAAATGCACTTTGAAGTTAATTATATTGGTCTTATTCGTAGAAATAGCAGTTTATTAGCCAAAATAAAGTCACAAAATAGTGATTCCTCGTTTTTCGAAAAAATTGAATGTTTTTTTTGAAAATCTGTATTTAGGGTACCTACTATTAAAGCTATAGAGCTCAATAAGGACTCACATTTTTAGGAAATTTACTCTTGTTTAAAAAAGCTGTGCATAATATTTTTCGGGTGGTTGAATTACCGAGAATTGAATTAAAAATTAACAACAATTTTAGAGGTTTTCTTGAATAAAATAATCTTGATGAGGATGGAAATTTATATTTATAATGTGGATTCATACCCAAACAAGGTATCAACAAATTAGAACTACCCGGCCTTTTGTTTTGAAATCCTTTCGTTTCCTGGGCTAATAAGTGTGCACTATATTTTATATTAGTCTTGGGGAATGTTAAAATGTATTTAGAAAAATATTCATGACACCTTTGGTTTGGCAGTAGAGGCCTTCCCTCTAGGCTTGCTGCCGCTGGCAATCCGTCAAGTTAGCAAAACGAGCCATAGAGGAGATTTGACATGCGTTCTTGACCTCTTGCGATCCCTTAATGACCTCCTTGGAGTGTCCAATCCATTCACTTAAAGCTGATTAGCGTTCAAATTCTATGGGGAAATTATAATTGATCTTAAGAGTTAAAATCCAATTATACTTTTAATAACCGTTCAGAACTCGGAGCAGTTGTGTCAATGAGTCTTAATATTCTGACCATTCGTAACTGTCATTCAGGAATTACTTCAATGATAGTTTTACGGAATATCACCAATAATAAACATATGTTTCTGATCGGAATAAATTACTGCCTACTAATTATTATTGGCCATCCTTAAACCTAACAGTATAATTAATATTTATTCCAAAACATATATTTATATTTTTTATCGCCTCTGCCATTCAATTCAATCCTTGGCAATCTTTATTATATTTTATTGCTGGATTACTTCTATTAATTTTCAAGGATAAGCGTGGGAGGGAGGTAGTAACTTCCAAATTTTAAATATTTTTTTATCCAGCAACGTTACGGAATTTTGTTCTCATCTTCAAGCCTAAAATAACAAAGTATATATAAGTTAACGATTCTCAGTCAATGCTTGAATTGCAAGGGGGGGGGGGGAGGAGGGGCTACGGATGTGGCATCGCCGATTCCAACGATTTTTTCTGATGGGACACTAGGTCGAATAATATTAGACTCGTGTCCGATGATTCTTGCCAATGCGACATAGGAGCTGAGAAAAAAATTATTTTATATAATGTCAACGATTGTTTATGTTACTGTTTCTGCCTTTGCTCTGCATGAATTTCAAGGTTCTCATATACCAGTCGAATTTTTCTCATCATATACTCTGCATCCTCTGCTTCTGAAGCGATGAGCAAGCACCTGGTCATCAGCAAACTGGAGATTAAATAGGTAATCTTTCTCTATCTTTAAGCCCATACCCCTACATTTCTTCTTCCATTCTCTTTCCACATAAATGTTAAAAAGAAGCCGAGACAGTGAACATCCCTGTTTCAGACCTTTGATTATGGGGAAATTATAAATAAAAACAGAGGCTCCGATTTTAACACAGGCTTTTGCACCATCATTTTATCTTTTTATTGCTGTTATAAACTTATATTGAAATCGTCCAGCGTTTCCCACAACTTTTTTAATGGCTCAGTATCATATGCTTTTAGTAAATCCACAAATATTAGATGTACCTCATCATTGTGTGCAAATGCTTTCTCCAGGAGTTGCCTGATTACAAAGATGAGGTCACTGCAGAATAGTTCTGTTCTGAATCCAGCTTGTTCTTCGGGAATTATGACATTCTTCTTCCAGTCTCCGCTTAATTATTCTGCCATATTACCTACTCATACTGCTGGTCACTGTTATTCCACGATAATTTGAACACACTTTTTTACTGTCTTTCTTAAAGATCGGAATAATATGGCCCAGTTTCCACTCTTCCGGTACTTCACCTTTGCTTATGCAATAATTCATAACTTGAAGGGGATTGGGTAAGTTCTTCCGATCCATTTTTTATTAGCTCAATTAGGATATCACCTAGATCAGTAGATCTGTAGTTTTTCATTCCTTTGAGAGCGAGAGTTATTTCTTCAACTGATATTGGTAGAAAGCCTTCAAGTTCCCTATTTTCTATTATCCTACTTGTTGGTTGAGTGATATACGTTCTCTTTCTTTAGTAGGCTTGAAAAATACTGAACCCAGACATTTTCATTCGTGATGTCAGGTCCAATCCTCTTCGTTTTGGGGTTTTTTATTACCTTTAATCTTTTCCACGTTAAACTGTTTTTTTGACCCATCGATAAGTACATAAGTACATAATACATATACATCATAGACCTATCGATTAGTTCGCAGTTTTTTTCTCACAATCTACCGATTGCCTGTTTTCTCATCTTTTTAATTTGTCTGTTCGCGTTTTTATATTCTTATAGGGGCATTTTTATAGGGTTTGCTCGTTTTTGTTTGAGAGCCATTTCATATAGAGGTCTTCCATCTTTTCCACAGCGTTTTCACGTTCCATATCCCACCAATATTTGTCATTCTTTTTTCCTTCCGACTTTCTGTCAAGAGCTTCTGAAGCTGCTTGATGGATACACCTTTTCATGCCTTCATATTTGTCATCCTCTTCCTCAATCAGTTTTCTTTTTAGCCTATTTTGATAGAGATTTTTTACTGATTCTTGTAACAGGCTGTCTAGTTTATATTCTACCCGATTTGATTTGGTTTCTCCAGCAGGTGCTGGTTTACCTTTAAATTTTTTGAAAAGCTTTAAACGTTATAAGACCCCTAACCATTTAGTGATGGCTGAATTTTTCCTCACAGTCATGTAATCTATAATACTACTATATTTCGTGTCGGCTGGTGCCATGTAGATTTATGAATGTCATTGTGCTCAAAGAATCCGTTCATGATTCTCAAATTAGCTCTTAGACATAAGCTTCTCAGTCGAATTCCATTATTATTCATTACATCTTCACCTATGTATACCCACTATATCACTTGGCATTTCTTTACCAACTCTAGCATTTAGGTCTCCTGTACAGAATAATATTACAAATTTTATTCAGCTAAATATATTCGTAATTTTGAAAATTAAAATAAATAAATGAATACGAAAACTGAAGCTATGCACATTACACTGAATTCGGATTTGACTTAAATCATATTACATATAGAATTTGATTTTTTTATTCCTAAACATTAATTATTCAAAAAAAATCTAATCAGTTTAACTGGATGGGCATTTTTAAAAAATTAATACTTCCAATTATATCACTATGATATATGAAAAAAAAAATTAATTCAATTACTTTTTTAATACCTAATTTAGTTTATTTATATTTCATTTACGGTCCTAAGAACTGGTGCACAGTTTTCCTTAATATAACCCAAACATTTATATTACTTTTAGGTCAGTTGTGATTAACTTTTTTCTGTCTTGTGATAGTGTTAAATCCATCTCCTTTTTTGCTTGTATTAAAATTCTTGTGCGTCCAAGTAAAAATAGTGAGAAAAATCGAAATCTCAGCAAAGATTTTTTGTTACTTACTTACTTATCTATAAGAGAATCATTGCGATCGTGAAAAATTTTTAATCCGAGTTTTCAACTAAATGTTTCTCTGAGTCCATACATCCACGGCTCAAAAAATGCGTGTGCATTTGAATTTTTTGCCTAAAAACAAAAAATTGTACGAAACTGAAATTAAGTATTGAAGGCATATGCTTAGAATGTAGAGGCTTTTTTTTTCTCACTAAAATCGACTTGTCGGAAATGCCACTTTATATCATTGATTTCATACTCTTTTACAATTTTACCGAAAACGGCTTAAACTATTCTGATTAAACTCCTTATATCAATGTACGATTAAAAAGTCTTTGACATCAGAGATCTTATCCATATTAAAATGGTCTGACAGGGCTTAAATGCCGAACTTTAAAATAGCTTTCTCTAAATTATCTTTAATTTTGTTTATTCGAAATAATTAACCATCTCTCATTGTTAGTAGTAATAAAAAAATGGATAAATATAAACTATGAAATTTATTTATAATTAACCCTATAGGAAAAAAAAAGAAAAAAATTTCGAGGCTGAAAACAAATTTAAGGAAATAAAAGTATCCAGCAATATAGAAGTACACTAAAATGTTCCGTTTAAAAACCAATGATTTTAGAAAAATTAATATCTAAAGTATAAAGCCGTGTAAGATAATGGATATTGACGAAAAACTCACAATTAAGTTATTGCTGTAGTTAATACTATAATTTTGTTTTAGTTAATGGAAACTAAATTGAATTTCCATAGAAACAAAATGAAAACTTTTAAAATTTATTTTCAGCTTGACAAACCAAAAATATAAAGTGCACAGAATTGTTTAAAAAAACTACTTTATTGTAATTTTGTCAGAGAATGCGTAAAGAAGTGCATGCTGCTGAAAATACTTAGTAGTGCTCATGTGAAATCTTTAAAATTATTTTCAAAGATGGATAATTATTATGGAATGGTAAATGAAAGTTATCTGATGCGCGCACCGCACCAGATTATTAAAAAGGAAAGCTGATCAAATAAAAAAAATTAAATTAAAATGTAATAAAAATAATTATAATTATATTATCATGATTATAATCATTGGAGATGGTAGATATTGAGAGAGAACATACGCAATCTGACAAACATATTTATTTGTTGGCTCTTTCTTAAGGCAATGATAGAAACTCTATAAATAAAAAATGTTTCTCTTCAGCCTTCAATGATTTTCATTGCAAAATTTACACTCTATAATCTAACACTTTTAATGCACAGATTAGGCGAAATAGACAATATGAATAACTCCACGGATCAGGATTTAGATATTTAAAAATATAGAATGATAGGAGTTGGACTGGTGTAACTCAGTTGCAAACGGAGCATTATAAGACATCCTCAGTAATAGGACGAAATGAGTTTGGTAAGGAGCAGAGTTGGCGAGTGCTCCCCAGCGACATCTGTAGCCGTTAGCGCTAACTGCTTAGGGGTGCTTTCCAGAAGCTCATCAAACCTTAGTGCCGGTACCTGAGCCTTTGCCGGACAACTTCTGATAGCTGCAACTAAATTATGGAAATCCGACAGTTTTACATAATTGTGCGTCATTAACTGTTGGATCAGTTCGGCGAGGAGTATTACCTCAAGTCTTCGTCCTGAGTTTCTTCGGAAGGAGGCGCCGGAGATGAGCCAGTCAGGAACAATGTGAGTATATATCATCATTTACTATATCATAAAAATTTTGAAATCGAGAAGCTGAATTTTTTTTAGGTTTTCATTACAGTGAAACTTCTCCTAACCGACACCTCTCTCCAAAAGACCCTATCGCAGCATGATTTAAATTGGCCAAAGAGAATCCTCCTATTTTGTTTATCGCATTCACAACAATTACCGCAAGAAATCACCTATGAGACACTTCCAAGACAGTCTTTACGTAGGTGGTTTTACAGTTATTTACCTACCATGATGGAATGTTTATAAAATTATATTTTAAAATATCGCTAATAAATCTGTTTTTCGTTTGTCCTGTAAAACAATCATGTTTTGACACATAGATAGTTTCACTGTGGCAATGACGATATATAATGTTATGTTTTGATATAAATACGTAGTGCATTTAATTATATGCATATTTTGAAGTTATGTTTTTATTATTAAAACGGTTGTCGCATTCCACACTTTGAAGAAATAGAAAGACTTGCAACTGAAAAATAGAGGAAGTAAAAAGAAATGTACAATTTAATCCACAACTTGATGTCATGAAAAAGATATTTCTAATTCAAAGAAAAAGAAATACGAATATAGTTAATTAGTTTCGCTTCATTTCATTCCACTTCATTCCATTCGACTTGATTCCAATCCACTTCGTACTATTTCACTTCGTTCCAATCCACTCCATTCTTTTCCACTTCATTCCGATCCCCTTCATTTCAGCCCACTTCATTCCATTTCTCTTCATTCATGGCCATTGCTCAATTTAAGGGTCAAATTAGATATTAATTGTTAAGAGGAATTTGATGAAAATAACTCCTTGTAACATTAAAGACGTCGCACTGCGGTCCAGGAGGTGAAAAAAAATCATTTTTTCGAACTATTTGAATCTACAAGTGGACTTTGTATTCTGAATACACAAGAGTTGACTAATACATGTTGATGAAATGAAAAGGTTGTGACGCTTCTAACATTAGTTAAATGACGAAAAAATTCGTCAATTACATATCCATTCATTTTTTGAATGTAGCCAAGCATCACATATTCCACAAAAAAAATCAATAAAGCAACAAAGCAATATTTTTTTTATTTTTTTTTTTTTTTAAGTTTTTACAACGTAATTAGGAAAATATAAACGCTCTTATACTTCTTATTTTTTTATTTTGAAGCTATCATAAAATTTATAAATAAACGATCAAATAATCAAGCTTTACGAAAGTTTATTAATCTGTAACTATTAATAATTAGAAAGAAAAAAGGCCATTTAGTCATCAAGTTTTTTATTTTATTTTACATTATGTCAACGTTTCAGCCATCTTGGGCCATCTCAAGTCATGTAAAACGTTCTTCATTTATGGTTTATATGTAAAACAAACTCAACAATGCACTATTTCTTTTCATTTTTTGTTACTTTCTTCCATTATTGAGTCAATGCATCCGTATGGTGTGCTGATTCCGCAGTTTTCTGTATTAAATGAAAATAATGCTTAGACTCTTATCTAATCGATCCAACAAGATGTGATCGCCTGCGACTGTTCTATATATTTCAATAAAATCAACTAAAAGCACAAAGGTATTCACAATGTTGTGCTGATCAGAATATAAACAAACTCGCTTATCCTTTCAGTTAAATCTCTTTATTTACTTTCTTCAGTCGCTAAATTAGTCCTAATTGCAGATATTTTTTTTACAATGGAAAATTTCCAATTGACATATCGCGAAATAGCCGCTATTTTTTTAGACAGTGACCGTGATGTGAATTGTATGAATAAATTGAGGAGTGATTTCCCTCAGCTAACACCGGATCATCAGGAGGAAGTTAAGTATGAAAGAAATATTTCTACCGCGTTTTAATAAAAAATGGAATGAGCCCTATCGGAATTAAAGCCGCAAGATAGGACAACAATCACGGTAATACATCATGATTTTTTCAAGGTCCACCAGTCACAGCCAATATAATCGGGTGAGTGAAGAGCTGATTCGCCGCTTCGGAATTATCCTTTATGTGATCAACAGCGAAGTGGGCCCATAAACATTTAGAAATTATTGTATGGAAAATGCTTTTTTATTGAGCTTGGTAACATACCCAATACGGTGATCAAGATCTGGAAGCACTATTATATTAGATGCGACGTTGCCGATGGAATGTTCACACAGAAAGCGCACGAAGCGTGAACTAAATATTACCATCAATATCGAATTTCGACCAACGAAGATGTCTACTACATATTCCTAGTCACTTCAGATCCTTATATTAATCGATTTGAATGAAGAGCAAATTGGATTTCCACAAAGATTAAAAAAACTTTTAATTTTGTTCATAAATGAATTTATGAACAAATTTTATTCAAATCTAATTTAAAAAAATATATCTCTTTTTTTAAATATATACATATATATATATATATATATTGTACATTGTCTTCACAGTAATTTAAATATGTAAATATATATATATATATATATATATATATATATATATATATATATATATATATATATATATATATATATATTTATTTATATATACATTTATATATACTATATTTATATATAAATTTATTTACAAATTTAAATTACTGTGAAGACAATGTACAACTGATAACAACAATATCAATTATATAAATAAGTTTCATCCAAAAAATTCATTCATTGTTTTAAAAAAAGAAAAACACTAAACAAAAATTAATGCTTGAATTAAAAAACAAAAAATAAATGAATGTATGAAAATCACGCATAAATCTTACATTAATTATAAATAACTCTTGTACATACTATTGATAATTAAGTTATTCTTGATTCGTATAATTAACCACTGTTCGTCGTGTCTTTGAATAAAATTTCTTATTTGACTCCTATGATTTTTCTATAATTTATCATTTTTTTTTTTCTGCCTATCATAATTCATAATAATTATTATTATGATCCATGATTCCGGATAACGTAATCATGATTTCGGATTTTATTGCTTATCTTAATATGATAGCCATAAAGCTTTAAAATTAAACAAAAGTTTGTTTCCAAGTAAATGTATAACGTTGCTCTTATTCATATCTAGTATGTTTTTCTACATTTATCAAAAATGTATTTAATTACACTTAAAATGTAAAAATTTATAAAGATCCTACTTTATTGCCTTTCAACAAGCTGAATTTATCCACAACTTATTTTTTTGTCTCAATGAAGAAATATATTTTAAACCTAAAAAGACGTAATAATTTCAATTATACGATGAATAATTTTGGCATCAGTTTTGCTAGAAGGAATATTTCACTTAAAATGGCAGCTGGTGCATTATAAGACAAAAAAAAAGTTATTAAAAAAAATGACACTGGTGCGAAGCCTGAAAAAGTGAAATTTCTATTAAAAATTAAATCTTAGGAAATAACTCTTCATTAGCCTGAAGTCACACTTCTTAAATAATTTCCTCCGTGATAAAAGACATGCATTAGGTGAGGAACATCTTATATTAAAACACTGAATTATAGATCATCATTTATCTCAAAACGTCTTTGCGCCATAGTTTTAGTACTATTATGAGAATTTATTGAGTTCTATAACGACACTCGCTTGTGCATTCCTCGTTTAAAATGTCAAATTACTTCTTATATAAACCATGTACACGAATAAATTAATTAAATTTCTTCGGTGCAGTATTATAATACAGGATCTTAACAGCGCTTAAGCGCAGCATACTTATCTTGTTACAAAAATAATGATCTTAAGAACTATTTCATTTCTGATTAAATCAAAATTAAATTATTATAACATGTTATAACTTTCATACGTACTATATGTGTTACAGTTTGAAAAAATCAACAATAAAATTAGAAAGCTACAAAAAAAAAAAAGTCACCGTTATAAAAATTTATGAAATGATAAACTGATTAATTATTCGCCGACCTATCAGCTTATGCAAATTTTGCTTGCTTCTTATTTTTGAACAAAAATATTTATTTTCGCTTTTTATTTATATCCTGAACATTAATTTTAGTTTTTTAACTTTTACGTGTTTCTTTTTCATTATTACTTTATTTTACTGATTGTTTAGTAAACATTATTCATTTCTTTTTACACATGGTAGATTAATTTTTTATTATATTATCATTATCGTTTATCTATTTTTTTTTTATAAGTTAAAATTGAGTTAACCATATATATATATATATATATATATATATATATATATATATATATATATATATATATATATATATATATATATCATTGTTAAATGAGTTTATTTATTATTTAATTACAAGAAAAACTTTTCAACTATGAAAGTACTAGGTGACTGATTGACATTCTTTCTTAAAAAAAAAATAAAAATTGTCCAGTTACAAAGTATGTGTGGCTTTAATTTTACAAAAGTGAGAAAAAGCTACAGAAAAAGTTGAATGAAAGTTAATTCCGTAAAGAGTTATATATGTGTGTGTGTGCGTATTTATATAAATATCAAGTATCGGAATAGATGCTTACGCCAATAGTACTAATTAGTAACAAATAGTATTAATTAGATAAAAGGTTCTAACTTTAAGCTAATAAATAATATTACAGATATGAAAAAGGTAAACAAAAAAATCAGAGTAAAATAAGTAGAGTAAAAATATTATTCAGCAAAAGCATTTCCATGTTATTTAATCTTTAAGTTAATATATCATTAATATTTAAGCTTTAGATTTTTTTTTTTTTAATACTTCGGAAACAATGCAGTTTCATGAGTTATAACCTATGTATGAAATATATAGTAAGGGAATGTATTGCGATCGTGAAAAATATTAAATCAATTTTTTTAAGTTTTCAACGAAAATACACGTTTTAAGGTTCCCTGAGTCCAAATAACCAAGTCTCGTAAAATATTCTCTGTGTGTCTATGTGGCAACTCTAGTTCAAAAACGAAAAGTTGTATGAAACTGAAATTACGATGATAGGCATATGCCTGGAATGTTACAGCAACTTTTTTGCTAAAATCGACTAACCAGAAGTTACACTTCATATCGTTGATTTTACACATGTATACGATTTTCTCGAAAACGGCTCCAACGATTTTGATCAAACTCGATATATCAAAGAATTATATGGTCTTCAATATCAGTCAGGCCTTATACTCATTGAAATAGTCTGACTGGGCTTGAATCCCGAATATTCAAAGTTTCTTCCTCTAAAGTACCTTTAATTTTGTTTATTTGAAATAATTAGCCGTCTCTCATTGTTAATAGTAATAAAAAAATGGATAAATACAAACTATGAAAGAATGCGATAACTAACTAAATGAGAAATATTTTCCCGAGTTAAAAACAAATTTCAGAAAATGAGAGTAGTAATATATATTTTAATATACCGTTGGAAAGCTAAACATTTTAGAAAAATTATTGTCTAGCTTATAAAGCCGTATGAGGTAATAGAGAGTCACGAAAATATAATAAACTCGATTGATAGTTGTAGATAATTTTTTCTAATGCGGTATTATTTAATAGAAACTCAATGGAATTTTCATGGAAACTAAATGAAAATTTAAAAAATTTATTTCTTGTAGCGAGGTAAGTGAAAGCTGTGTGATACGAACACCAGATTTTTTTTTTTAAAGTCATAAATGTAAAAAAATAATTTTCTTTTACCCGAGGAACCTTCAAGGGTAAATTTTATCGTCTATCTTAAATTCTCGGTACAATATTTTTTCAATAGTACTTAAAATGATATAATCAAGTCCAGAAAAGATCATTTTTAAATTATCCTCCTGCAATGATCTCACCTGACAAGTGTTTCTCTTTATTGGTGTCAACTCTGGGGTGAAACAATTTCCCGGTCTCCCCTTCCCTTGCAGTATACAATAAAGACACAAACTTTATTAATAAAGGGTTCACACCCTCCTGTAGTGTCTTCGGCTTATCTTCGAAAGACATCTTAACGGAAGAGTTTCAAGGAAAATAAAGAATACATAATATAAATAAAGTAGTAAACAAATTATTACTATTATTAATATAATTAGAAATATTAAATAATAATTATGGTCTCTAAGGTAAATCAATGTGATTTATTATTAGTTTCGTACTTATCATAGAAATGTTATATTACTATTTCCTCAACTACTTGAAATAGAAAAATATGGTTAAATATAAATTAATATAAATAGGGTATGAAATATACTCATTGGACTGAAAAGTGATAAATTGTAATATTTGATAATAAAACGATTTTTTTCTAAATATTACTCTGTAGTCATTATATTAATTTTTTTTACTATCTATAATTATCCTTGCATTTTAATTAATAAGCCACACGTATCGACATAATAATCTTCAATTACAATCATCTTAGTACACACACAACATCGTATAACAATTACTTGAGAAAATAAAGACCTATCTTATGCGACTATCGTCACATTTTATAATCAAATATATAGTTTTCCAACGAATTTGTCAAAATAACTAATTTTTTTTCTATTGTGTCTCGGTTGCTATTAATTTTTCCCTTTAAGTCTCCACTCAAATCATTTCACAGAACCAGAATAAAAATAGAAAATATTCAAATATACATGAATTTATAAATATGGTAATACATTTTTTTAGGAATTCTGAGATTTCGATAAAAAAAAAAAATCATTATATATCTCAGAATCAATCAGCCAAATTAAAAAAAAAAAAGGCTAAAAGTAAGAAAAACATAAAAATTATAAAAAGTATATAGGAAAAAATGGTACAAGAATAAATAAAGAAAAATAATAAAAATATTATGATTTGATTTTATTAATTTATTTTCTTTGCTCTAACGTTAAGATCATTAACAACCAAAATGCTATCACAAATTCTTATTTATACGTAAGTAAAATAAATACAAAAAATTTTCGATTAACTATGTAATGGATTGAAGTTTTCTTTTTGTTTAAATAAATGCCTATTTTTCACTTCCTGCTATGCATTTCACAATGTGATATGTACGACATTAAATATGATTTCGGGGAATCATCGAAAAATGGATTAAATTATATTATTGATAATTAAAGTTATGTTATTAAAAATAAAATGAATTAAGTCATATGATATTGAAAACGTATAATTTGGAGTTGGCGCCAAATCCACCCCTAAGCAGTTCGAAAGGATATCGGCAGAATGCTCTAGTGTCGACCCGCAAATGGGACTAAGGGTTGCAATTTTTCACCAACAGGATTCGTCCCCATACACCCTCAGCTTCAAGATTGGATCTTCAGCATTCCTCTATGCCATTCAATTGTTTTATTAAATCTCTGAGCGAATATTTATAATTTTTAATGTAAAATGATAGATTATTTTATTCATAAAAAATTACTTCTATAAAATTTACACTTTAGGTACCTACCTATTTTGTTACAACGTATTAAGAATTGCGCTGTCTTTTATTTAGGTACGAAGTGAAAGCATGATATTCGAAATAAGGTTCGTTAGAGACGAATTACTAAACATTGATATAAAAAACAAAGTTTTAGGAATTATAGAATGGAAACACTTGGATTTAAGCTTGATAAGTAATTATTTTAATTAAATGATTATTATTATACTTTTAATGAAAATGGGTTAGATTTTAGCTAATTTCATGGCTGACAAAACCAATACTTGAAGAATCAATTTACAAATTGTACGTTTCATAAAATATCGATTTGGTCGAATATATTAAACAGAAATACTAACGAGTTTTTAATGGCGCTCGAGCTATCAAAAAAAAAAAAAAAAAATCTTTGGCTATATCATACATCATTTCCATATTTGATGATGATAGCACCAAATTGAAAATATCGTTTAGAAAAATCACTTTTAAGCCAATGATGAAATATTAATCGACTATTTTCATTGAAGCTTACGATTTCAAAATTAACTTATTTAAATAACAATCGGTACATGTATAATAGAAACAGAAATGATAGTTTTAATACAATTGAAGATATGGCTCATTTTTTCAATTATAAAATTGAGGTACGAAACACCTTCATCCACTCATGTCATATGAGTGGATGAACGAGTTTATTTAAAGTTTTGAGAAAATGATAAATACATTTTTTTTAAATTTAATTTTAAGACATGATTTATCCAATCAATTGAAAAATGATGCGATTAACAAAGAATCTTGCTTGAGCTCTTGTAATGATACTCATGTCTTCAATGAAAAATTATATTTTTATATTATAGCATAAACATCAAGCTGTGTGTATTCACTAGATCAGCTACAAAAAAATAAAATGTCACATAAAGCAAAGAAAATGAATTTGCTCATTTTATCTCGGTTTATTTTATAAAATAAAGAATTTTATACAAGTATTATATGTTCGTCAAGTTTTAAATTTCATCATAATGTTAAATATCATGTTGGAATAGGTAAAATGAATTCTATGGCTATTTTGATTTTTAAATATTTCGACGAGGAGCCAACCGAACCAACAAAAAACGATATAGTTCAACGGAAAATGAAATGAAAAACTTATAAGGCCGATTTCACTTTAGAGTAGACTCGGTGGAAACAGTGGATAGGATCGGTATCCGATATGGCCAATTATCGGTCGATATTCATTCGGAAGATTTAGCCCAGTCAATGGTCGGCCATCTATCAAATGTGTATTACCGCGGTAGCGCAAGGTGCGAGGGAATAGAATATTGGATCCGACTGTCTAATGATCCGGAAAGCCAAGGGGGGAGTGAGCGAGTCTCATTTACCAGAGGTACAATTTAAACTGGGTTGTAAGGAATTAAGGTGATTCGTTTTTTTATTTTATTTATAAAAAAAGATTTATATAAAATTATCCTTAATACAAATAATAATAATCAGTGCCTCCCTTTCAAAACATATTCTAAACTGGTCCATCTTAAAAATAACTCATTTTTAAGTGTTTTAAGTTTTCAAAATTTTAAATAATAATGAAATTGTCGATATAAAAATTATCTTAATACAATTTATTTCAACTTTAAAAGTCAGTGGCCCTCGTAATAAAAGTATGGTCGGAAATTCAAAACAAAAGAAATATAAGGATGCTATAATTCGAGATGTGATAAAACTCTTGGAATACCTAGATAAAAAAAATAATATCATCTAATCAAAGCCACAATGAGCATCCTACAAGATTGTCTAAATGATCACAAAATCAACAAAAAATAACATTACTATACTGAGGTAGCTTTCCATTATAGTGAGGTTGCTTAGGGTTGTATTTTAAGATTACCGTTACTTGCCGGATAAAAGAAACAAATTTGGTATGAAGGCACCTTAGGTATATCATATATTATGGTATACTAATAAATGTTGTTAGCCTAGGAGGCCTCAGAAATTTCCAAAGGCGGCATTTTATTCAAGAAAAAAAAACAAATGTTTGCTTATTTTTCATTCATTGCTCAGTATCTTGAAAACTCCCAATCAAGCGAAAGACATTAAGCATACCTCTATTAAAGGAAATTAAATTTGCAAAAATTTGAGCCTTAATAGCTCTTTATGTTTACTACTTCTCGAGATTATTTAAAAAAAAAAAAAAAACATTTGTTTCAAAAACAAGAAATCGCCGCTTTGTGAATTAATTTAGACAAATATTAGGAAATTGCTCTTCCTATGAAGATAATCATCATAAACTTTTTTATGGTGCATTTAACTAGCTATAATTTATGGGGTAATAGACATCTGATTGGCAAATAGTTTCCCGGAATAAAGTTTTTCATAAATCACATTGTACAAGATTTTGACTGATTGTGAGTTATACAAATTGAGTTATGTAAATAGATTTTCTCTTATTTCACTCAGCATTTGTAAAATATGTTACTTCATATCTAATTTTGTCATATTTTATCAACATAAGAAGTGTGGTTTTTGTTTTAAGACGTAATCAATTAGGCTATTAATACCTATTTCATATCCTAAAAGTTATAGCATTATGACTTGTTATAATTTTTATTT
Source organism: Rhaphigaster nebulosa (assembly GCA_948150685.1). Lineage (NCBI taxonomy): Eukaryota > Metazoa > Arthropoda > Insecta > Hemiptera > Pentatomidae > Rhaphigaster > Rhaphigaster nebulosa. The sequence goes on from OX411311.1 coordinate 59,026,861, forward strand.
GTATTTATTTATTGACTTTTATTTTTTTCATCCTCCTTCTTTTTAATTATCTGTTAACGTATATGATCCTATATCATCTACTCTAAGGCTCTGAAGCCCACCTATCATTGCCAGTTATTGTTATTCTAAAGGGACTTGTCCCAGAATAAATAAAGAGTTTATTATTATTATATCTTAAGAAAAGTTATATATCTGAGGAATAATTTATTAGACGTACGGATGTTCCAAAGAATGTTCCAATTAACTTAAATGAGGAGGAAGAATTAATTTTCAAATAATCGTCTGTCAAATAATTACTGGTACAAAACTTATTCAGCACATTATGTGTTCAAAATAAACTCGTATTCAGTGTATACAGATCAAGTTTAGATTCACTCTAAAACATTAGGCTTCCATACCTAATTGGAGTTTATTCCAACTAGATCAGTCATATTCCCCACTGTGCGTGAGTGGGAGGATAATGTAAAGGCTGATCTTTTGGATTTAGATATGACGGGGTTCTGTTTAAAAAGGTATATAATAGAGATGGGCAAAAAGCACTCTTGAGTAACGAGTACCAAATATTTTATTCTCACTAGCCGGAATTAGATATGATTAGGAATGGAACGGGTAGCGAAGACTGACTGACCCCTTCCATTCCTAGTCGTTTCTAATCCTTGCTAGAGAGAGTATTCAAGTAAAATACTGGGTGCTCGTTACTCAAGAGTAAATTTTGCCTATATCTAGCATGTAGGATTCGATCGTTGTTGATATCGGCATCGAACCTTTGGGTTCGCTATGCCTATTTATTAATAATATTACAATTATTTATTTGTCCAAACTATCAAATGGTGCCTGTTTTAACAGCACCAAACCCTACCAATGGTTTTCAGTTGTTAAATCATGTACAAAGAAGGATAAGCAATCAATAATGAGCAGTTAAGAGCCTCTCCGAGCGGAAGAATAGACCTGGTTCCTGTTGGGTAATGACTTCAGCAATCAATCTACATATCCCAGTGGTGCATTGAAGTGTTCCAAATCGTCAGTTATATTTCCATGAAAATCTAATTAATATTTTTTTCCGATTAATGTGATAACACAGTTTTTTTATTTTAAAAGAAATTATCAGAAATATAAATGCGATACTATCTGCCTAAACTTATTAGAGATCAATTTTCTTCCCAATGGACCATTTACCATTTACATTAAAAAAAAAGTTTAGAATTTCACTGCATTTACAATTAAATTAATTACATGAGGAGTACTCACAATCTTATTTATCGTGCTAAATTTTTATGAACGTCCCAGTGTAAGTAATATCGTATCTAGCGATAATAGATACGGTGGTGCTCTCTACGGTAAGATGGTGCAACTTTATTTATTCTCGTTTTCTTCCCCATTTTATTTTATTTAAATTGAAGTAACTGACAAAAAATAAAATAAAAATCACATTTCCTTACAACGTTCTTATTATTAAAGTAAAGAAAAAAAAATTAAACTTTAACAAACTAATGCAAATAAACAAATAACCACTTAGCACTTTGAAATCCCATGCAGACACCTGTCATTGTGGCGGCCATTTAGCAGAGTTATAAGACTTTAGCAAAAAATCAGGCCTATTAAACTGAGCCTTTTATTTGAATTGTTTCTATTGTGGTATTTAGCATGCTATCGTTGAAACTCGACGAATATTACTAGTATGATTTAGCATGCTAAATGGGAATTTGTGAATACTCTTATTTAAAATGACCCTAATTTAAAAATCATAAAAGTCAAGCATTGAAGTAATGACTCTAATAATATTATGATCTTTTAGCGTTATTTATAAATAAATAAATGAAATATATTCAATTTAATTAGAAGAATAAAGCCCATGACCCAGTATAAAAAAAAAAATAATAATAATAATTATTGCCCAATCATAGACAACATTGGAAAGTTGTTTTTTTCAAGTCAAAATGAAGCTCAGAATGAAGGAAAAATTAGTTTTTACTATAACTTTGCAAACAAAAGTGGAACTGAAGAGGTTCACTTTTAATAAAAAGTTCCTTATATCATGTTGAACTGTCGAGAGTGATAATCCCTATTTGGTTAGTCTTTTTTTATACTGTTGATATGAGATATGCTATTCCTGATTTGCATTTATGTGTTTAATATTTTTCAGTCCTAGTGATGCCTAATTGGCGAATCGTTGACTAATCATAACTTTTATTGCTATTCGGGATATGATATTTTAGTACCTTAATGATTATAAAATCAAATTATTCTTTAATCTTTTCATTTTTAATATTTTATTATGAAGAAATGTTTCTTCGCCATATAGTAGTGGCAAAAAATTCAGGTTAGAATTTAATAGTTGAGGAAAAATTGTAATGGACTAAAACTTGTCCGTAAAATGAGAATTACCCTTAAATTCCTAATTTCCCATTGCTTTTTAAATCACTGGATATCGAATATGAGAAATATCGATACTTCCTGTTCTAACACGAAGTAAAAGATTTATATTGTAATAATTTTTAAGCTAGCATGGAATAAAATTTTTTTTATTTCACATCGTATAAATAACTCCTATCACCAACCGATAACATATTTTTATTTACATTACATATTACAATTTTATTTTATTTATTTATTATAATTACAATTTTATTTTATTTACATTACATATTACATTATATATTTTATTTACATTACATATTTTTTATTTATTTTATTTTTTATTTATTATTTCAACATATTTTTATTTACAGAAATATTTTCAAAGATATATATATTTTTCAAATATTTTTAGAAAAACATTTTTCGACTCCAAACTATATGTTAACGGTAGCTAGGGATGTTAAAAGATTTTACAAGCTAAGCATTTTTTGTTCTTCTGAAACGCGGGGTCCGTAGCATTTGCTACCTCTGCTATATGGCTAATCCGGCACGGGTGCTACCGCTAAACATAAACAGAAGAAAGTTGAGTTTTAATTTTTTTTTTGTATTTTTAATTTTTTTTTTTTCGTGTGACTAATGACTTGGATAGCATTCACCATTTAACATGGTATCGGTTTTGAGAGCTGAATTGGCGCGGTGGGGTAATATAGGCGGGCTGCGGGACCCCCTAGAGTGAATGGATATTCGAAAGGGCGCCCGCTACAGAAACAATTTGGACCGGCATTGTTGCATGAAGAAATGTAGAGACGCAGCCTTAGCTCTGGGGAGCCCTAGAACCATTTATCACTACAGCACTCTTGTCAGTCAGTAGCAATCAATAGGGATTTATTTCCTCTGTCCCGGCTGTCTTCTCTCGGTGTCTCGGGGAGCTCTCTTCCTCAAATATTATATTTGACTTTCTCGGTTAACATTATTCATGTGACAATGTTGGATGATTCTGTTTGCCCGAAGAATATTTCCTCTCAGTCTATAAATAATGAACAATGTAATTAAATCATTATATTTTTTAGGAGTTGATCGAGTTATGTCCAACTATAGAAGCGTATTCGACATTTTTTTTTTTTTTTTTATTCGAAGATATTCGAGGGCTTTAAATAATGGTGCTCACCGGGTAAAATTCATGAATTCAAACCATACAAACAAGATGAAAATAAAAGCTACTGTTGTTCTCAAATTTTGTCTGGCGGGACACTGATTTACATATAAATAAAATTTTAGAAACTCCTAATATATATATATATATATATATATATATATATATATATATATATATATATATATATATATATATATATATATATATATATTAGGAGTATAATATATATATATATATATATATATATATATATATATATATATATATATATATATATTTTAAGCTTTTTTACAGTAAGTTAAGGAGTAAGGGAATTATTGGAAAAATAATTAGAACTAAAGTTTTTCTATGTAAGTTTATTTCCAAATAACATAAATATAAAAAAAGTTAGGTATTATAAAGGTATCTGATAATAACATTTTTATTTAATGTGACGTATGTACCTGATAGTGTTGTCATATTTCTTGCATATCAGGTTGTATTTCTGAAAGACAGAAGCTTATCACATTTCAAGGGTCTTATGTAATAATAAACTATAAAAGTGAATAAAATATAAACATAAAAAATCATAGAATTGTAATAAAACACAATTTTTTTTTTATGATTGTTTAAATTATTTATTTTATTTAATCTAATGCTTTAAGCTTTAATTGTGTTTAATTATTTAAAAATTTCGCACCCTTGTGGTATATTTTTGGCGCTTTAAAGTGCCGCGGTATGCACTTTGAGAACCACTGACTGAAAGTATAAATTAATTAAAACATAATAGGCACAGATAATTGAGAAAACTTCTTTTATTTTCTTTGAACTTAAAGTGTTTATTCACACCTGGTGGTGTTGCCATAATGGTATTCACACATAGTGAATTGGATGAATATCAATTCAAGGACGTGACAAGAGAAGCATGAGGATAAGCAGTACTTAGGGGCACCATTGGCATGTGAAGGTCTGTATGTAAAGTCCGCTAAAATACCAGAGTGTTTTCCTTTAAAATTGTGAGTTTTTTAAGCAGAGTCATAATAGCTGCCCCAATATGTATAACGTGTAGGTCCAAATAGGTCTGAGTAAGTGTAAGTTTACAACTTCTGCCTAAGTTTTAAATCTGAATGTTTCCAAAGAAACATATAGATATAAAAGAAAATATATATTATTCTTGGTTTTTTTTTGTTTTTTTTTTTTTATATGTAGGCCATATTTCATTCTATGATAAAATGTCAGAACAAGGTTACATACAGTGTCTCTAACACAAAAATATAAATATAAAATATTATCAGTACTTTAGAAATTAATTATGATAATTCAGTAAAGATTTTTGTTAATTAACACATGAATGGAATGCACCGACAAATGAATGGTCCTTTCAAAGGGTTACATCAAAAGGAAAACAAAGGAAAGATATAGATATGCAACAAAGGAAAAAAAGGAAAGTTATGTAGACAAACAATATTTAATCACTGTATAATCAACAATTTAAAATTCTTTATTCATAAAAATAGTCAGATTAAACTATATTTAATCCATGCAATTATGTCATTCTGATGTGACGCATTATCATTTTATTAGATATATAGCTCTTATTCACTAATTATAACAATGATGATGAATCAGCATTATTTTTATAATTATAGTTAGTAATCAGAATAATTGATAATAATCATGAAACTTCGTTATAATGACATCAAATGAAGAGGATTTATGTGTTAGTGCCAAACCGCGGCCACCTCTGGAAGGACTATAGACAGATGGTCATTCCGAAGACTCCCAGACGCCCACTGTCCTCAGATCATTTTTCCTCATTTCCACAGTTTCCCTGCCATAGCTAATAGTTCGGCTGGCCCTGGTAATGGTCGAGGAGCAGTCATTGACGGATTATCTTCTTCGGATAATAGGGGTTCATCCTCGTCGAGGGAGCACTCGGGATATTGGAAAATAGTTCCCTTCGTTGTGTGAAATGAAAAGAATTATTTAATAATTAATTTTGATAGCATTTCTTTAAGAATCGGTATATTTTGAGTTAGAAAATATAAAAAATCAAAAATATAAAAACTAAACCTGATCGAATAGATAAATCAAGTGTATCCCAAAAAGGTTTATATTTGTAATTGCTGATATCGTAGAAGGAAATGTAGAACACAGTGGTATTTCGGAAAATAAATTTCATCAAATAGTCCAGCTGGGATATCTTTTTACAAAAATTTTCGTTAATATTTCTATACCAATAGGATTTACATATTCGAAGTTTCAATGGAGAGCCTCAAAACTACTAAATTAAAATTGAACAAATATAGAAATCATATCAAACTCGTTTTATGAAGAAGGCTTAAGCACCAAAAATTCGAAATATAGTTTCCAATTGATTACGGGACGTAAACACCGCCTCTATCGATTGCGGCTCACGATATACCGAGAAAAAAAATACTAAATACTAACGACTCTTTGTCGTCACTCTGGCCTAGATCAGTGCTAGAAGCCTTAAAAATACATTATAATTATAAAGGTTTTGCCAGATAAATAAACTCCTATTGTATGCAATAAAAAAAATAAAATAAAAAATATATTGCTATTTGGAGAAAAATCGTTTCGTGTGTTTTCTGTAATGTTTGCTAACTGGCGCTTACGCCTACGTCGTTTTTTGCGTAGATATGCATAGGTGAAACTAAATAGGGTTGTATACCTTATTTTTTTTTTAGCAAATACATCGTTTTATATAATTTATATATTTTTGAGATTTTATTTCATATATTTTAGTTAGTTTTGTCAGGTATAGACCCACGATTTACTTTTTATTACACTTATTTTTAGTCGTATTTTCCCCAAATATAAAGACTTTTGAAGTGTGCCGAAGGTCATCGGAGAGGGATGGGGGCGAATTTTAAATTCGTTTCATAACCCATAGAACTCGGTTTTGGAGGGTTTCGTGGATGTTTAACATATATATTTTTTCTTCCCACATTTGGGCACTTCCAGCGGTTCAATTTGGATCGAATGAGCTGAAATTCGGTATGTATGGTTGTTTTCTAGGCTAGACAATATCATAGAAATTGGGTCATATTTCAGTTAAAATTTCAGCTTATCCATATGCTTTTTCAGGATTTTGAGTTTTACGCACCTTCTAGAGCTCTTCCAAATTGAGTTAGAGGGTTGAAAATTTGTATGTGAATTAAGTTGGTGTTAGAGAAGTGCCTTATCCTACCCCCGCCATTTGGATATTTTCAATTAATTATTTTACTGAAAATAGGACCTTAGTAACGAGTAACCTTAGTATTGAGGAGCTCTGCAGCTCATGCTTTTTAATCGTATTTTTTTCTTATAAATTTCCCTTTAACCTGCTGTATATAAATAATTCCAGCTTATATTAAATAATTATTTCCTAGCAATAGCAAAAATGACATTCTTAATTTAAAAAAACAAATAAAAAAATATTTTAAACAATTTTCTTCATGTAGGTTTATAGATGCCAATTTATCCTTACTGTGACATTTTATGCTCTTTCACAAGTTCTATAATGCATCCTAAATTCAATCTGAATAAAAATTTATTAAACACAAAATGTAACTTCATTTGAAGGATAGATTGAGATTTTAACCTTTGCTTACCTACGAATCTTGTAAAAATAGGTATTGAGTCTGTGGTGGACGAACGTCATGAGGCAGCAACTCAACATTCAGGGATCAGAAACTGCCCGGTTCGATTTCGCTCCGGGCAGGCTGACTTTTATTTCGTAGCAGGCTTGCGGAATAAATTTCGACCTTCTCACAACGACTAGAAAAGGTTGGCAACCTGTTGGATAACCCGTCGTTACTTCCCTAGTTGGAATAGACTAGAGCGTTAATCCCAATGAACAACAACAACAATTTTCTATCACACAAAATGAAAGTACCGACAATAAGATATCAGTGTGTAAGTGGAACTGTCCTTCTAGTCCGATCGGGTGCAAATTTATTAATATATTTGTATTTATTCTATAATCACTCATGTATTACACAATTTAGCCTCAATAAATTGACCCTTGACAATAGAAGCCGATAGATCGCCGATGCCTGGGATTGGACATGAATAGAGTAGGCTTTGGAACTGAAATTTTATACCGTAGAGTATTAACATAATGACCGATGATGCAACTTTGCTTGCTTGCAAATTCCTCCTAGCGCTTTTATGGTGATAACGGAATCAATGTACGGTTCATGCCTGTCATAAATATATATATATATATATATATATATATATATATATATATATATATATATACATATATACACAATTTTTTTTTTAATTTTATGATAGGAATAACGACAATAGTTGGTAACGTTTTATATCTCTAAGCCTCCGTTAAAATCTATAATAATATTATAGTATATTAACCATGATACGATTCATTTTAAAATATTTAATCCTATCTAATTTTTATATAGATTTACAACAATTATGTAGAATTGTTCATCAATGGCTGACTAGCTAACGATAATAAACTAATACTAACTAAGATAAATCGCGCCCCAATGCCAAGTGGTTTTCCTTTCCTCCCTCCTAAGATAAAATAACTAACATTCCCCCATTCATTCATCCGGATTTATCCTCACTATAATAAATAATACTAATAAAATAAATAAATAATTTTAATAACATAATAAAAATAAATAAATAATTCTTCTATTTTATTTATTTTTATTCATTTGGTTGAAATGTTTTCCAGTATATCCGTTTATTCAATGCCTCTAGTTAGCCTCTAGTTACCTCTAGCCAATAGGCTCTGCGCACCAATTCGCGTTGCATTGGATTTATTCACATCACTGTTATTCACATGTCATTATGTTGTATCATGCTACACATTTATCACTGTCTTGAAAGATTTTTCTAAGTTCCTTTAATCTAAGGTTGAATTCCGTACATGTATGGATGTATCTGTACAAATATGTATATTGAAAGAGGTGGTAATATTGTTTTTGACTTACTAGTGCTTGAAATTTCTAAAAATTTTATAGCCGCCTATATTAACTAGCTTTATATTAGTCATACACTTCAAATTTGAAATTTTCTCTCTTCTCCAACCACCAAATGAGCAAAACTCAATTTTATCAAAAACGTCATGGTGCCTATGGCATAAGTTGCGGGTTATCTGGAACCCCTAAAAATTTTTGTTTGCTAAAAATGGTTTTGTCAAAAATTAATTTTATTATATGACCCCTATTTCATTTCCTCTCCCTTCTTTCTCTTCGGCCAGTGATATCCATAGATGTCGATGGAGCGGCTTCCTCCAAATCATCACTTTTGTTAGTTTCTCTTACAGCTTTTTAATTTTATTTTTTTTTTAGAGCGATTCTTGAAGCTGTCTTGGACGGGGAGGCAGTGGGACCCTGTACCATATTACCAGTACACACAGGGTTCCATATATCAAACTTCGCCACCTTGGGTTTGGTATATCACCCAAAAGAATTGGTTGAAATATCAGATTCACGAGTGAATCTACCTACCTTCTACCTTGACATTTGCCTTTTTTTTTTTCTGTAACAGAACAAACTTACCTTCTCAAAGTTTTGAAGAATCGAAAGAAAAAAAAATTGTGTTTTTCAACATGAACGCACGGTAACAGACGGATCAACAACCTGTCCTGCACATTAGCACTCCTTAGCTACAGATTTACTATCATCTCATTAGCACTTATCGCCAAGATATAAAGGGGTTCCATAATACCACCAATTCCCCCTATGGGAACTACCAGTCCTAATATTTAAGATATATTTATATTTAATTTCTTTTTTTTTCCAACAATGAACGACTATAACTTTTATTTTAGTTTCTGCTAGTTCGTAATTTAATGACAAGATATAATCTTGATGTCTTTGATAAATAGAAAACAAAAGCTATTGCAACTATAGCAAATATAATTAGATCAAACACCCTCATTTATCTTACTCAAAGCTACAGTGCTACATAACAAATGTAGAGTTATTTTTTACTGAGAAGGTACAGACCACAGACAGGCTGTTAATTTCGCATTGTTGGCCGGTGACTGTTCCTAGGGAGGCGGGAAATGGAATTCCGAACGAGAGGGAGGGGGGTGAGAAGGCGGGAAAAAACTAAAGGAAAAAAGGCGGGAGTGGAATTAGTTTCCCCGTTTCCTGGTCAGGATGATGGATGCTGGCGCCCGCCCTTTCGGAACCCTTTCGACTGGTCCTGTCAGTAGTTCCTAGAGCGGCCTGTCAGTTCTTCGACGACTGTACCAGAATACGAGATAGGAGTATCAACACATTTATTTATACAAAATTTCAGGAGTTTCGAATCAGGGATAATTTTTGACGATTTTTTACCTAAGAAAAAATTAATTTTCATTAGTTTTGTTTCTCTATAGGCTCTGAATGATTACTATTTATCAAAATTTATTATCTGAAAAAAATCAACCTCCCTCCTAGAGGACCGTTCTAAGATGAGGCCAGTGGTAAATTAAGGGATAAAAACTGAAATTTCAATTTGTTTTTTAACTAATTTATTCGGAATTTATGCTTACATAAATTATTTAAACTGATACTCAAAATAAAAAATATTTATATAAAACTTAAAAGTTTTAATAAAAATTTTATCTATTTTATTTTTTTTTAAATAATCAGCAACCGGTAGAGTGTGACAGCATACTTAATACAAAACGTCCTGGGTTTGGCGTACATTTCTTTCGCCGACGTCTCCATTGCTTCCCTCTTTTCCCCAATAAATGGCCAAATACCATCGGATAGCATTGGGTCAGAAGGTTTCGATGGCTTAGCCTTTTCTAGAAGTCCCCTAAGTGAATCCCGGACACTAGGAAGCTTCAGATAAAACATAGCCTCTTCACTAAAGAAATCAAGCAGCTACTTTTTTTTTTTTTATCATTAAACTGATTTTACAGTATGTGCGTGTTAACAATTGCCATACCTGGCATATGAATAAATAGGCATCAATATTATTTTTACCTCGAACTTTAATTTTTTATTTTGAAGCCAACCAATCGCGGCTTAACCAATAAAAAATCGGCTAGCTCTCCATAATAGTTTGACAGCCTCGTAATTAGTGGTTTCTGAGGGATCACTGAATTCCATCCAACGAACAAATAAATTAACCAATCCAACCAATCCAATAATCCAACGTTTTGATATTAATGAAACTTTCAAAGTTACACGCTTAGTTTTTGTATGGAATGCACTAACAAATAAATGGAATTTAAATTATAACATTTTAATGATTTATTTTAAAAGGAAATAAAGTCAATTATTGTAAGATTAATGTGATGTGGGGCAAGTGCGTACTAAATTTTACGAAGTTCGACTTTGCAGGACTGTAAAATTTTTATTTTTGAAGCTAGAGTTTTCCTCTTTTTATTTAAATATTCCTTAAGACGATTTTTTTTTTTTTTAAATATTACATTCAAGCCTACGTTTCAACCAAGTCCATTTTGATGAATTGATAATTTAATTGAATAGTACTCAGTACGCACTTTACCCTGCATTAAGAGGTGAGTGTGTACAAGGTATCTAGAAAACTCAAAATTCAAGCTGAAGCGATTTTGGGGCAAGTGAAAAATTGTTCGGTTTGCGGAGGATCATTATACTGGTATAATCATCGAAAAATTTATTTTTATCTTCATTGATTAATGAAAGTGGGATATGAAATATAATTCAAGAAAAGGTATTTAAAAAAATAATTTTTGTTTTAATTCACTAGTCCGTAATTTCCTCCAGAAAGTAGGGTAGTAAGGGTAAATGTACACCCTTGAGGGTAAGTGTCCCAGAGACCTTATCAGTCAATTTGATCAATTTATTTTAATAACTTCAAAATTTTCCTTATCAAATCCTATAAATTGATTTTTCTAAAATTCAATAAAGGAAGAAAAACAAATCAAATACACAGGATGCTCATTGAATATCAGACAAATATCTGAAGAACTCCATTTAGTGTCGTTAATCAAAGTTTGTCAACTAGAATATAATTACAAACAATTTTTATTAATTCTTGAATTAAGGGAGCGGGTCGTGGTGAATGCATCAGCCCTCGACACCGAATAAATCATCTATGGCTTGAAAATATATTTTGCTAATTTTCTAATGATATACAACTCAAATTAAAAATATTTTTGTAACTCTAAAATCGATTTTGAAAAATATGTTTCGTATTCCTCTAGGATTTGATGTGTCCTGCCAGATGTGGCTGCCGAACCTCAGCGGTGACCCTCAGCTGCTGATTCCCATCAAAGCTGACTTGCCGCTTCCTCGTTTTTTTGCATGAGTCCTTCCTGTTTCTGCGGGTGTTCTTGTATCTGTTACCTGATCCATGTTTCAGCACGGAAAATGGATGTCTAAGATATTAGGGAGCTGATTGATAATGGTTCGGAAAATTAGTGAACCAGTCATAGAAAAGGAAATAGATAAATAAAATAAAAAAGAACAGACCAAAGAGATGAATGCTTTAATGGCAGACTCCTTTTTGGTAGCATATTAAAAAAATAATAATAATAGACATATATTTATCGAATTCAAATGGTTGGTTGATATCGATCTCTGAAAAGGCTGCAGCATAGGTCTATCTCTCATTACGTGTCTATAGCCTCGTCAGCCGCTAGAACATGGTTCGTATTCTTAGTTTAATTAATGCGATTAGACATATAATGCCGTCTAATGTAAACTGACTTAATATTTTCAAAAAAAATTGCTTCTTCGCTGACTATACATCACATGCCAGTATTACAAAGTGATGGAGAATGGGTGACTATGAATGTGTCAAATCATATTGTAATGTGGTATGTGACTTGTAAGTTTTGCAGATACATGGTAAAATTTACACTTCGGCAAAAAAAATCCATTTTATCTCGATAACAAACCCATCCCATATACGGAAATGGAATACTCTACTAAATGACGACTTTTTTTATGGTCATGAAGAAGTGTCAGTGTGAAGTGTCCTTAGTAGCTAAAGTATCACATCTGCATATTATCTGATAAGCGGTTTCGTCCTCCGTACTGTAGAATCTGCATATTGGAGACTCAACTAACCCCATAATGACCTGCTAGGCAGAATCCTGTCATACTTCTCAGGATGATTCTATCCATAGAGTCCTTCTACTAAAAGCTTAGTGTTGCTGTTTCATAAAATATGCCATGCCTATAAATTCGATTGTCTATATTAGATTTACCGTTATTATGTACACGCAACCAGAGGTTATCTTGCAGGTTACCAACCTTTTATAACCAGAGCTTGAAGGTTGAGATTTTATTCAGTGGTTTCTCCACGAAATGAACGTCAACCCACCCGGAACGGATTCGAACTTGCACAGCTTCCAGCATAAGAATGCTGTGTTACTGCCTTGACATGCTTGGCCGCTATGGCCATATTGACGATAATTTATTTGAAAAGGTCGAATATAGATTGAAAGTTAAAAAAAAAAAATTAATTGCATGAAAGTTATATTTTAGGATGTAATAAAATATGTGTAATATTATTTTTGTGGTTATAAATAAATAATACTGAAAATGAAAATTTATACTGATAATAGTAAGAAATAATAACATTTTAGGCTAGAGGCACACGACCAAATTTTAGTAGGACATGACGTCATGACATCTCTCCGATTTTGCACCTGCATGGTAAAAGAAAACCATATTGTAATCGAAAGTGGTGGATTCATCCATTAAACAAACAACGATTGGCGAAGGCTCAATTTTACATATTGCATCGCAGCCTCGGAAAACATCCTTGACAAGAGTTAAAAATAATAAAAATCCCACAGCTTCCTCTTCACGTTCTTGTCGTGATACACTGGATAAGAGATGACGAATAGTTTTCCACTTCATTTATAATAATATCGACATTAATTTCCATATTGATCGCGATAATTCGAGAACTCGGGCAGTGGTAGGCTAATGAGCAAATCGATTAAACGCGTTTAATCACCACTGCCGACGATCGGATCTGAAGAAAAATATATCATGTATCATTTTCGTTTCTACTTTTAGTAGGTCTGACTTTTTGTAGAATGTCGCCTATGGGGGCTTCATTATTTCCATTTAATAGCATCTTTATTGTTCTTACCTCAAAATTGAACTATTTAAATCTGTTCATTTATTTATGATAACTTTTGTGATAAATCTATCAAAATGATGAAAGGCTAAAAGAAAATAAGACAGAAAATCATTAATATTCTTTCCTTCGCATATTTAAAAATAATAAATAAAAATATCTATGGTCAGATGGCAAAAGATCATGACATATATATATCACATCTATATAGATATCACATATATATACATAACTATGGCAAGTCCCAAGACAAACCAAACTGCAAATGTGTAAAGAGGGTTTACAAAACCTTAGCAAACTAACCTATCCACAGGCTACCTACTGTTCCGGCTATTTGACCTTTTGTCGTTTTTAATTTCGGTGTGAACTAGTTTTATTTTAAAAAGAAACAATTAAAAATATATAATTTATAATAAATACAGAAACGTGAGGATGCAACGCTAGCGATTATGTAGCTCTTCCCATAAGAACCGGATTGGACTCATTCACAGACAAGAGAAACCAAGCCAAGCAAAACTACCCCGTTTACACGTTTGATTTGCCAATGTTTGGCAAACTTGTGAACAGAGTATTTAACAGAGAAGAGTATTTAAACCAAAAATCGTCTTAGATCTGATCGTTACATTTTCATTGATACAAATAGGCAGCTTCATAAATTAAACGGCTTGCTTTAATTTAATGAGCTATGGCTAATGAAGAACATTATAGCCTCGAGTTATTATATCACGAGATATTTTGATCTTAATCATAAAAATTATTCGGGTTCGATCAGGTTAGGTTGTGTTTTCTAGTGGCACTAACATCTTCAGTCTTCAGTACCCTTCCCCAATCCATTTTTTGACTTATTTTATTTTAGTTCTATTATATTGCATTACACAAAGACTTAATGATGTCTTAATAAATTTAAAATTAATAATTACGAAACGATTTTGAGTTATGAATTTCCATCCAACCAGGACATACCGAAGGGATGCTCGAAGACGTGGACAATCTGTTAGGGATCGCCCAAGTGCTGAAAGGGTTAGGCACAAATTAAAATGACAATCGATAAAGCGCTAATCGACAAGATAGCATTTGCATTTAATATCGATTAGCCAGGACTATAATGTATCTCCATAGTGTTGTGGTGGGGGATGCTTAGGGTCCATTCCATTGTGTGCACATCTGTCGCAAGCTACGAAGCGCTGAGGCTGGGAATAGAAACCTGGCAACTATACTTGTTTTGTTATTTGTCCAGCTAAATATGAGGTTTTGTTTATTAATTTATATTTCCTTTGACTTAATTTATTTTTGTCGTGTGTGTGTGTGTATACGCGCGCCCGCATATATACGCCCGTGTGCATATATACGGTCACTGAAAAAGTACACATAAAATACAGTAATTATAAAGAAAAATAAACTAACTAATAAAATAAAACATATTATATATAAATATTATAAATAATTTGTTATATTTATTTAATCATTGTATAATAATGTAGTAATTTTTAATTGTATAATATATTAGGTTTAAATATTTTAATCTAAAAAATTCTTGTACAAAAGGGTGTATAAATTATTACATTTTTACAATTTTCAGAAAATTTAAACGCTTTTAAAGGGAGAAGTTGATCGGGGGTGCGGTCAAAGAAATAGACTTAATAAGTGTGGTCTTATATAATTGTGCCTACGTTTCGGCCTAAATTTTAGGCCATCTTCAGGGCAGCGAGGCGTGTGGTCTAGCGCCAACTCAACTAAACGCTTTTAACTTCTTTTATTTTTTAATTTTTTTTTATTACATTTAACAACGTTTCAGTCCAAATTTATCCATTACTTTGGTGGTATTTTATCATTTCCATATTCCACAATTCGTTATTTAAAAAAATAATTTATGCACAAGAAAATTCTTATTAGTCATAACATTAAATCTATCTTAACCATAGGTAATCAGATGTTATTTGGGTTAAGATTGTTCAAATGTTGTGAAAAATAAGAAGTTTCCTATGCAGAAATTAAATATATATTTTTTTCAACTAATGACTCGTGTAATATAGAAATGATTAATTACCCTTCAAAATAAAAAGATTAGAGGTTTGAAAATGAGCAAAATGGGCCCAAAATCTTGTTAAATGTAACGAATAAAAGAAAAAAAGAAATTTAGAAGTAATTAAATTTCCGGGAATTATAATAAAATAGTAATTTTCAATTAATTTTACTGTATTTAAAATAATAAAACACATACTCAAATATACTTAGTAAATTAAATTTTATAATAATTCGAAATCTCCGCTACATTTTGAAAGAAAGACTACTTGTTAATGAAATCTAAAAATTCGAATGAATTGATAGTCTAAATTTATGAATTTGAACTGATTTTAGCTTTTCTATTTTAGCAAGGCTTCTATTATTACATTTTTTTTTTATTTAGAGACATTTTAAAAATGATAAAACAATACCATAATGCATGAGATCAGATAAGCGGAGCCAAAATGTTCCTTGCATAGATTACATTATTAATATGACTCAAGAAATGACAACTAAAATTGCTAAAAAAAATCTATATTATAGAATTTGGCATCCCAAATTTTCATTGGAAGATCTATATTAAGCTGAAATAATTCCAATATAACATAGCCATTCAATTATCCAACAGTGACATAAAACAACAAGAAAATATTTAGATGAAGCTTTCTTCCACTGGTGAAAAGTGTCTGCTAAATTGGGATGAATTTGTGCAAAAGCATGACCTAAACTGGCCTCGTTTAGTAAAACTGTCAACAATTCGTGCTTTTGGCCACATTATTTGACAAGCATCCTTAACTTTCACTACCGAGCAAACTACATCTCTGTAAGCAGTTGATAACAAATGGAAACCATTAACAGCTATTTTTCGAAACCCTAAGGAGAAAATTGGTAAAAAAAGGTCAAAAGAATCTATCGATTCAGTAATTTTGTGAAATTATTCACAATCAGTATGATATCTTTGGCCAAGCAGTTGTGTTAAAAACATTAATGTAATCATAAGCTTAACTGATACAAATTCACACTTAAGAAAATTGTTTTTTATCTTATTTTAAAAAGGGTGTTTTGAAAAAAAAGAAGAAGAATTTAAAATTTAATAGTTTTTAAGAATGGACGTGGAGCATATTGCTTCGCAGAAGACAAATATACCTGGACTAGACCATAAATAGTATGCACCCAAAATTCAACATGACCCGCAGCCTTCCACTATTACCCGATTTTCATGTTTTGTTTTTTTTGGTTTTTTTGTGGTCGGTGTTCTCGGCGGCTTAGGACTGAAAAAAAAAGTAAAAGACACATTTCTATTCAGGTCACTGCCACTCCGTGACTTGTGTACACATATAACGAAAATGAAAAGAAGAACCAATTTCGGTGGAAAATGAGAGAAATAGGAGTTGAATAGCGTGTAATGTCTCTTACGCATGCTGGAACATTTAAAGTATTTTCAGAGATCTGGTTTGTCAATGCCGAAGGTTTATTTACTCGGAGCAAATGAAGACTTATTCCGATACGGTACGAAGGAATGAAGGCCTCTTGGGAAAAAAGGAATAGCTACGTGATTCATGTAGATAAAGCGAAGAGAAACTAATAATAATAAGAAGAAAAGTAATAATGATCTTACATCGACTTCTTTTTATTTTTTTCTCAATCCCTAATCATTAATAGAGACCTGCAAGTAGTAATTTCTTGAGCACATTTCCTGATACTGTACTGCAGATACATTTTAATTTGTTTTCAGTACAATACTTCGTAGTCTACCGGCCTCTACAAGTCAAGTTTGACCCGACATTTGAATCATCCCTTCTTTCCTATGTTCTTTCTATAATAAGCTAATAATGGCAGACGACTTTAATACAAATCTCCTTACCGACTCACCCGATAAAATATACCTGGTAGACCTGTCATATTCCCTTGACTCATTCATTATATCCTTCCAACCCCACTCTTCAAAATGTACTCTCCTTTTCACAAAATCCAATACCATTTTTGTTCTAGCACGATCTAATTCAAATTTTATATTTATCACTGCTATCACCATTCCTAAATAGGTTTCCTGGAGAAATCTTGACGTTTTAACATCTGAAACAATAATTATCCCAGTCCATCACACCAATCTATTCCTCCAACTCCATTGATGCCACTGATCTAATGTCCCTACATTTCTTAATCAACTTGCTCCTCCCAAAACCTGAACTTTCCGATGCTCCTGCATTAATCCAGAAATTCGAGAACTGATAAAGAGAAGAGAGGCCGACAGAAGACGTTTAGGCGAACCCGAATACTTGATGATAATTATCCTCACCCAGGTCTCTTTTCGCCCTGCCAAAGCACAGTATTTTCATAGTATTCTTTCCCAACCTACGGATGCAAGTTAAGAATATTAAGAAAATTGTTACTCAATACACATCCTATAATTATTAATCAGCGACCTGAATTTCGCTAATCACCTTTCGAATGTGGCTCAGGTCTGTCCCCTTTCCTTCCCTGATGACTTAATTGCTCTCATAATCAAATACCAAACGAATGGCTATGGTCAAAAACAAATTCAAGTAAAAATGATTAAATTCAGTCTTCCAGCCCGTCCTTCCTGCCCATCTACACATTTAGAACATTTCCCTTCAAAACACCATTTTTCCCGGAGCATGGATAAAGGTTCTTGTTCGACCGCTGATTAAGGTCTGATTAAGAATAGTTTATTCTTGACAATCCTTTTTCCTAAAGCAAAATAATTGCCTTTATCCTTTTCAATCAGGTTTCCGTTCTGGTTATTCCACACAATCGGTTTTCCTAAAAATCCCTCAAGACCAGTATTTCTCTATAGACCTTATGTAAATCATAATCCTTGTCCTGTCTGATTTTTCAAAAGCCATTGACTCAGTTGATCTTTCTCTCTTAATAGTGCATTTCCCTACCCAACAGTATTTTAAGCTGTATCCATTCCTTCCCGTCTCTCCGCTCCCAAACAGTCATTGTCCCCAACTAACCTCCCTCGTCACCATAACTTCTTGAGCGATCTTCCCTCTCAACAACCTTATTTTCCATCTATTTAAATGACCTACGAAAATTGATGTGCCACTCTCAACCTCATTTGTATGCAGACAACTTAAAAATATACATATTCTTTCACCCATCCGATGTGCTCGAGGCGTCTCGTAAGCTCCAGGATGTTATTGATAGCATTAACCGCAGGACGGTTTCGGAAAATAAGAGCCTGAATCAAGCGAAATTCACATCGATTCAAAATCCTCCCTACATGCTCTTCCTTACTACTTTTCTCAACATTTCCTTTCAGTTATAAAACTCTATAATAAATCTTGGAGTTAACTTCGATATCCAACTTGGAGTAAACATATTTCCCAAATCATCCAAAAATACCTCTCAATCCTCAAACAGTTCCTAAAAATCAGTGATTCATTTGCCCGAAGTACCCATCATCTTCTAGTATCCTCTATCCTCTCAACCTACTTTTAGTACGGATGCTTAGTTTATGGAGGGATATTAGATTAATTTTACATTTCATTTCAATATTTCCCCTTAAGTCTTCAATTCTGATTGTTTTATTCCAAACAGGGTTGGACTCACTTCTATCTTGAAAGGCTACTTAATTGGGGTTTTGTAAGATATTTCAAGGAATAATTAAATTTGATTTGAATATGGTTTATGAACGCTCCTACATTAGGCAAATTGAAGGCATCAAATAGTAACAGACGTGAACATAATACCAAAGTTTATAAAGCTAAATATTTAAGACACTTTAGATCATAGTTTATACCTCAAAAGCCTTCAAGTAGTCTTCAGGTTTTTACGCACTGAGACTTTAAATCGACCAGCTTTCGTCCATGCTGCCCTTACTCATTCCCTGATGAATCCGGTGTGTTGTCAGGGCAGATGTGCAGCAGTCGTCTGCAACCACAAGATGCAGCTTGGCACAAAATTTTAGAAGACTCGGATACGAATCTCAGCTGGCCAATGAACGAAGAGTCATTGCTAATTTGTTGGTCGTGGAGATAAAAGTCCCTAAAATTACTATTATTTTACGAATCATATTTCAAGAACTTTATTTAAATAATTTCAAACTCAGTTGGGGACATTCTTAGAGAATGTCTAAATCCTATTCCGCTTTCCATTTTTTAAGTTTCTAATGAACCAATAGGAGAATGATCACCGTCTCTAAACAATGTGCGAATCCATCATTTTTTCTTGGTATTGATCTTACTTAACAATTATTGAAAAAAAAAAAAAAAAGTTACGGACGCCCCTGCAATTTTTCGCTTCGAACAATGAATCGCAACTTTAGTCGACTCAAAGATTCACAGTGCAAACTAGCCTTCAGCATTCTCAGTCAGCAATCGACAAGGGCTTCTGTCGTTAGGATGTGACCATTCAATTATTATCATAAAATTTCATAATTTCATTTAAACAGACTGACCAACCGCGGAAGTTCAGTCACATGTTTCTTAGTTATTACAAAATAAAACGACTTAATTTTAATACTTTTTTTATATTGAGACCCATTGGAACTGTTTACGAACTTTATTTGAATTTCTTCTTGTTTTCTAATCATTTTAAATCCAATCTTCCCCACCTCTCTTCACCTTAGGATGGATCACTTGGAGCATTTACTTTTATGATTAGACATTTATGAATATAAGTAGGTAGAGTGCAACGAATGGAATAATGGCTACTAAAAACGTCTATCCAAGAATTTTAGTCAGTAGTAAGTTTTTGTACTGATACTGCTGAAACGTTGGTAAGTTTGTAATATACTTGAAATGAATGAAGAATGAGTGATTTCATCATCTTGATTTGGAATCATTCAAAAATAATCAATACATTTCTTGATACTCCTGTGTCACTGCAGGAGTGATTAAACCAACTGTCGAAAAAATGATAATGAAAGGGCAAAAGCCTTATTATTAGTATTTGGTGTTTTAAAAAAAGAATCTTTCTAAAATGTAACGATTTAACAAAAATCAACCACTAACACTGCAATAAGGCGTGAAGCTTATCTCACGCCTTCTCTATATCCTTGTGTCGAATATTTAAGGATGAAATTCAGTAGCCAATCCAATTTGAACCATTAGACCGTAGCGCTCCAGGTAACCGAGCCTGATGAGAATAGAAAAAAGGAAAAAAAAAATAACCCACGAAAGAGAAAAAAAAACCACCTAAGAATAACAAACCGGGAAGAGATCAGGTGAATAGAGGACCCGGACTTCAGGTGTTGTAAGAGCCTTACAATGGTCGGGAATTCATTTGTCAGCCGGTGCAGGGCGATTGTAGCATTGTAGCGGCGTCTCTTACATTTGTACAACGTTTTTACTATATTGATAAATGATCTTCCACTGTGGAAAACTAGGGCCAGGGGAAATGCTCCTTTTTCGTGGACTTTTCTAGCGAAAAGGATCTCACGGTTTGGTAAAGATAGACGTGTCTGACACTATACTGGTATGCAGCTTATATCATTATAGAGCATACACTTATTTCATGAGGCACATTTTTTTATGTTAGGAATTACGAATATAACCTCAGGATTTTTAAGAAAAGTAGAATATTAATAAATAAACCTGCACCACTACAATCCATGAAGATTCTTTGATTCGATATACTTCGTAAGGATGTAAGTATAAGGTATTTCTTGACCAACGGTTCCAAAAGGAGGTGATGTGGTCACCAAACATCCTCTACCACCAGGTTTATCACACAACACAAGGAAGTTTTTTATTTGTTATTTTTGAGATTCCCAAAATGAAACAAAAGTTTATTACTAGTAACAATAAGAGGCGCTCCATACAAGATGGGACGAATCCGCCATGTCACAATTTTTTTTCTGTTTCATTCTTAGCATTCTATGAAGGCTGATATAATATATCATTATCAGCGTGATTATCGTTTATGCAACAGTAACTGATGAAAATCACCCATGAGACACTTCCAAGTCAGTCTTCACTGGAAAAATCGACGAAATGAAAATCTAATTAACCATGAGCCTGGGTGGGACCCACGAGGTTCTTACCGGCCTCAGAGTCGATCCAAGGATGATATAATAGATTTAAAATTTATTTGGAAAAGCCGCACTGGAACCCAGACCCGGGAGTATGGAATAAGGCACCGACGCACAGTGCGGCGCTCTTACGGTCGAAATGGACAAAAGTCGTTCTTGACGGGTTTTTAAAGAAAACTTCGAGCTGATCACTAAAAAACCTTTGAATAAGTTTAATTCAGAGTAACTTCTTATAAGTTTTTTAGTGTTAACAAAATAATAATTAATATCACAAACCATTTTTTTACAATACATAAATTGATTAATTTATGCTTGTCTTGGAAATGTGGGAAAAGGAACAAATACCTGAAGAATGGTATACAGCCATTATAATACCCATACATAAAAAGGGTGACAAACTGGACTGCAGCAACTACCGTGGAATGACACAACTGAGCACTGCCTACAAGGTACTAGCCATTCTACTTTTAAAAAGAGTAATTGTAACGGCCGAAAAAGTAATAGGTGATTATCAGTGTGGATTCCGACCTGGCAGATCGACGGTTGACCATATCTTCACCATCAGGAACATGTTGGAAAAATGCTATGAATGGAATGTTGACCTGCACCACCTTTTCATAGATTACAGACAGGCATATGATAGCATTAAGAGACAACAGCTTAATGAAAACCTAAGGACTCTATACTGTCCCCCAAAACTCATAAGGATGATTACAACGACCTTTCAGTACAGTAGAGGCGTAGTCAAAGTCCAAGGAGAATTGTCCGCTGACTTCGCGATACAAAAAGGAGTGAAACAGGGAGATCCCTTATCCCCAGTGTTGTTTAATATGACGCTAGAAATAATTATTCGGGCAATGCGAACAAGGTCTGACGGTTGCATCTATAACAGAAAGACACAAAACCTCGCGTTTGCTGACGATTTGGTGATAACTGGGACAAAACCAGATGCACTTTCCGAAGCATACAAAAAAAGTGAAGAGGCAGCAAGTAAAATTGGGCTCAAAATAAACGGAAACAAAACAAGTACATGATTTCATCCAAAAGAAAAACGACTGGTGGATCTCTGATAATAGGAGGATACAGTTTCGAAAAAGTGTCAAAATTCAAATATCTAGGCACAATTGTTAAAGAAGACAATAAAATAGAAGAAGAAATAAAAGCAAGAATCCAAATTGGCAACAAATGCTATTGGGCACTGAAGGAAATTCTTCTAAATCGAGATGTATCCCGAGAGATCAAAGTTAGGTTGTATAAGACCATCCTCCGACCGGTAGTAACGTATGCGAGTGAAGCTTGGACCCTTACGAAGCAAATGGAGAGATTATTGAATACGTGGGAAAGGAAAATCCTAAGAAAAATATATGGCCCAACCAAAGTCGAGAATACATACAGGATTAAAACAAACGCAGAACTCAGAAACCTACATGAAGACCAAGTTTGGTCTCGTGTATCAAAAAGGGGAGGATCAGATGGTTAGGGCATGTCCAGCGGATGGATCAGAAAAGACTCCCTAGAAAGATAATGGAGGGACGCCCAAATGGTAAAAGAGAAAGAAGTAGACCCAGTACTCCCAGTCACTTCTGGGAGTGACGGAGTGGAGAAGAGCTGCAGAGGATCGATCTCAGTGGAGAAGAATCGTTGAGGAGGCCAAGGTCCTTCATGGACCATAGCGCCGTCGGAGATAGATAGATAGATAAATTGATTAATTTACATCAGAAAATTATAATGAGTCACTGCTCATTGAAATACTCTCTTCGGATGACTTAGGTGGGGATGAGTTCTCCAGTTCAAATTTGAGAGAATTCACAGAAGAGTCGTCATCGTCCAAAAGATATTTTTTAATGTCCTCTAAATTAAGCTCCGAATTAATTAAAGGGACCGATGATATTAAAAATTGATTAAAAAGATCAGCATTGGAACTGGCACTACTGTTCTTCCGCGTGTGATTCAACCTATTTTTTCTGATAACTTTATAGGTAGCTTCCAAAACCTCCTAAAAGAAAATTCCAATTGGAATAAGATGAAAGAAATTTATAACTTCTCAACTATGAAATAAAGCATTATGTACACTAGGTGGCATATAACACCAATCATAGTTTTCTGAAACAAACAAACACAGAACCAGTTCAAAGCAGAAAAGATTTGTATATTTATGATGTATAATTGTTATTAAATCAAAATATTTCAGAAACTAAGAATGTTTTGGGTCGAAATTGAAAAATGTTTATTTTAAGTTTTTTTTTATAAATGTTATTTAAAAATATTAACCAAAAAATTGTTATTCAAAAGTATTAACAAAAAAATGGATATTACTTACCTTCCTCGATGCCTTCCATACTATAAAAAATCATTTGGAGATGATGTGCCCTTAACATGAGAGAAGGGCCTAACTAAATTTAAATTGTTTCGTATTGAAATTAAACTAAATTAAATTGCTATACGATCTGCCACTTGTTCAAACATGATTTCTAGCCTTCTTTTTTATAATATTGGATTAAAAGCTTCTATTCCATATCACTGAGGTCATTATGAAAGTATTATTAAAGCAAAACAAGTTGGAAAAAATATTCGCATTTTCGACTTTTGTCCACAGGCTACCGCAATGTGCGACGCACTGAGGAAATCCGCTCCTCAAATTATATTAATATGCTTGCCCATGGACTATTTATGAGTTCTTGAAAGGATGGTTTGAAAAGTTGACTTTGACAATTAAAATGCATAATCAATTTTAATTTTTTTAAAAACTTCAACAAATTTCTGCGAAGAGAGGGGAGGTCCTGGTCCACAGCTTCTAATAAGGGACTTGTAAGGCATTAGATATTAATTGTTAATATTTTTCTTAAAGCACTGTTCAACTAAAAATGTCCAAACGCCATATATTACAAGACAAGCACTAATCAAGCGGACTAGAAAAAAATCTTAAAATCATATTAACCAGTAAAGGACACAGAATAATTCTATTTTTTGAAAATATCAAAAGTAATTAAAATTGCTAATGATTTTGATTTTAGAAATCTATTTAATAAGAAGACTTAATTCTGTAGTTTTTATTCAATTTTTTTTTATCGTTACTAAAACTTTTATTTTATTTCAAAGTTTTGTTAAATTGGTGGTATTTTATGTCAGTTACTATATTTTTATCTTTATAAGATATCTGGGCTTCTATGAAAACACCATTAAAATCGGTTCTGGAAGGAAAGGGAGAGAGGCAATCTGGGAACATTTACTCTTTAATTTTTAATTATAGGTTTTTTTGATATATACTCTGCTCTATTAAACGAAAAGTGTTCAGACATAGTCCTGTCCATTTTGAGTACTTCCACCCGTGGCCACAATGGAGGCTGTCACCCAAGTCATCCATCATAGCCTGCCATCGAAGTAATATGGCGGTCAGTCCTCTGGTAGTAAGATATTTCCAAAATAATTAAAAAATTAATATTATCTAATATTAATGAAATTTACTTTTATAAAACAGACATTATTAATATTAATAAATGAATGCGTGATGCATATTTTAAAATACTTTCCTTATTATTATTATTATATTTATAATTGGCCTAAGATTGAATCGAGATATCTTAGTTTTGTAATTTTTCTTCTTTTTTTTTTTTTTTTTTTTTTAAATTTAATTTTAAGATAATATCAATTTCTTCGTTGTTGATTTATTACTCGCTATGTTTTTAACTTACCTTTTATAATTTATCAATTACCTATTTCAGTTGCATCCATTTATTTCATTACCATTAATACAGATCATAATCATTTGTAAAACACTTTAATCTATTTTTAAATAAGTATTGTGTATTAATTATATATATTGCTTTGAATGTATTCCATATACATATAAATAAATGAACGGCCCTCTTTTCTGGTTAAGGAAAAAACTGATCTATGATACGATAACATTAATCACTGTTTATTTAAATCCATAGAAAATTAAAAACAAGGACGAATTTATATAAATATAGAACATTAATTAATTAATTTTCTAAGTAGAATGTTTTAAGATCTCAGGATTTTTTAAATGCTATATTAATGAATATAAATTGTTATATTTAGAGTAACTTTAAAATAAGTTATATGAATGTTTTAAATTACATTAATTTTCCGTTTAAGAATGACTTTTTTATCGCTTTTCCTTTTTAACTTATGAACCCTATTTTTTCTTTTCTTTTTTTTTTAATATTATTAACAAAAAATAAGTTATAATGATATTTTAACAAATAAATAGCGGTGATTTATTTAACTGAAATAATCTAACTTTTCAATGGTAATTGATAATTTAATGGGTTTCGTCAACTCTAAGTTAGAATTCATGATTAGGATTGCTGATTTTTAAAGAAATGTACATTGTTTTTATTACGAAATTAAAATGGTTGGGAGCTCCTTTTCTCATTTTAATGAAAACAATTGATGAGCTTGAAAGAGGCAGATTGTAACTATTTTTTCATTCAAATTGGTATAAATTACAGACCATTTACAACAACATGATAATAAATATAAATATATAAACACGAAATAAATATATATAAATATGATAATAAATTACAGACCATATACATCATTTAAAATAATGAACATTGTTTTTATGCGTAAGTTGAAAATTTACATCATTTCTGACTTTTTTACAGCCACTGTTAGTACCCATAAATAAAAATAGATTAGTAGGTCTATTGTGAAAATTACTGAAATTCGGCAAAATAAATTGGTTGTTCTCTTCGTTATTATTACTTTGTTTTTAAGATTTATGCACATAATAATAATCATGTAAAAAAGAAGCATATGACAATTTACATCCCAGGTAGCAAAATTTTGAAAGGGAATGCGAAAAAACTGTAACACCCTTTTTTCTCAGAAGGAATAGTAAAAAAAAAATCAGATCATAAATATGCAGGTAGCCAGTTTGACATATTCATCCAAAGGCGGACAAGTCTTTTTATGTCTGTATATATATTTTTTTAAGAAGTAGTCCAGCACCGAAATGTTTTGGAGGGAATTGGTTCCAGAGGGCCGGATAAAACGTTTCACTTTCTACCCTCGGAGTGGGTTTATGACGTGTCGCAGGGGTGGGTTTATGGTGTGGTGCTTCCAAGGGTGGGTCACTGGGTGAGGGCCTCTGTCTGCCTCTCTGGCCCCGTTGCATTTCGAAGTAGTTGGAAAAAGTGAAAACGGAGGAGAAAGTTGTACATGTTCAAAGGTTGTGTTTCCCTTTCGAAGAAAATTAGAATCCCACACATTTATGATTCTCTCTTGTTTCATGCAAAACAAAAATTAAAAAAAAAAAATGAAATTTGTCTAATTTCCTTGAAACTAAAATCAATAATAAAATATAACTGAATTAAATAATGGGATGCAGAAAAAAAAAAAAAAAAAAAAAAAAAATGACCGGTTTATCAAATCTTTATGAAGGAATGTAACTATCAGAGGGTGGGTCGAGAGTGTCCGAACCCTCTCCCTCTGAAATTACAAAATACTTATAATTACTCATATCTGGAAACAAAAACCTATTAGAATGTTATTTTATAAATAATATACATAGGCATAGAAAATATTATATATATTCAAGGCCCCCTTACATCTCCGGTCAGGGTGGGTTTCTTTAAAGTGGATTCTTGGATGGACACTCCCCGAAACGAAATCCGGACTACGCTACTGGTAACTGTGTACTGTAAACCTATTCAATGCTTACCAATAACTAAAACGTACTCTCGTTTGAAAGATTGAGTACGCTACTTTTTAAATCTTTGGGCTGTACAATAAAGTCTTGGTTCAGCAGTTGCTGTCGAACAAGAAGGATGATAGTTTCTTACAAAATACTCGTGATATTAAGATACTATTGGGAAAAAAAATTGCAACTGCAGAAGCATTACCTGACATTATTCAAACTAAAGGTGAAGGTGTCCTTGACCTTCGTACAGCGCGGCGTAGGTTTGCAATTCAGCAGTGGAAATACGCTCTTGGAGCCGAAGAAGGGCTTAGGGCGACCATAGGATGAAGTATGCAGCAAACTGACGGATGTTCTATGAGCTTTTCTGCGAACAGTTAGGCAGGATACATGTGAAATTATCAAAGCGTTACCCAGTTTTGATTAACCGTTTAGGCATTCTATTCCAGCAGAATAACGCTCGGCCACACACTTCCAATTGGACCAAGGAAACATTAAACAAACTTCAGGGGATCGAACTTCTGGTACACCCATTATACAGTCCAGACCTCGCTCCATCAGATTACCTATTATTTATTTCGTTCCATGGCCCACATACTGTAAGAGAAAAAAAAATAATAATTTTGCAGAGGTAGAAATTGCGGTGCAAGTTTTTCGACAGACCGTCCTATGGAGTGTACCAGTGAGGCATAGTTCAACTGGATGAAAGATGGTTGACAACAGTGGATCACAATGGACTATATTTTGAATATTAAAGAAATAAAAATATAATTTTTTTTTGAAAAGCATCATCCCATTATAATATTGCCAGAATGTTTCAATCAATTAACCTCATCCAATGTTTAAAAGGTAATAGGAGATATTTATTTTTTATCTCCTATAATAAATTATAATGAAAAAATAAAGAAAAAGATGAAGTTAACGAAAATTCTTTAATGTGTTGGTAAGTGGTACCTATATCGGTCATTATATTCAACATGTGAATACTGTCAATAAGAATGAATGTAATTTCGTTGTATGTTATATATTTTATTTTATGTTAATAGATATATCTTTATTTATACATAGATATATTTTTATATTTATAAACGTCATTTTTTTTCCTTAAGTAAGAGTAAGGAAGAGAAAAATAAAATAAAAAAGGTTTAACAAAAATATTAAAAAGATAATTTGAAAAAAAAAATGTCTTGCATTTATCGCTTTCACTTATTACTCTTGAATGCAGCAGATTCTAAAAGTCGGGAAGCCATCAGGCAAAATTAATATCAAGCTAAAAATTTTGGAAAGTAATTTTAAAAAATTAAATAATTAGTCATAAAAGAACAAACTATTGTTAAAACATGAATCTCGGTACTAAGGGTCCAAAAGTCTCTTGATGTCGCAATTTTAAAAAGATGAGAAGAGTAAATAATGATCTTTGATGTTCTGAAAATGACATCATAGTGCCTTGTTGCTAATTACTGGAGTACACGTTTCAACTAAAATCTATTCTTAGACTAAATTCATCCATTAGAAGTATTAATGAGTGTAAAGTTCAGTTATCCAATAATTCTTCAGTCACGAAATGTCACGAAGTATCATTTTTAATAATAATATTTGGACATCCTGAACTCCTCATTACATTTATTTCTCTTTTCATCTGATAGCTAATATTTCAAATCTTGTTTGAAAGAAGGGAGATACCGTGACATACTTACGCATTACGGTTGTTACATGCCGAATTCCAGAGGTTGGACGTTTTTTCCTTCCTTATATGGACGTAGGTACTTCCTAGCGTGAGACTGCTCTAGGAACGTTGTTGAAGATCGCGCCAAGCGAGAAAACTAGAACTCATCTTTGTCGGTCCCATATATGGCATCTCAGTGTATTTTAGAATGTATATATGAACTCATGGATCACAGTCTCAGTTATCCGGTCTAATAGCGGCTAAGATTAATTGTAATTGGTCGGATGGTTGATGTCACAGTCGGTACCGCAGGGATAAAGTAAACTTTTGATAAATTGGTGGTTGATGGGTTATATTTTTTTTTTCGGGAGGAAGGATTCAAATTAGGCTAACAGGAATTCGAGGCAATCTGTCTAATTTAATGTAGTTTTAATGGCCAAGTATAAAAATCTTTCCATCCTTAACAGTGGTATTCCTTATTATCCAATTATAAAATATTGTTTAGCGTGTAAACATAAATTATTATCATATATTTCCTTCTTATGTGGGTATCGAGATGACTACTTCGGTGTTTTGAAATGCCTGAACCGGATTCGAGTTCTTTTAAACCAAAAAAATATTTTCTGTTTTATAAGCCGTTGGTCTGACATGGAGATCGGAAGAACCTTCTCGGGCTCTCTCAGCCTCTATAAAGTGGGATTAATACTTCAATGTATTAGAGAGGGCGGGGATGGTAGAAGTGGCTAGTAGTGAACGCGGAAAGCTTCCTTATCAAGATCTGAAATCCCGACGTCATCGGCTGTAGTGATATATTTTTTAAAAATATGTCGCAAACTCAGAAAATTGTCATTTATGAAATATCGCCAGATGTTTCATAGACGCTCTATTCAATTAATATAATGAAATGTTTATAATGTCACGAAAAAGCAAATAATGAAGCGAAAACATAAATAAAAAAGATTTGGCAAAAATGTTAAAAAGATAATTAGAAAAAAAAAAATCTGATACATATTTCAACACACATATTCAAGTCTCAATCAGAAAAATAAATACATAATGACATTTCTTTAGTTATCGAACATCTACTAGATTATTATAACTAATTCACACACCAAATATGATAATAATTATGATTTTATATTTCTTTGCACTTGAAGATGAACTGTTATGCGCGCTATTCATCCTAGTACCAGAGGAGGTGATAAGGGACTCTGGTGTGCATAGAAATGTACGATCCTCACTAAGTCAGCCCAAATTATAGCCTACCTAGACGATATAGATATCACAGCCAGATCAAAGATGGATTTAGAACGGGCTTCCTAACAATAGAGCAGCAGGGCAGAAAATGGAATTCAGTCTGCGAATTAACCTGGCAAAGACCAAATATATGCTTTCCACCATCTCCTCCCAATGGCCACCACCACCCAATGATGCGTTTAGTGGTTACACTTTTGAATGTGTAATATACCTAGGGTCTCTAGTGTGTGCAGACAATAATTTCAGGCCATAGATTCAGAGACGAATCACAAAATATATGTTATTTTGGTCTTGCAAAAACAATAAGTCGTTTGCGATCGAAAAATACCAAATCTCTCTATATAAAACATTAATTAGGTCAGTACTAACTTATGCCTCAGAGACATAGCCGTTATCATTTGCGGATGTTAAGAGTTTATAGATACATGAGAGACGAATCTTGAGCATAAGGTTTGGCCCTGAGACGAATGGCGATAAGAACAGGCAGAGACACAATGCAGAGCTGTACCAGATTTCCCAGGAACTGTATTTTGTATAATACATATAATTCTCTACACTGCGATGGGTTGGGCATGTCGCAAGAATGGATGGTGACTCCCCAATAAAGAAACTGGTGTTTGGGTATGGGGACGGAAAAAGAAAGGACGGCGACGACTGAGATGGGCAGACGAGGTCGAAGCCGATGCTAAGAAATTTCTGAAGACTACAGTTTGGCAGTCTCTTGCGCAAAAGAGAGAGAAAGGGAGGCAACGTCATGATGCGGCAAAAACCCCTGCCGGGTGATGATTTTTTTTATGCATATACACATAATTATTCTTTATTTTATTTTTTTATTCGTTAGTTTTAGTTTTTGATTGTATTTATGTTAATAATGAAACCTGGTTAGCACTATCATTTACTATCCACAGTAGGCAGAAAGAAATATTTTACAACAGATTATTGGATTGAAATAAATATCACATTACATTGATAAGAAACTTAACCTGAGAGCTCTTCAAGGATCACTCAATATTTGAGGTTGTTTTCATAAATGTAATAATTGAAATAGATTTCATACTCTGTCAATATAATGCTTATATGTAACGATTGACCACTGAATAGAATATAGTGTTATAAACCTAATACTTTCGAGGCCAACGAGTAATAAATTATGAGAAAAACTATATTTTAACGATTAAAAACTAAATTATTTACATTCAGCCTAAATTGATATTAGTCTAAATATTAATTTTTTTCAAAAGATAGGCTTCGTTAATAGACAGAAATCTGAAATTGCTTGACGCGGAATCAAGCAACGGATTACAATCAACATCCGCAGTTGCAACTATGATTGCGAGATTGGGATTTTAGACGTGTGATGATTTACGAAGGAGCGATTTTGTAAAACATTCTATTTTAGAGCACTAGCACGGTATTAAGATGAAGATCACAGGAACGTTTTTTGGTGGGAATATTATCAAGCGATTTCAAAATTTTGCATACAAACCATCTTGGAAAAATTGGGTAAAAAATTTCAATAGAATGGCTCAGGAGTATACTATCCAATATATCCACAATCAGTCCAAGAATGCTACTACTGATTTTGCCGGGCCAACATCATGTTACGCACCTAAGAATATATGTTACCGTATGAATATAATGCATAAAACTAGAACTAATCCTATTTCACGGTCCAGATCCATCAATTCGGAAAAGAATGTTATCATTATTCGAACCGCACCGTTCCGCAGAAGAAATGGAAGAAAAACCAGACAGAAGTAATAAATGAAGTCGTTATCTGCTACACTTGCCTCACTTCCAAATACCGACACATTAGCCAGGTCAGGTTGCGGCTGTAGCAATGAATGAACAGATCACATCTCATAACTGTAATTGTTATTGCCCATAGGGACCAATGGCCCGTGACTTCCCTCCTGTATTAGTGTCGTAATTGTTTTGTCTATGGCCTCCCAATAATGCCTCGTCATATTTCTAGGATAGAAGTTTGCTACATATGCTATTTTGGCCTAAGAAGTTTCTTTTTTTTTTTTTTTAAATAGGTAAGTTTTAAGTATATTCACTCGAACCCGCTTTTATGCGGATTTTAAGACCCCATAAAATAGGTATTTCGTATAATATCTCAAGATGTAGGTAGAAATTTACTTTTCGAAACAATAAAAAAAAAAAATATTAAAGCGTTGTGTTTTACATAGTACTTTTACACATAGTACCATTTCAAAATATACTTTTAAATAAAACGGTCAATAATATTGCATAACTTACTAATTTACATTTTTTTCTTAATAATATTTTTATAGTTTATTTGTATGTGTTCACATAACGCAGTATACCAGCATCATCACACCTAAAATAAACAAAATGTGTTAATAAATATTTACATATAGAAATTATTTGTATGGTCTCACTGACTATAAAATCACATACTGCATTTACGAAATTGGTATTCATTTTGAAAAATGCGATTAAATCACAACATATAACGTTCACACTTCGGCGAAACACGTGCCCACCAGTTTATATCTGGAACCACCAAATTCCTCAGACGGACACAGTACGTTACCTTGGACTAATATTCGACCAAAGGATGACCTGGGACTACACGTCCCAAGGCTCTAAACAAACGACTGAAATTACTGTAATCTATTTTCCAAATCGCCAAAACTGAAAGTTAGAAAGAAACTAAATCATACACATACCGACTTAAACCCATATGGACTTACGCCTAACAGATTTACGGTTCAGCAAAAAAGACACACTTACAAAAATTAGAATCTTTTCAATCAAAAATTTTAAGACTACTAACAGAAGTTCCTTGGTACGTAAACAACAAAACTCTCCATACCGACTTACAACAAAGAACTATCCACCATCAGATACGCACTCAAGATGCTTGACCTATCTGTCAATCCCGGAGAGGAACAAAGGAGACACTTGCCCCGAACGGCAAATTAAGAACAAAATTTTATTTTTAGATTACGAAAACTCATATTGGTTTTTGCTTTTTCATTGTTTTGGCTCTAATTCAGGCAATGCAATGAGTTAATGTTATGAAATGATGATATTTATTTAGAAATATATTACCTAAAATACTGTTTTTGACTTTTATTGAGGAGGGATGAAAGAAGGGGCAGTAAAATAAAGCTTGCCTCCTTCGCAAAAATTCTTGTTCCAGCCTGCGTACTCTTTATTCCCGTTTTCATTATAATTTTCACGGACATAACAATAGACTGATAAATGACATGGCTATGGCTGACATGACCATAAGGAGAAGACTAAGAAGGAACTGGGTGAGAGATCTCCTTTCCTGATTTAAGGGACTAATTCAAGACTGAGAAGAGGTGCTGCTCGGTACTATCCTTTCCTATATCTAACGTGCCATGTTTATCTGTTATCATCATCATATTTGCTGATTGTCATTCTTCTATGAAAGGTGCAAATAAAGA
Source organism: Rhaphigaster nebulosa (assembly GCA_948150685.1). NCBI lineage: Eukaryota > Metazoa > Arthropoda > Insecta > Hemiptera > Pentatomidae > Rhaphigaster > Rhaphigaster nebulosa. The sequence goes on from OX411311.1 coordinate 59,060,455, forward strand.
GTTAAAAGATAAAAAAAACTAATTATAATAAATATATAATACAACTTAATATTTAAATAAATAAGTGCATGGTAACCAAAGTATGCATAAGTATTAAATTTTTATGTATCAATAGAAAAAGGTTATAAAGAAAGGAAACAGATAATAGGAAAATCAATAAATAAATAAAAACAAAAATAGTTCAATGCATGTAATCACTATTCTACATAGTCAAGAACGTGAACTTGTTGAATGAGCTGATTCAAAATTACTCATTTAGAGTTGACATTTTATCTTGCGAGATCTCCAGTGATGACTGAATATATATATCCTAATATATATATATATATATATATATATATATATATATATATATATATATATATATATATATATATATATATGTTAAATATATATAAACATATTTTAGTACATCACACGCTTCTTCTTATCTCATCCTTTCCAAACATTAATCATTCCCAATAAACCTGCTTCTTCTCGCCTTCGACTACCACGCGGTGTTCCTCAGGGTTCCTCACTCTCACCAATCCTTTTCTCTATCTACATTACAACAATCTTCTTGGTTCCAAGCACCACTCACAATACCACTTATATGCCCTGATGACTTCCAAATTTACCAATCCTGCCATCCTACTGAGATGCAAGAGACTATCCAAAGTTACAAAAATAAACTCATGGTCAATAAAAAGTGAATTGAGATTTAATATTGAAAAACCAAGACCATCCTCATCGGTTCCAAGAACCTCGATTCCTTTCCTAATGGTCCATTTTGGCAAAAAGGACCACTAGGCCCACTTGCCGATTTCGTGATTCCATTCCACATATCCAAAATATCCTCTCTTGTTTTTCCCCACTTCGACTATGATTGTTTGGTATAAGAAGGACTATTTGCTGGGCTAGGAAATAAAATTGAAAAGAGTTATCAATAGTTACATACGCTTTATTTTCGGGTTTCCCAGGCATTCTCGTATCTCTTTTTGGTATGAGTTGAAGTCGCTTTTTCATAATTTCCGACAGTAATATCCCCTTTTAAAGGTTCAAGATTTTGTTGTCTGGGATTGAAAAGTTTCCAGTTGTTTTTTGTATCCATAAATAAAAAAATTAAAATAAAAATTAAATTACCTACATAATTGGTTTTTGATATCTAGTTATTTCTTGGTTTGTTTTAATCGATGTATTGTAATATTAATTTAAATTTATTTCTCATTTAGTTATTCCTCATCATTTAATTTAACGGGCCATAGTTCGGAATTTTTAAACATCTTCTATTTCTTAATTTATTATTTTTTTTTTAGAAAGTTTGTTTTTCCCCTAAAACCCTAGACGACGGGCTAACCTAATTATTCGGAATAAACAAACATGGGACCGTATGGATAAGGAAGCGAGCACAGATGGTCAGCGGTACAAGGTGTGTGGATGGAAGATTAATGTGTTAGTGGACACCTGGCGATAGCTAACCGTTTGTTAGCTCTAGCCCTCTCTCTTCTCTCTGTATCTCTATATCTATCTCTCTCTTACACACACACACACAGTCTTCATTCATTGAATTCCAGTAACTTTCATATGATTTCGGTCAATATATCATCCAAAAATGCAAATAATCAATATCATCCAAAATTAATCCACCATCATTCTCGAACAGCAAAGGAATGAAAAAGTTGACGTAAAATATATTTCATGAAGTCTTAAATTGGAACAGCACTGGTAATTTCGATATTTCGGAAAGATCATTTTTTTAAATGGCCCAATTTTTTTATCCTTAAAAATGTATTTATTAAGGTCAAATATTTTCAGACTATAATATATAATACATCCATATATCATAAAAACACCCATACATAGAACGGTAGATTTATGCTCAACCTAAATAAGGTGACCACACAAATGAATGAAGAATTCCAAAAGCAAAAAAGTTATTTCTTATAATTTATAAAATAAATGAGGAGTTTTTATCAAAATTTAATATATCCATTTTTATGATAAAATCCACATGATGAAATCACACATATATAATTAATATTTTATTATGTATTTGAATATAATACGTTTCTAAGATTTTATCACATTTTTTTAAGAGGATCGCAGTTTTATGCAAAACTAGTTTATTTTTAGTGGATAGTTTAGAGCATCTGTTGAAGTAGGGAGACGTTTTACTGATTAGATTTTTTATCCTAGATCATTTTTTATTTATGTTGGTTATGAACGCGAGCGACTTTTCAGGCTCTAAGCCAAGATAAGTAATATATGATAGTGTACTGTTGGTCTTCGTTTTGTAAAAATTATTGTTATCGATTTGTTTTTTTATTTTTATTTACCATTTGTCATAGTATATTGAAAGCTTTTTAAATATTGGAGATAATCGATTTACTTTTGTATTAATCCGATGTGATATATATAAAAAATTGTTCTTTAAGATTGGTCTTTAACAACTTTCACTGTAATAGTGTTCAGGAATGTATTTCAGAATTTTGTATGCTGTAAATCAGGAGCTGAATAGCATTATACCGCATGTCAGTGTTTCTTTAAATATTAAAAAGCTTCACTGATTTCACACATGATAGCAGACTGATGGAAGTATCGATATCGGTCATATCTGATGATTATATTTTATTCTGTATTCAGGATTCTTCCCCCCGACGCAGGGCCCCCATCCAGAGGCCCATGGTTGACAATAAGGCCCGTGACTGATCCCCAAGCCATCAGATAATAGCCAATATTTTCCGCGGACAGTGGCAATAAGAAGTATTAATCAAAGTTGAAGGCTAATGGATTCTGGCTGCGAGGGAGGATTATCTGCGGCGGGAACACACCCCCGATATCTCGCCAGATCCAGCCATTTCCAATCAGCCCGGGCCCCGGGGAGTCGTTTACGCTCTTTTCCAGGATCATCTAGGCCTTTGATATCGCACAGGATGAACGGTTCGAAACGGCTTAATTATCAGAGGATGGCTCTTGTAGAAGAATTCGACGCTAGTTGGAATAACCGTTGTTTTGCGTAGGTCCAGAAACTAAAAGTAAAGACTAACAAGAAGGAGAAACCTTTCAGAAATAGAAAAGAGATTCCCATGAAAATAATTTAATGGTTTATTAGAATAAACAAGTAACGTATTCTTGAAGAAGGTTATTGATAATTAATTAATTAGTCATTTATTGAAACCATTGCAATCACTAATGAAGACAGTATTTTTAGATGAAAGTAAAGACAAAAGCTTAGTGTTATATTAAATTTTTTTTCAAAATCTACGGAGTGAAGTCTCCCAATTCCTGTCACACTCAAATGCTACAGACTGGTACAAACGTTGGAAAATTTGACCGAATCACGATAAAATAGGGAAAATCCCATATTATGAGATACTTTTTTTAAAATTGCGCAGAGGATTCCCGAACATGACTTTAATTTTTTTTTTTTAACTCTATAACTAATAGTCTTTTGAAACGTTACGAAACTTTTGAATGAATGGTATAGCAAATGTGTTTAAAAAGTATTCTTTATAAGAGACAGTGCCTAATACGTTTATTTTACAACAGGAAGGATAAAAATATTTCTTTACAGTTTTGATTATCTATTTGTACAAGTGCTCAATTACATTTTGGCATTATTGATTAGAGATAAACTAGATATCAGTATTTCAGTCTTACTAGAAAAAAAAATTACAACTTATTATTTAACAGCAAATTATCTGTTAAATGTGCAAACCTTAAAAAAATGATTAGTTGACGTATGCATGATAGTAAAGAAGGATCAATCTAATTAGAGATTGATATCAATCTCTACAAGAATTATTACTAACAAAAATACCGAGAAAAGGAAAAATCCTGTTGGATCATATTAGGTACAGCCACGTTTTTTATTTTTTAACAAGTTCAATTAATCCCATAAACTTACAAAAGTTTAGGTCTAGTAACTAGTGGCAAATAGACTATATGAAAAGATGATTATAAACAGTAAAAATTATTTTAAAAAATTCTTTAACTTGTGTGCCAAATCAGTCGTCAATAGTCACAAAAAAAATATTTTAATGCGTGAACAATTTTTTCTGGACAACGAACAAAATCCACAATAACACGTTTATTATGTTTGACTGGGTTCAAAATGAAACACTAGACTCTAACTCATAAACTGCTGTATTTATTTTATTCTAAAAAATATTCAAAACTGAAAACGACAAAGTGAAAATAGTGGCGGGTAAAAGATACTATTAGTCATAGAAAAATACGATATACTACAGTACTTTTGAGTTCATCAAAAGGCTTGAAGGTGTATAAGACAATCCTGAGACCTGTGGTCTTGTAGATAAGTGAAATCTGAACCCTAACCTTAAAAAACGAACGATGATTAAACACGCAAGGAAGAAAGATTCTGAGGATAAGACAGCATATGAGGATAAGAACAAAGCTGAAGTTGATGAACTTATGTAATTCACCTAATGCTGTGTCCACCTTTAAGAAAGGAATGATAAGGATGGTTGGGTCATTTGCAGAGAATGAAGAAGGATAGAACCACAAAGATGATTATGGAGGAGCATCCAGATGGAAACAGAGACGCAGAAAGACTAAAAGCGCTGGCAAGCAGACCTGAGGACGCTTGGAGTTTGGAGAAGAAGAAGGGTGGCCGCGGACACAATGGAGTGGAGAAGGATTCTTCACGGACCATAGCGTCAACGAAAAGAAAGAAAACGACGAAAATTTAATAATAGATAATGAGTGACTTAATAAAAATCTTCTGAGTAAAAAAAAAGATGGTGAAAGACATAAGAAAATTTAATAAAAATTTATTTTATATTTTAAAATGTTTCCTATAAATAATATCAAATCCGTATTTCATTCCACGATCGAAATTTAATGCTTTAGTTAACAATAATTGAATTTTAAAAATTTAAATTATAGTTCACTATTCAAACCCTTATAGACACCCCTCACAATTACGAGGTAAAGGGAAAAAGACTAACGATCAAAAAATATATTTTTTTTAATTTCAAGCACCCTAATGTGTATGAAAAAAAAATCATAAATAAAATAAAATTAACATTACATACTGACTTATGGGCACCAGTAAAGTATAAACAAATACCTTCTAATATATGAAAACTTATGGAAAAGAGACTAAAAAGTCACTGGACGAGAGATTATCTTATTAATTGTTAAACATAAAACATTTTGATGCAACTGAAGAATCAAATTTTATATATATAAATATTTTTTATCTATTTTTTTTACGCATAGTAACTGTGTGCAAGAGTTTATATAGTGATTTACTCCGTGTAATACTACATAACATATACTATATGCCATGTACATTACATTACATTTTTAATTATATTATATTTATAATATACATACATTTATATATATATTATATATATATATATATATATATATATATATATATATATATATATATATATATATATAATTTTTTTGCATATGATTTCAAGGCTCCTCAACCACCAATGCATTAAAGAATAAAACGAAAACACTAAACGTTTCGTGTTCTTCTATTTATTTATTTTCTCTTCGATGATTAATTGAATGATTTTAGTTTATTCTATATATTTTATCCTTATTAAATCTCGTTTGATATTTTTATTCAAAATATATAGTAAGTATTTGTTATCATAAACTACTATAATTGTTATTTTTTTTTTAATCAGTAAAAATGTTCATATATAAATCTTTTATCACAAAGAGAATTCGAAATAAAAAATCAAAAACAATTCCTGATTTTCTAAGCCCGAAGTAAGGTAAAATATGTTCAGAACAAGTAAATTGCTAAATTGTCTTTATTAAAAATAAATTATTTTCCTATAAATATATGTATAAATAATAACGCTTGTGTAAACTAAATTTGTTAACATTAATATAATTAAGCAACAGGATCAGATCTAAAAATTAGTAAAAATATTATTTAAAAATATCGGTTTCCAGTCTTGGTTTTAGAAAATGTGAAAAATATAATTTTTTAAATAAAAAAGTTATAAATATGTAAATACTACAGATATTCTGAATAATTATTAAATAGTTATCTAATTGACTTATATGACTATCAAATGAAATTAACCCTATATTCCCCACAGCGTTCCGCTAAATCACAGCAAGATCTAATGAGATTTTAATAGCTGTAGTATTTTAATTTAATGTACTCCAGATTTCACCCTTTAGTCACAGCAGTCCAGTAAAATAGGCCATTTTAAAACCCGAGATATTCTATCGAAAATAGTGTAAAATATCCAGTAATGAAGCTTGTCATTGGTTCATAAGAGAGGTGGGGTGAATCACTGCTAGGGGACAGGGTCAGGACAATAGTTCGAGGGTGGCAGATGGGGGGCGGTCGGGGATAGGTGGGGGGTGGGGGGATAGAGACATTTTCCAAACCGGTCATTCAAACCATTTCCCTCCTTACTCTTCTTTGGCAACCATCGGCAGATTCGCTCCGCGTCCCGCTACCCTTTGTGCCAGTTTGTTTTGGGAGTTTTTTTTTTTTTTTAAACGGTAGGGTTTCCGATCGATGTGTTGATACGGCCGAATTCGAAATGAGCGCGTATTTGGATAACCAGCGACCAGAAGACTATTACTGGAACGATTACGGTTACGGACAGTACAATTACAACTGCAACTATGGGGGCTACTATAAACCGGAAGGCTACTCTCAGCAACCGGAGTCTTTGCTCCAGCGAGCTCTCGTGTACGGGCAGAAGGCGACGCCGATCAAGAAGGAGGACGTTAACGACTGTTCTTCCACTTCTCAGGAAGACTTCTTTCAGTATTACGGAGCTCAGGAGACTCCTCACCTAGAGTTCAAACAGTGCCAGGCAGAGCAGGCGAAGCCCGCGTTCCAGCAGTCTCCAGTAGAGAACAATAATAACTCCAGCCTCGGGATGACAATGGACGGTCCAGGACAGATGGCGAAGATGGCTGACCCGGCACAACCAGAGGAGACCATATACCCCTGGATGAAGTCTTCCTTTAGATCAGGTATAATAACATATGTATTCCATATAAATTATAAACTAATAATACTAATTATAATAATATACTATTATTTAATTCTAATAGTAAAATTTAACAGTAACAGCTGAAACTATGTATATATATATTGGTAAGATGTGATGACAGAATCATACTATTATTAGAATACATTACAATATTTTACTTATTATCTTAATCTTAAATTAAGCAGCCACTCCTGTTGTCCACTTTGCAATAATGAGCAAAAGACGTGTGGATGTTTTGTAATTGACCTGCTATTTATTACTTGATATTTAAAAACGTTTTTTCAGGGAGATTTCTTAATCAGCTTCTTCGCAGCCTTCAAAGATAAATATTGTGACATTTGAATTATACAAGTTATTTTGAAATAACTATGAAAAAAATCATTAAATCGTTGGCGTGTAATGTTGGTATATGTATGTCCGTAATTTTTTGTTACTGACTTACATGGGAAAATGTGTCTGTTTATTTCTATATAAGATACATGGATTGTTTGATTAGCGTGTTGTGGTTAACGTTCATGATAACGAATCAAGGAACCATCGTATCGATTTCTGTAACCATCAGATAGTTATGTAAGACCAGTCCTGGTACAGAGACAGGGGCAGTGAGCCTCGTGAGAACAACTGAGTAGAAAATTTAATTAAAAAGTTGCAGAGCCATCATGAAAAACAAAACCTAGTACGTGAGGTCATAACGATTGATTCATCAGACTGAATTAGCTGACGGTTCAAATCAACTTAAATAAGTAACGACATTAATTCCTTCGAGGAATGTTTTAATTATAATTTTAGTTTACATACTTTTATACAAATACATTTCTTCTTTCTGGATATTAATTAATTGGCAGGTTATATTATCTATTTCAGTTAAATCATACTTTTCATGTTCCATACAAAAATGAATTATATTACTTTAAAAAAAAGATATTTTCGTCAATAAAATTATCATACTTACAAAAAAAAACATACAAATAGAAATAGCTTTTGACAGTGGTACCTACATTTTTGGTTATCTTTGAGTTTTTTAAGTCAAACCTAGACAATACCAAGGATTTTTTTTTTCGTCAAGAAAGGACAAAGTTAGACAAGACTTCAACAAAAGAATACTTTGCTCTTTGCAACGAATCCTGGAAGGTCCTTTTGTTGTCGAACGGTCAACCATTGCGTGACCATGGGCTGTCTTCCATCCCAGGCAAACGTCAGAAGACCCGATGACTACCTCCCGCTTCCATCGATGTGTCGATACGGGATATGAAACCTTGGTTCATGAATAATTCGGAACATTTTGTACTGTGTGCTATAGTAGGTTTTTTTTTTCAATTAAACCATCACCTCTATATATATATATATATATATATATATATATATATATATATATATATATATATATATATATATATAAAAGAAGTCTATATGCATCCCAATGAGAGAATATACACGCCCAAATAAAGAAATTTGGATTAAAATTAAATATAGGAAAGCGAGGAAGCTGATGTCAACAACTTTGCATGATTTCTTATCCTATTCAGATTATTTAAAATTATAATAAGACCACAAAATAACATATATATATATATATATATATATATATATATATATATATATACACACATATATATATAAATATATATATATATATATATCATATATGTATATATATATATATATATATATATATATATATATATATATATATATATATATATATATATATATATATATATATTACATATAATATAATATATACTGTTTTTATGAATTTAGAGGGTAATGTATATGCAATGGATCATTCCCATCAAACTTAATTTATGCAAGAACAGCTTTATTTATTCCATTTATCAATAAGTTGTACAGCCCTTAGATTTTGGCAGCCAACTAGTTTTTGATCTCCCAGGTGGTCTCTTACCAATTACTACATTCATGATTTTCTATAGACAGACGTCCTGGTCCCTATTCCAGAATAAAGTATAGGCGGCTTGGTGAGAGGAAGTTCGGTCACATCCGTCTCCTTTCGCACACGCTCGGTTTTCCTTGTAGTCTTTATAATAGCATCTTGTAGTCTTTATAAGATATGCTATATGTTTATCAGTATTGTCCGATTTAGATAATTCTTTTTTTTTTTTTTTTTTTTTTTAGAGAATTTAATTACCTTCCATATGATAGTGTACATAAATTACCATATAAAGTAAACTTTTTGAGTAATACTCAAATAAAATATTCTTTTCATCATAACATTTTTTCCTGCATTTCGTCAGTGATGTACAATAGTAAATATATGAAAAGTTAAAGGGCTTTGAGGAGAAGAGTTTAGGCAAGAATCATCAAAATCGTTAGAGCTGTTTTCGAGAAAATTGTAAAATCAATTATAAGAAGAGGGACTTTCGGTCAATCGATTCTAACGAAAAAATTGCTGTAATATTCCAAGAATATATCTATCTTAAATACGTAATATCAATTTCGTACGGTTTTTAGTTTTTGAACTAGCCTGTCCACACACACAAACAATCTTTTTGCGTGAATTTCTTATTTGAACTCAGAGGACCCCAAGACGCGTATTTTCGTTGAAAACTCGAATTCGAAATTGTTCATGATATATATGCATTTTTAGTGTTATAAAATAAATAATGCTTTTATATAGTATTTTATTTAATGTATTTAAAATTATAATATTATTATTAGGTCTTTACAGCTCTCGGTATTTTTTTTAATTTGTTTGTTAATTCAGAACTATTCCTACTGATTAACGATATCCAGCAATATTTGAATTGATTCCCAATACCTTGAATACCAGATGTAGAAGAAAAGGATATCAGCCTGCATAAATTATATAATTTCATTTGTTTTACAACTTTCGTATTGGTACAAAGAAGATTTCGGAGGGTGGCATTAATAAGAATAACCCCACTGGTAAATCATACGGTGGAGTAAAGCTTCAATGACCGAATACATCGTTGTGACGTGCCTCTTCCTTGCACCGTCAAAGAAGCAATGGTTTGTTATTTCCATTTTTTCGTTCCTTCGATGTCATTAGTCTCCGTTGGCAGCACAATGGATCGCCATTAATAGATGCTGATGTTCAACTGCCACTTTGGTTTGGAAAGCTGTCCATCACTGACGAAGTTCGTAATGCGCTTCGTGGCTAAAGTAGAAAAGGGGATGGATCAAGTATTTTTTTATTTTATTTTTTATAAAACCTATTGTTATCTCGGAATTTTTTTTAAGCCAATAAAAAACAAAACCGTAAGAAAAATAATCAAACTGTTGGAAATTTAGATCACTGAAATATAAGTTCCTTTCCAAGAAGAGTGTTCAAACTTAAAACATCGCATTTTTAAGTTGTATGCAAAAACTAAGTGTACTTATAAAGTACTTTTTACTTCCATAACTTCTTATTTTTAACTTCAAACCTGATTGAAATGTCCAAACTCAAGAAGGATTTATTATAACCACAAAAGAGTTTATCTTTAGTTAAATCTTTAAAAATGCATCTTGAGACGTGATACTTTAAGAATAACTAAACATGAAGCTTTTAAATCTTCACCCTTTACAATGAGACCTTAAAAACTTTTTTCTCAGGAACTGCCAATTTTGAGTTTAGAATTCTCTTCTTGCAAAGGAGCGATATATTCACGCGTACTCAAAAATAATTATCAAGTCTTTAGTTTATTGATGTCTCAACTTAAAAGGAATTGCATAGGAAAACTGCAGTTTAAAAAAAAAAAATAATAATATTAAGACTGGTAATAAAATCACGAGTAACAATACTCAACATAGTAGCATATCGTAATAATTACAAGGAGGTTTTCATTCGTAATGCATGTTATATAATAAAATACATTAATTCGCACAGTCAGAAAACATAGACACGTACATAATGTACAATCAAAGGTCCCTGAAGAAGTTCTTACCCTTCACGCATGAAAAGTAGAACAGGGCTGCATTAAAGTGTTGATCGCTCGAATTCATTATTGGCACTGAGACAAGTAATGTTAATAATAAAAGAAATATTGATTTGTCAAAATGATGCGAAAAAAGTGTTAATTCATGATTGAAGATATGTCTTCAAATGTTTAATGTACAATACTTAATGTCATGTTGTGTTTCGATCGTACGTTCCACGCAAAATTAAATTTTAAACAATACAATGACTATAAATTAATTGTTACAATAAAATCACATCTTATTTTAGACATCAAAATTAAAATTCCACTTTTATTTATTACAAAACAACCTGTCAAAAAATAAAAAGATATTTGATATATGTATAACTTTACAAAAACCTTATTCTACTTTGTAAATGATGATTGTTGTTTTATAATATAAGAAATACAGAAAATAAAATAAAAAATCTGTTCAAATAAATAGAGTGTTGTTTAGTGTGTTGTTACTTTCAGATACGACCAAGTGCGGAGGAAGTAAACGTACACGACAGACGTATTCAAGATACCAGACGCTGGAACTGGAGAAGGAGTTTCACTACAACAAATACCTTTCCAGGAAGCGGAGGATAGAGATATCCAACGAACTCTGCCTGACGGAGAGGCAGATCAAGATTTGGTTCCAGAACCGGAGGATGAAGCTGAAGAAGGAGATCGGAAGACCTCTAGGAGAACCATCACCAATGGTCTCGAGTACAACCCCGAGCCACACCACGCTCTTCGACAAGATAGACCTCATGGTCCCTCCGCAGACGGACATTCCCATTGATCACAGGATGTAAGGGTATGCATCACCGTACTGAGTCTCTGGACTAGGTGCCTCAACTAGTAGTCATAATTTAAGGAATATCACATATTAATGCAATTTAAAAAGATGTTATAAATGGCAAACTGTTGGTTTGAATTATATAAGCCTCATTTGACCAACGATTCTATATTCCAATAAACATTTCTAAAAGATCTTCACAGCACGAATAAATTTTTAAACAAAGATGATATTTAAAAAAAAAAATATTAACGCATTTTTCTCTTACTTATTCTTTATTTATGTCTATTAAAAATAATATATATTGCTGGAAAAACAACAACTTATGTGAAGAATTATAAAATTTTGGAACAATAAAAACAAAAAAGAGTAAAAAATGTTTGTAACAAACCGATTGGTTAATGTTTGATACAAAATTGTATTAGAGTATTTTTTTTTTTCATTATTTCATGCAGCTATTTTATCAAAACAATAAATTTGCAATTATTTGGTTGTTTAGTTCGGAATGTACGCTATGTATCTAGGAATAATTATACGCATTTAGATTTTACACATAATGCATAGATTTTTGATGTTACGATATATAGAATATTCCTGAACAGGCTGTTGATATTTCAAAAACATTTATGCAGACGAATTAATATATATATATATATATATATATATATATATATATATATATATATATATATATATATATATATATATTAATATATTTTATATGTAGATAAAATATTTACAGAAGAAATTTTTCAAACAGTTTTGCCCGACGAAAGTGAAATATTATTGCACAATTACATTATTCTAGTCATTTACTGTTTAGTTAAATTTTATTAGCATAAGTGGTTTGTACATATAGACCTTCTATACCTGGAATCCTTTCGGTGTTGTAAATTACTTTTTTTCATTTAAACATTTTTCTTTGTTCAAGAGAACGACTTTGAATTTTTACTTAATTTTTACTCTAATAATTTACTTAATACTAAGATCGATAGTTTTTTTTATAAGCATTTGGTTTTATCTTTATTTTAAATTATTTCCCATAAAGGAACAAAAATGTAATGTTTATATTAACGATGGTTGTTAATATTTTGAACACTTCTTTAAGTACTTCTTTAATTCACAGTAATTTTAAATTATCTTAAGACAGATGGAAACAGTCTTTCGATTGCCAGAAAACTTTTCAATTTTATTTGATCAAAAATCAGAAATTTTTTTTTTTATTGTAAATCAGACTAAAACATGCCGTATATATTGGATAATAATTCAAAGGTGACGTTTTGACAAACATATTACCTAAATTCCAGTAATTCGTCCATAACATATCCCTTTATATTCAAATTTACTGTGATAAATATCATAGTTATAAAATATGTTATACTTTAATAGGATAAATTTTATTAATTGACAGATTTTACAAAAGTGCCATAATTATAAATATTACAAAAATGTATATAGAAATTATAACTGTTTTTTGTAGTAACAAATACTATTTTTATATCGAGTGTTCTCTATTATATATTTTTGTCCATTAAGAGAGCTCTAATCAAAATGTAAATACATACATAGAGTATTAGAATATATATATATTGTAATTTTTTCTCCTCTTTTACTAGGTTTAATTGTAAATAGTGTGAATTATTGTAAAACGAAACTGAGTTCCTATCTATTCATACCTACATTTTACAAATGTTTTAAAAGATAATATGAGGATTATTTAAATTTATTTTTTTTCGTGTTCATGAAGAGTGTACAAATAAAATTATATTCTTGGATAAGTCATTGTTTTTGTTTTCCTGAACATCTTTCCATTGGTTAGGTGAAGAAGAAGAAGTCATTTGTCAACAGCTTTGACCAGGTACAAACCCATTATGAGAATATGAAATGTTTTGACATATTACCAAAAGGGTTGTAGAAACAACTCTACCTGTCTTCCAGGGATTTCTTCAGGCATGGTTTGCATAAACTTAAAGTTTTCAATAACTTTTAAAGGCAAAAGAGTTAGTTTTATAAAAAAAAAAAAACAAAAAAAAAAAACTATTTTCTGTAAAAAAACAAGAAAAAGAAATATTAATTATCTAGTAAATAAAAAAAAATTAAAATAACTAATAAAATATATGAGATCATACATCCAATGTCTAATTTGCTACCTACATGGATTAAGAATTTAAATTAATTCAATTCTTAGCATAATTACTAAAGCAAGATTGATTTTTCAACATAAAAGTCTTTGTATTTTTGTGTCTTTGTAATACAAAGTTTATTATTTGGGTATTTTACGTAATAAACTTCAGGATTAACTGTTGAAATAATATTTTGTATGCATTATGATTATTAGATGATTAAAAAATGATTTTACAAAATTTAAATACAAAGATCATATCTTATAAAAATATTCTGATGTGTAACATGATTAATTAAAACCGGATTATAATTGAAAAAAATGTCGTACACCCCTCTTCTCAGACTTTTAATTTATTTAAAAATCTAAGCTAATGTGTTGGATAAATACTTCTAATAACAATTAAAATATAAATTCTTTTTTTTTTCATAATGTTGGAACCGGGCAAGTTAAAAAATAAAAAAGGTCAAGAAACAAATTGGTGATAAGCATAAGGGCAAGAAAGAAATACACACACATATATACATATATTTACTTATAAAATTATTAGTTTGGCAACTGTAACATTTGTATAATTATGTATTACAATCGGCCATAAGGACAATAAGATAAAAACAAATGGTCTCATTCATATTGTATTTACATAAAAATAAATAATTTAAAAAAATTATAACACCTGCATACATTATATCATGTGCGTACATACGTGCGTGTACAATATTTAAACGTGGGTCTGAATTAGGAAACTATAAAAATATATTAATACAATATTACAATTTAATTTCTCATTTTACAACGAATATACGATAAACATAAATTGACATGAGCAAGTAGGTTAAATGCGTTTCATTAATTTCGGAAAGGGCTTACGGAAAATATTAGCACAAAAACCCAGACCTTGTATACACTTTAATAATGTAGGTACAAATTATTCCCGAATAACACATATCTCAAAGATTTAAGATTTGATGAAGTCATATGGGATTTTCAGCAGCTTTCAGTGGGATAAAAACAACAACGAAAAAACTAAATTCATCAAATTTCTGTAAATAGAAAATCTTCGTAAGATTCTCAATAATCTTTCCTACGTGAAAATAATTATTCAGCTCGATCACAATATTCGCAATTTTGCTTACCTCCGAGGTTAACCAAAATTATTGCATCCCAATGAATTTTGCAAAAACCGTTTCTAAGGGCATCTCTGAGAACCTTACGTAGAACACTTATTTGAGTGCTACCGATACTAAATTTTTCATTAAGTTATGCTCATGTTATTTACTACAGTTAATTTATAAATTATGTGAATTTTTCTGGTCCAAAAGATAAAATAAAATACGTTTTTTAACAGTAAATCATACCAGAAAAATTCAAAAATATGTACGAATATAAAAAATCAGACTACAACTTCCTGCAAGATGTTGAGCTACTTATTTTTATAAAAATATCAACGAAAAAAACACTAAAACTAACAACAAAAAACGCCGTCCCCTGCAGCGAGATAGGTATAGAAAGCACAATAGTGCCTTCGGCCTACTTTCCAAAAGCATCCCTTACGAAGGGTACAATTTATGACTCTACCTAGCGACTTTCTCCAAGAGGTGGGGAGAGGTGCAATTCAGAATCACCCCTAACGCAGCAAGAGAAGCTTCAGGCTTGGTAAGCTAACTATTTTTATATTATTCTAAATCATTTACTATATTATTCATAGTAATATTACTATACCTAAATTTTTGAAATACTAACTTTTAAAGAGAAAAATTGTCATAACAAACGAATACACATTTTTTCTTAGACAAAGTCCATTCGGATACATCTTGAAGTAATATTTCATATCCGATTTTCTTCCTAATTTTAAATTTAACAAAATATATTTTTAAATTGTGCAACCAAATAATAACACATAATAGTAGATATGAAAAATTAATACTGAATCATACATATTACAATTTTTAGAGATATAAACGTAATTTTTTAAGTTTCTACAAGGCATATATAGCAAAAAAAAAATGTATATATATATATATATATATATATATATATATATATATATATATATATATGTATATATATACATATACATATAAGGGAAACAGTTAATTTAGAGTCTAATTTTAGCTTTACTAATATATTGTTTTCTTACCCTATCTATAAAAAATATTTATCATTATTATAATTATTATTATTTATATCATATTATGATCAAAATGTTTACTTGTACATTAAATTTTTTTTTAATTTTAACAATTCATAAATAGTTGCTTTAATTTTCAGTTGATTTTTAACGTAGATAATTTTATTTCCATCTCCATAATTTTCTACTTTGTTATCATAAAATGTGATCCAAGATCTTTAAATGAGACAAAGACATAGCTTTCAGAACCATAATTATTTCTTTATAAACCACACTATTTCATTCTTATTAATATTCGCAGTTGCCCCTAAAGGGGTGTTACACATTTGCCAAGCTTAGACAAGTCAAACGGCAAATGTAAAAAAAAGGGAGTTTACAGAAGCTTTGTAAACTAACCTATCCACACGCTACTATTCCGAATAAACTTTGATTGGCTGTTAATTTCGGTTTAAAATATTTTTATTTTATAAAGAAACAATTAAAAATATAAAATAAAAAAACGTATAACTAAAACACAAGTAAATACACAAATGCATATATGGATGCAACACTAGCGCTGATATGGCGCTTCCCGCAAGAACCGGATCGGTCTCAAACAGAGAAGCCAAGTCAAGCAAAACTAACTTTATAAGTTCGATTTGCCAAGGCTTGGCAAATGTGTGAATGCACCCTTATGTTGAGTAAACTACGTTTCAGGCGTTTTTTCTGGGGTCCCAACATCTCTTTTCATGGTCGCCAAATACGATAACCGCAACATGTCTAACATTGTACTATTAATTTTATTTATTTAGTTTACGTAAAATACCACAAACTTTTGACTACATAATAACTAACTTCAGATGATTGGGGGATATCTGACGAAATACGTAGAGATCTATTACGACTCAGCGATTTAGTGGTGCTTGATGAAACAATTTGAGCAATAAAAAATATATTTTTTTGATTATGTCTTGGATGATTTTAGGTCACATGGAATGATTTGAATACTGATTTTTTAAAAAAATTTTCATCGAAATTATATTTGAGCTATCTTGTAATTTTTTCGACGAAAAGAAGTTTTTCACAGTTGAAAACCGCGTTATCAAATGATTAAACCTACTGAGAATGGAGGTATCAAGGGTCAACTAATCATTAAAATGCTGTAACGTGTTCTGAATTAACTGCGGTCACAGACAGGTACTACTTTGTACTCAATCGTTCGTTTTTGTAACTGGATGGATGTTTCGGTTACTTTTACTTTGTTTCTGAGAAGTATATTCTCACACTATTTATTACTGCAAATTAACAAAAATAATTAAGTTCTGCAATTAATTATTTAATTGTTTTGATAAAAATATATTTATTTATTTTTATTTAATAATAAAAATCATTCATAGAAAATTAGACTGTAGTTAGTCTGTTTGTGAAATTAAGGTTTCTTATTTAATTTGGTTTCCATTCTCATAATCTTCTCTTCTGAGGGGTTGCGGCTGGAACAGATTTATGCCTCATGCTGATAACTGAATATCAACTTGAAAAACAAATGGACTTTAAATCTATAAAACAAAAATAAATTTCAATTTCAATAAATACAGCTAGCCAGTAGGTTCCAGCTGCCATTATGGCGGAAACCAAATTAGTAGATCCTATATTTTTGTTGGGGTTTAGCCTTTACTAAACACTTTTCTTTATAAAATACAAAAAATAATAACCTTATTTTTAATAATTTATTAATTTTGATTATTATTGTTTTGTTTTTTTACACTAATATTTATATAAACATAGAAGTTTATAGACGAGCGAAAATCTATCAAATCCACGAAAGAATTGTAAGATCGTTGTAGAAATGTAGATTGCGCTCAGAAAGAATGCTAGTCTTAATTTTAAGTACTTATAAAAAATATATTAAGAAGATAAACAAATAGAACTATATTTTTCATTATCACTGTTTAAATAAAATATTTCAAGTTATCAATGCCTACATATTTTAAACATTTTATGGTATATTTTTCTATTAAATAATACAAGGCATATATAATAATAGTTATAGAATACTATGTTTGTTTTTATGGTAGGTACATTTATATATATATATATATATATATATATATATATATATATATATATATATATATATATATATATATATATATATATATAAGCTGGAAAATGTGGATTGAAACAAGTATATGTATGTATATATATATATATATATATATATATATATATATATATGTATTATCATATTATATTGTATATACATTGATGTAAATACTTGTAAATAATTATAAACTAAATTGAGTTTATTATAAACTAAATACTATATATAACAAATTAATGTAATACTATACATATTAAATTAAGGTAATACTTTCATTTACCTGCTATTATTGCTGTGAAATATGTTTCAAAGAGACTAAACTATATATTTTGATAAAGAAAACGAAATAAAATTTTAGGACGAAGGTTTTTTCGTTTTTTCGATTATAACTCATAAAGGGTTAGCCCAAGTTTAAAGTATTTTATTAAAAAAATTGAAGAAAATTAAGTTTCCTACAAGAATGTTTCTATTACTTTTTTTTCGTAGCTGTCATAGTGTAAGAAATACGTATTCTATAAAGTAACAAATGATAAAGACGATAAAAGGAAAATTATACTCCAGTAGAATATAATCAAAAATTATTTTTTTTTTTTTTAATTTGTTATTTTGCGTATATTTCTTAACCTATAACAGATACAAAAAAAAAAATTATCATTTTAATAGGAAAGTGAATGTTCTTTTTTTACATAAAATGTTTTAAGCTACGACCAACCGTTTTCGATATATTAACGAAAAACTGAAAAAAATCACCGTCTCCCACCTCTCCCCCTCTCTTGGTTCTGCTCCTAGATTCGGAGGCTTTTAGTATGTTTACCTCATACAAAATCCAAACAAAATCAATTTAGGCCGTCCCGTCATTTCTGTCTACAACCCCCTCATTTACTGGCCAATATATGCTATGAGAATATTACAAAAATTGAATAAACACGTAATAGTAAAATTAAAGTTAAACAAGAAGCAAAATAATCATGAGTAAAAACAAATAAGAAAATACCTAACAAAGAACATTTGAAAAAAACAAAACAATTTATTCTTAATTATTTAGTGAAACCAATTTCACCAATCTACCATGAATGCATTCGTTAAAATGAGTCCATTAACGCTTTTAATTTATTTTTATTTTTCTAAGAATATTTATTTGTATGAGATTAGTACCTTACTATTAGAAGTTTCTTAAGTTTTTTTTCCTTATCATGTTTGTTACAGTAACCAGTTGATTTAATACGTTATTAAATAAACTAGTCTCATTAATAACTGATTTAATTTTCCTTTAATTCGGAAATCAGGATTAATAATAACATCAACGATATTATTTTCATCAATATTTATTTAAAATAATTGATTCAAATTAATTATTTTTAAAAAAACTATGACTTAAACAGTGAAATTATTTTCTGTGTATAAAATTATATTATGATAAATACTAAATTGAGGTACATATATTTTAAAATAAATAACAATAAGCAAATATTTTTTAGGCTGATTCCATAAGAAGTGAAAGACTATGGAGGACTAAACATCTGCCGGGGGATGAATCAGCTGTCTACAGAGGGGTAGTTTGCAATATGGCGACCTACAGGGCACGCGCATGATGGAAGTGCAACCTAGTCTGCTGAGGTTTAGAGTAAAATAAGGTGAGATAATTGTGTAATTTATGAACATATTAAACGTAATTGAGTGTGTGTTAATTTATACTATGTACGTAAACATTTTGTAGCTCTGAAACTTGAAAAAAATCATTGTATTAGTGGATTGTTTTGAGGGAAGGTAACATGGCTGTCCGCGTCTCTCCAACAAACTTTAACGTACCTATATTGTTCTGTGCTCAAAATTATTTATAATGCGGTTCAGTTTTTAAAATTGATGTTATAATTTTTCTTAACAGTTAAGAAGTGAATTGTGACATATTTATTCATAGTAGTTATCTTAAAATTTTATTGAAAAATACATACCCATATTATAACCATAAGTTGCGAAAAACCTATCTGACAATAACATATAACATAATTGAACCGAAAAGTAGATATTTACAAGCATGTATTAATCATAATTAGAGAAAATTACTGACTAAAACCAATAAAAAAAAATTATACTAAACATAGATAAAATGGGGTAAAAATCAGTAAATAATATTGAGATATAATAATCACAAAGACATTCCTGTGTTTATTAAATCAAATTTAATATTAGGGTAGGTAGTATAATTTAAAAATAAATTACATTACAAAGATTATTGGTTTCAAATAAATCAATGATACTTATACATTATTTGTATTTTTATTGTATTTATTACAATATTTTACTTATTATTGATAAAGCTATCGTTATTTTTTTCACATCGTTTTAAAATCTTTAGTGGACGTTTGTACTTGGTGTGGATACTTCAGAGTGATAACGTTTTTTTTTAACTGTTACACTGATAACGTGATAACTGTTTAATTTAATTAAAAATAAATGGATAAAACAATAATAAAGCGTTCGCTATAATGGCATAAAGAATCAAGGTATACCAAGTTGATTGATTAATTTTTAATGTAAAAAAAAGATCAATAACGTTTGTGCAAAATATACGAACGTGTTGTTTTTGATTGACAAAATCCATTACTATCATAATTATGCGTAAAGTTTATATTCTTTTGATAAATATACACATTGTGCTTAATAATTAAAACACTTAATTAGGTTTGATCTATCCAAAAAAACATATCAAAAATTGAGATTTTTAAGGTCGGCATTTATTTTGATACTAAAAAATATTTGCAAGTTGAAATTGAAAAAACATTAAAAGTAACAATACCTATATTGATATCCAAGCTAATGTTAAATTTTGCAAAGCTGTATGAACCGGCAAAACAAATTTATCAATACGAGTATGCAATAAACCTGTTATTTATTTGTATTTTATTTTGGTTCATAACATTAACAAGAACATTAAATAAATAAGAAGAACAATAAACTAAAAAGAAATCGTTTTGATGATTGATGATAAATGTTGTTGAAAACATAGAGGTTATAACACAAACAAATTTCATTATGAATTATAAAAGCTTCTATTAAATAACTTAAAAAAAATTTTACTTACCTAATATGTCTTGTTCTATATCTAGAAGCTAGGTATACGACATATTTTTCTCGATTAAAAAAATATATATACATGTATATTGTATAACACAAAAATTTATAAAATAAAGTGTATTTTATATACCAAAATATATTAAGAAAGATTTGTTGTAAACATAATATATTGATAACTTAAACAATATAAAAACTTAAATCTAATGATTAGTTAATTTAAATATTTATTAGTTAACCTAGATTATGGTGCTTAATACAGGATTTTCCAAACTTTGTTACTGCATAGGTACCACTTCCACTTTTTAGATAACCACTATCTCATCTTATGAGTACTAAAGATTCGTCTTCATAAAAAAATACAAACTGATTTACAAATCATTATTTAATAAACAATACAATTACAGTATATTACAGTAAATATACTTAAGAAAATAATAAATTTCAAAAATGAAAATCAAAAGTTCAGCAATCTAACACAACAACAGCAACAGTAAGAGTCATATAACAACACCAAAAATTCTATAAATAAAATCGTATCCATCAAAAGTAAAAAATTTGGACACTGTGAAGAAAGGCATCAATATTTTTTACTTGATAGAATTTTACTTGATGTTTATTTATAACCAAAGCATCAATGTTAGGCTTGATGGGGCTCAATTAGATTAATTTCTTTTCAGCACTGGGTGCTTTCGGCTTCAGTGCGGTAACCATACTGAATATTTTATATTAATTTTAGTTCATTTTTATTGATCTTATAATTGATAAGTTCAATATATTTTTTTTTTTTTTTGTCATCCCTCATTAAACGTGTTAAAAAGATTATTTTACCCATGCCTTCTGTTTGCATGTTCGCGTAAAATCTCGAACATCCTTATGAGCCACCAGCGGTCCGGTCTGGGAACCTCTGCATTAATTAATAAATTAAGTATATTATTTCTTAATTTTTCTGGCTCTCTAAAACAAATTTCATGACTAAATTTGAATGTCAAATAAATTAACTTATGTATTTTTTTTTCTTCTTAAAGAAATTCCGCAGGATGATTCATGCAGCCGCAGAAAAAATGTAGGGAGAGGGAGGATGTAATGGTTGTGACATGCTTCTGAAGCGTGATAGAGGGCATTCATTGATTATCGAAATCAATACAATATAAAACATTAAAAGTTCGTATAAGTATAATATACTTATGATCAATACATTATATTGATTCTGACCTTTAGTAAAATTGTATAATAATTTGATGATAGTTATTAATGAAGCGAATATTGCTGGACTGGCTGATTTCCTATCATTAACCAATGGCGATCTTAATAATCAACAAAGAATATAGTAATGATAATGGATATTTAATCACAAACACGTGTATATAGATCTTAATATATTTATTTGCACACTCGCAAACGTAAATTTAACGTATTTTCACTCTGATTATAACTACATCTATTATAGTCCTAAACCGCAATTATGGTTACAATTAAGGCGCCAAAATTTTGTTTGGTCACTTGGCCAACTTCTAATCAGACGTCTCGGGAGATTTCATGAACATATTGGGATTGGCTGCGAACTCGAGAGCATGGAGTTTTTAAATCATGGAGTCATATTAAATTTGGAACATATGGAATATTAAGGTCTTTATGGATAAACCTATTCGTGACATAATAAGAAGCTTTAAGAATTCAATGAATGGATGAATGAAAAATAAATGTACTAATTTTGAATAACAAAAATGTACAATTCCATTAACTTTTTTGACTGGCTTAATTCAGTAGTAAAATGAGCTGTTTTTTTAATTACATTTAGGGACTAAAACATCTTAAGATTTATATCCAGTAAAATTACATGTAATAAATAAACTAATTGAAGTTTTTTAAATGTATTAAATATGAATAATTGCATGGCATACGTTTATAACCTTAAATATTGTAACTTAATTCAGAATGTTTATTTTTTAAATCATTTCCTAAACTAAAAAATAAACTAAAAATTAAAATAATAAAAATTTAAAATGCATCTACCCTTAAATATGATAATATGAAAACAAAATTGCATGAGGAATGACTGCTTTAATAATAACAAAGACATAAAGTACTGGGTAGAAATATTATTAGAATAAATGCTAAAACCGTAATTATTGTAGACTACTTAAGATTTTTTAAATTTACATAACCTTAAATGTTAACAATTAAGTAACATAACTGGATAATAATGCAAATATTTCTAAATTTCCAATGGAAGTAATAATAATAATAATAATAATAATAATAATGCATTTATTTAAGTATTATTCATACATCCATAATGCATTATATTCTTGGTCACAGTCCATCAGAGGAATATTTACTTATAAATTTACTTATTTACGGAAATATTTACTTATAAATGATTTAAAATTTACGGATTTTTTAAAAAACAATAAATAAAATAATATAAATATTATAATAATAAAATAATAAAGGGTTCCTGAATATGTTATAATGAATATTTATTAAACACAAAAGAGGAAGAGAAGTAGGAAAAACCCGACCCCTTCGATAGGAATGACTAAAAATAATGCCCAGTAGGTGATTCCTAATGCCTCCGCATTAGGCCTCCTGTTCATTTTAATACCCCGCATTAACTATACCAATAATTAATTATAGTATGTCTCATAAAAGTTCAGAACATTTAATAAGATTTATGTCTTTATTTGTAAAGCTTGTGGGACATCTGACTAGTCGTACGGTTCAACCTTGCTCAATGAAAGCGGTTTATTAATCAAAGAACTCCGAAGTCTAGCGGTCCAAACAGATTTCGAAACCTTTTTTTTTTTTTCTTTTTTGTAGACAGTTCCGGATGAAAAATTTGAGTCTATATTTAATCTAGAGTTAATAAACTATTCGCATTAATCTAAAGGAAACCAGATTTTTGGTAAGAATTTTTCCAATCGTTCTGTTATTTCGTCTGCTAATTTTAAATATAGGTGAAATGGCTGCATTTCGTTATTCAACGCAAAAATGTCTTAATTAAACGAAAGCAAATTTCCAGTCATTTGAACAATTGAAATTATCGTTATAGTGAGTGGGTTTATTTTTGAAAAATAACGGGCTAAACCTTAATTTCAATTATAATCGCTGTACACACTTTTGAATAACATTTAGAAAATAAAAGTCATTTATTAGAAAGTTGCTATTTTCACGTTGTGGATTCAGGGAGATAGCAGTTCTCCATAAGAATTTGTAGAGAGAAACAATTTATTTATTAAGCAATTATGCCAAAATACATTGGGTTGCTGTATAACAAATCTTATTAATCAATTGAAAAGTAAAAAGTAAAAATATATTTAAAATTAAATTGGAAGAAAGAATAACATTTATGTTATCGAAGGAAATAGTGAACTGAACTTCCATTGTTACATATTTTTATTTAGTAAAAAATTATTACATGTCAAAATCGTTAACGTTTCGGGCCTCATTGTCCATCTTCAGAACAAAATAATTTGTCTATAACATAGTTTCTCAACCTTTTTACATCCGCGGCCCAATAAAAAAAAAAAGTCTTGCGGACTATCAACATCGGAATTAAATAATAAATATTTATATAATTGATTATGTTATTAAATCAAATAATTTTAGATATGTTTTTAATAATAAAAACACAGTATACTGATATAACATTATTCAAATGTATTAAATAGGGAACAATCGAAAATCGTTGCGGACCTATGGTTGGCAAACTATAGTCTATAATATGATGAAGGTCCCGATACGTTAACGATGTGAACAATTGATCATTTTTTACATTAATAATATGTAACAATGGAAGTGTAGTTTACAATTACTTTCGATAATATAAGAGGAAGACTACGTACAAATTACATGATAAAGATAATCATAACAACATGGATACAGATGAACACCACTAAGGAAGATAAAGCAAGAATTCAGAAAGAAATTAGAAGATATTCTGCAGTATCATACAGTAGATACATTATACCATATATTATTATATTATTATAATAATTAGATATATTATTCCATTTCGTTCTGAAAATGGAGATTAAAACGTTAACGATATGAACATATAATAATTATCTTCGATTAAATAAAGGAAGTATTAACAATCAAATAACTTGATAAAAATAATATTTGTGTAATTTATATATAGGCGATATTTGAAAAATACTATAGAATTGGATAATATTATTTGAAAAATGTTATTATATAACAGTGTGATGTATAAGTCCCTGGTCATTAAGTTTTTACTGGTTTACTAAAATAAAAGATAAAAAGAAAAATGTATAAGAAAACCGATTAAGAACTGAGAAATAATTGAAACGAACAATTCAATAACTGACTGGAAGGATAATTAACTAACAGAATGCATGGGAAGAATTAATCCCAACGGAATCAACAAGTCGAGAGCGAAGAGGATTGAGCAGCAAATTAAATATTTGCATTGCTCGGGGACCTCAATGGTGTGGCTATGGGGTGCCATGGCTAAGTCCCCTCAGGGTGGATTATCCCCCTCCAACCCTCTGGTACTGTACTAACATGGCCCCTCACGGCCGTGACGCCTGGCCCACCCCTCCAGCTTCGTCATCCGATTACTGTATCAGTAGGTCTCATCTGTTAATGGACATACGGTCAGGAAATGGTCATATTACTTAACAATAATTTAACGTAGACTGGCTTCTAATAAAAGTAAGTGTCCTATTTGAAAACATATCAATTAGAAGATATTAAAATAAATTATGAAAAACAATTCTTTTTGGCTTACAAATGAAAATAAATGATACAGATACCAATTTTTGAGTTAGACAAAAACATAATTAAAAAGTAAAAACAAATAAAAAACAAAACAAAATATAGATTAACTTAATATTTTTTTTTTAAATTTTATATTCATAGTAAATTTCTTTTTATATTCACAATAAATTTAAATAATAATAAGGATTAACAGCAACAAATAACAATTTTTTTTCCATCGAATAATAAATAATTTACTACAGAAGCCAATGTAATTAACTCTATCATAATTTAAACCGCGCAATAATACATTTTAAACACAGAAAAAAGTTTCTGACAGATTGATATAGCTGACTCACGTCCGTCTTTTTGATCTCTTTATTCCTTTCCATAAAACATGGAAGTAGTCAGAGATTAAAAATTTAATCAAAATTACTCACTTTAATTAAACGAAACTATTCCTGAAGAACTATAAAAAAAATAATAATAATTGTGCTTTTTGAATGTTACTGTAAATTATAGGCTGGCACCATGGATCCCCTTTTCCTCTACCTGAAAGAAGTTAAATTTCGAAAATCTCCCCTCCCTAATTCTGCTTTGAGCTGTATAAGCCCTATATAAACCATAAAAAAATTTCAAAAATGCTTTAACTGCGCTGCATCCTTATGGAACTCTATCTCCTTCCCCCCTAGTCATCAATGCTATATTTTTTTTTCGTTTAAATTCCTTCTTTTTTTTTTTTACCATTTACAGGAATCATAATTTCCTTCGACCGTAAATAGATGTAAATATTTTTAAATAGTAATTAACGTTCATTTATTTTTTAAATTAATTATTATTTTAAAGAAAAATATCATTACGTTTATTTTTAGTAAGGAAATATGCTGTATTAAACAACTATGCCCGAACAATGTATTATTGTCGAATAGATTATTTAAAGGGGACATGGCTCTCAGGATAAATAAAATTATTTTATCACTTTTCACCATTTATTTTGTCTTGCAGGGTCAATCTATTTGGCAAGTGAGCGGCGACCCATATAAAGAAATTGATCTAAATTTGTGTAATATGCACATTATGTAATGTATTCAATGGACAATAGAAACATTAAATTTTTAATTTAAACAATATACGGAACCTTTTGTATCGATGGTATCGATACAAATATCGAATGATTCAATTCGATATTCCTGTTATCGGAACGTTATAAAACACGGATAATCGCCGCCGTTAAGAAATAAGAAAAAATGAAATAAAACGTAAATACTGCACATCATATTTCATCATTATTAAAGGCATATTCAACTTGGAAAGGACTAGAGTAGGTGTCGATAAAGGATATAACACCAAGACACTAGCCTCCATCAAAGGCCCATAAATCTCCAGAATAAAGGTCGCGAAAACAAATTCGAACATTGTTGGACAGGCGTGAACACAACAGGTGTGCCGTGCCTATTTTGTAGCGCGCATGCTCATCAGGGGACATAAGTCAACTCTGTTAATATATCATCCAAATTAACACCTTCATTGTGGACGAGGATGTTGACAATGACGCATGTGGCCTGATGCATTGCCCATTCTTATTTTATTACGGCTCAACTCTAATCTGTGAAGGAAGCGAAGGAGTGGAAGTCGACGGATCCATCGTCTCTGGGATTCGTCCAAGATGTATGCCTGGGCTTCGGGTACGTAGGTGTAGTCGGCAACACTCCTGCCATATGTTCTCCTCATGTAGGTGTACTGTTTTGGCAGTCATTCTTAGAAATTTTCCTAAAGGACTGCCAGTCTTATTAATCAGAATTCTGAATAACGGGCAGAAATATTTCCGTAAATATATATTAAATCTTTGTTCCGAAATTCCCACTAGCCTTGTGAGACTTCTACTGCCAGAGACCAACCAATGCTTTATTTCCAGTATTTTGCTTAAATTTTACGGTGAAGTAAATATCGTTCATGCATCCATTTGGATGCATGGAAATGCCATCAGCAGATTAATTCATAAATGAAAACGCTTGGCGAACCCAAAGGTTCGATGCCTATACAACCAGCCAACACTTATACCGTAGACACTTTCCTCCACCAAACCTCCCAAAAAGTCAAAATCCACAAGACCAAACGCAATCCTCTAGTCTTCTTCTCGATCGCCTATTCTTATATTCGCCTATTTCGATATTATTTTTATTCTCGATCGACGGTTACTTGACGGTTCAGCACTTATTACCTTATCCGTAAGCCGTTCCTTGTCCAGCCCGACAACATCACACTCCCATTAAAATCGCCGCGAATAAATAAGGTACTATTAAATTTAATTATATTTACCGTGTTCAGGTCACAGAATCTCGCATTAAGTGTATCTGTCTAAATGTTCCATTCGACATAAGCGGAACTCAATAACTGCTTGTAATAGCCAAATGTCTCAAGCTCACATATTTTATGTTGATTATTTGATTAGTTATACATCAAATACTTATTATTAATATATTATACTGATTATATTTACCAACAAGTACATATTAGTATTCCGATGAACATTCTCAGCTTTTGAAATGTCCGTTATGATGAGTGTTCGCTTTAGAGACGTTTTACTTTATTCACAAATAAGCTAGATTTACAGGAAGGATTTATGACCTCTTCTTCTAGGCGATCTATTCTTATCAGATAGAATAAAACCTTCTTATGGTTGAATCGGCATAATGTTTACTATGAGCAGGGTCTTACTAACGTATCCTTAAGCGTTAGGTTCATATCATTTTCTTCATTTTCTAGAGCCTTTAAACAGTAAACTAAGACAT
Source organism: Rhaphigaster nebulosa (assembly GCA_948150685.1). Taxonomy (NCBI): domain Eukaryota; kingdom Metazoa; phylum Arthropoda; class Insecta; order Hemiptera; family Pentatomidae; genus Rhaphigaster; species Rhaphigaster nebulosa. The sequence goes on from OX411311.1 coordinate 59,089,070, forward strand.
GAATTATCATCGGGTAGAGTCAGCGGGTAGTTTTACATTTTTCTTCTTTGCACTATTTTTTTTTTAAAGGTTTGTTGAACATGTAGGTATTGCCGCGATCTCATTTAGCAGAAGCTTTTTAGTAATATCTTTATTTCCATTAAGTTTCAAACGCTTGCCCGACCGATTCGCAATTTTAGTTCAATTTTATTGCAATAATGATATCGTTAAATTTATTTTAATTGCCATTCTCAATTGAACAGTTCCCATCTTCGACCTTGAAGAGCCGGTAACCCGAACTGCCAGCGCCGCGTGCAGAGTGCGCTACCGGAAACTCCATTAATCAAACCGTGAATGAACGATAAAAGTCCGCACCCTTCTGAGGGGGGTGGACATGCCTTTATAATTTATAACTGTTGGTTTTTTCATTCTATTTTCTTTTTGAAATCATTACCTATATGTCCCTTTGTTAGTGCGTGTATTGCGCGCCCCACTGCGAGCGAGGAAGAAACCGCCTGTTACTGTTCCATAATGTACGATTGTATTGTACTAATGCCCTGCTACAGATGGCTTTAGGGAATTTGCCCAACTGAATACGGCCAGGATTCGAAATTTTGGTATCAATAGCCTATTAAACATTGTCTATAAGTATTACGTTATAAGTATAAATCTTATCAAATAATAAAAAATATTTTTATTCTTCGTTTCAATAATGAACGAAACATGCCCTTATTTATATTTTAAATTTGAAAGTATAGTTTATATCAAAAATATGTTCTTGCCTATTTTATTATTCATATTCCGTTCATAAAGAATAGGATGCTGCTATATTGGACTTGATTGTTACGTTATAACATGAAACAAAATTGTATCATTCAATAAAATAGAAAAAATACCTGAAATTTGAGTTATGGTTTTTGACCGTTAGTTATGAAACGTAGTTTAAGCAAAGTGAAAGAAATTTGGAGATAAGAGTTATATCAATGTGCATTAAAATTATTTTTATTTATTTTATCGCTGTTTTTTATCAATTCTGTGGTGTTTGGAAATGACAATGGGTTTAAATTATATTTTGTTCCTTTTTAATGAGTTTTATCTATGAGTAAAAGAAAATAAGCCAATGAAACAGTACTCACATTTCATTGACTAATAAACTTTTTCTCAAAATAATTTTCATTGTAAATAACAGAAGATAACGTAAACCCATTGATGCAAAATAATGACTTGTACCTATTTTATTCAAACACCACGGAATTAGCTTATTAATTTCTTTGGTATCTTGATTGTAACTCACCTGGAAAGTATGACGAAACGTGGACAGACATTTAATAATATAAGACTATTTTATATTTATTTATACTTCCTCTCCTCTGTCCCCAAATCGCCTTGTTAAACTAGCTAGATATATATGTACGCATAAGTATATTACAAAAAATATTTCATCATGTTCTGAAAATCCAGAAAAAGAAAAAGTTCAATCTTTTTTATTATTATATAAGGCCGGTGACGAGCCAAAACGTTGGGTTATATTATAATAAAAAATACCGACTGATTCCTGACTATATACTGTACTCCAGGGGTAAACTGCCGAAAGCCCAATTTAGCTTAATTTAATTTTGATATCGTAATTACATTATTATTGCCATATTTTTCGAGCATAAGTGCCATATATAAGCTATAAGATAATTAAATATTGCTACTCTTCAAATATAAAGACTGATCACTATCCATAACAAGCAATACATTGCGATCTCAAACTACTTCATGCCCTTCAGTGGAACTTTATATTACTTTAGACAGTTTCCCACTGGCGTACAGATATTATCTATGAAACACCTCGTAGAGCCACTTATCTAACATATAGAAAAACAAAAAATATGTTTGAATTAAATTTCATATCAAATCCTGACCACAATCGAAGAGACGGCAGATGTAAATGTGAATTTACTTCAAAAGAAAAAAATTGCTTAAGCGAAAGAAATAATATGAAATAGGAAGAATAAATTCCGAATCTAGAACTTTTTTCAAGACAAAAATAAATTAACACTGGGCTCTCCTTCAGGACTTAGAATAATAAAGCCATTAAAAAGGACACCATTACTGTAATTACAAGAGATAAAAGTAATTATTTTATTGTCCTTCAATTTAAATGTAAATTTTTATTGCAACTTTGAATGGGTTCGTTAGTGGAGAAGAATAGAAATTAACTGTGACACAAGCCCAATCATCCCAGATTACAGTAGTTTTGGGCCCACCCTGAAGTCAGTTCCCTAAGTACAATGAAGTCGTGTGACGTAAGACAAATCGATCGACAGAACGATCCAGATTGTAATTTAAAAATGTAAACAAAAATCTGTACAGGATAAACAGTATAGGAAATGTGGTGAGTTTATTGAATGATGTAACTATAATTATTTCATCGATAGAGGATGATTTCCTTAAACTCATTTTTTTTTTTTTTTTAACAGTATAAATTAGTGAGAATTTAATTTTCTGAGTGTTGATATTGATTAGTTAGTTTTATTTTTTTGGACTAGAATCTCATAAATAACCTGAAAATAATCCATATCAGTTGTTCATAAATTTTTCTTATTTTGGCTTTTACTTATTCAGTTATTATTTAATCAATCTATCTATATAATTTCTATGTGGTGTACATATTTTCAATTTTTTATAAATCTTTATATATATATATATATATATATATATATATATATATATATATATATATATATATACATACATATATATACTGTCTGTTTATTCATTTATTTTATTCTTTATTTTACTATTATTTATTTTTTCAATTTATATATATGGTATGAATGGAACCGTAGAAACCTAATACTCAGATCACTTGAGTGTGGCAGATTTTATGTATCATTATTCAAAAAAGACATTAAATGCCGACATACACTATAAAAAAATATATCTTTTCACTTCCTTTATTTCCAGGTTGATATGGGTTATTAAAATGGGTTAACTTAACATTTATTTATGGTGCCTTTCAATTTTTCTTCTTCACTAAGTAAGATAGGGAATCTTTGTTTTGTATCATTGTACAATTTTTGTCCTTAGAACCGATAATTTCCAATCGGGTTTTACGTTAAGGAACAAATTTGGTTTTGTGTGTTTATTTGTAGTTAAATCCATGACGTGTATGGACCATCTCCAAGGTGTGTGCCGAGTGTCACCCAAATACTGTAAGAGCTGCATACAAGTCATAAAAGGCACCAGGTGATATAGCTATCTGGGAAGATATCTAAAATAGAGATATCAAAAGCCGTAATAATGCATTATAACCGCGTGGGATAAACCCAAAAGAACCCATTTTAATATTAACATGGATTACGAACAAAAAGGCCATTTTAAGGAGTATCTCTAGAAATTTTTCACTAAGTTGGGACACCATATCGTAATAAACGTTTTAGAGGAATAGCTTGACAACGGCTTTAAGATGTTAAAATTACAATAATATAATTTTTAGCTGAATTTAATTTTAACCACCATGACGAAAAGTGTCAACATATGATCTTAAATTTCGACGATCTTCAACTCGTTTCTGTAAAATCATTAAACACCTCAATTAATCGGTTTAATCATATAAATCGAAAAAGCTTTTTTTAGGAATTCCTAACATGAAATATTTATAATAGTAAAAATTAAATGATGATATTGAATTTACTTTAAGTTACCATTACATTACGAGGTAATCTTCTCATCCCCTGGAATTAAATGCCACTTGACTAGCCATGAGGATTAAGACGATAAATCAGTACAGGCTTCTCAGGTCCTGGATTGAATACAGAGGGGGTCCAGGAAGCTACTACTCTTTAGACCATATAATTTAGGTGGAGCAGGAAGCTAACCAGAACTAGCACGTCGTCTAATCTATATATAATTTTATTTTCATAATATATTAAAAATAAAGAACAATAATATATATTATTTTGTTTTTCTATTTTTTATTTTACCAATAAATAAATTCATTTTCATTTGTAAAAAAAAGTATGTCCTTACCGAGTACCTACTGAACCCAAGACCGTTCACGGATTATAAGAGCTACAGGTTAAGATTAATATTTTAAAAAAAAATTGTAATAAATTGTATTGCAAAGGGTATATCCCAAATCAATTATAAATAATATATTATATTTATTAGCTAACGGGTCACTTTCTGGCCCACGTTTGTTTAGCCAATATTGTATCCTTTAAAATAAATGCATTTAAACATACATAAAAAAAAATAAATGAATCAAGATATATATATATATATATATAAATATGTGGATTCATGAACATGAATAACACATCCTGTGTTACTTGTTCACATGCTCATTAAAGCCATATATTAATCCTATTCAATAAATATTTAATATTTCTTCAGATTATGTAAGTTCAATTCCTCAGGTTACGGTGGAGTGGCTGAGAATATAGGCAGAGCTGACAATATGTTCGACAATGATCGAGATCCTGTTGGCACCACTCCGCTGACACAATCCGCTCCCAATTGATCCTTGCCGGAATTGATCGAATTTCTTTGGGAGGCATCAATTAAAATCCCCTCTACCCTTCCCCGAGGTAGAACAAAAGCCATTAAAGTAGAAAAGAGACTGAAAAGGTTTTTCGGCGGAGCTAATAAAACTGGTGGAGAGTGGCTGGCCATTGTAGCAAGGGTTGGACTGTCTTTCATTTGGTTGCGGCTGTGGTGGAGCTCCTCCCTGATATTGACTAATGATGGCCTGCCTCGATTCAACCTCCGCCCTCTTCCAACCCTTCTGTCAAAGCCAAAGATGGATCTCCTCGTTCCCATTTTGAATTTTTTTTTTTCCGATTCCGCCGCGTGCCCTACAGAGTGCATTCGATTGATCGCCCTCGTATCGCTCATACGAAGATCTACCTTATCCGCGGTGGAGGTTGTCAGATCAGAACAAGATAAGGATATAAAATTTCATTTCAGAACGCACACAGCAGAATCAAATCGTTATGAAATGTTTCTAAATTTATGTAACCTTAATAAAAAGAACAAGCATTATTTGATAACATTCATTTATATGATGGCATGTATATATATGATTTATATGGCATATGGTACATATGAAGGGGTAGTTCATTTATTTAAAACAACCACCCATAGGTAAAATCCCAAATACATGCGATAAAGGTAATTTAAGTCATGATAAGGAGTAAATTCTTTTTAAAGTTGAGAGAAGGTGCCGATGGATATATATATATATATATATATATATATATATATATATATATATATATATATATATATATATATATATCCATCGGCACCTTCTCTCAACTTTAAAAAGAATTTACTTAAAAAAGATATATATATATATATATATATATATATATATATATATATATATATATATACATACATACATACATATAGGCTTTGTTTGGGAGCCTACCATTATATCTTACACACTAGTTTGCTCTTTTTTTTTCCGTGTTTTTGCTCTCATTATTTATATATAGGAACATGAAAATAATAAGAGCAAAAACACGCAAAAAAATACAAAAATTATAGTTAAGATATTATTGGAAGGCTCTCAAAGCCTTCAAGTTTCCTCCCCTCACCGAAAAAAATGTCAATAACTAACCAGACAACGTTTCGCCTAATAAGGTTTCATCAGAACTGAAAAAAAGTTCATATTAATGTAAAAAAAGCAGTCTCACATCAGCAGCCTAAAGCAAACTAACCATATAGAGACAAACCAACACTCTAAAGCAGTTCAACATATACTCTCATTCTAGTATGTATACATAACAGAAATTTATGTTTCGATTTATCATGGGACGTAAACACTATCTCTATCGATTCCCGCTCACAATCTATTCAGAAAAAAAATTGGAAATGGTCTAAGAATCTACTATTGATGACGTAAGCACAAAATAAATACGTAATAAGTCTCTCAGTCGTCATTCTGGCTTTAGAAGCCTGAATAATATATTGTAAATATAAAAGTTTTGCCACTTTGATAAACTCCTACTTTACGCAATAAAGAATAAAAAAAATGTATATATTGTTAAGGGTAAAAACTTTTCATGTTTTTCCTGTAAAGTATGCTAAATGGTGCTCACGCCTTTTTCAAAAAACGACGTCGATATTTAGTCTGAATTAATTAAATGATATCTGATATCTGGTATATATGGTATCTTATGGTTACATGTAATTATGTTTATTTCAGACTCGAGTCATTATCGAGGAATATTAAGAATAACTAGAAAAATCAAATTCTTTTTATTCATTCCGCTGTAGGCTTTATAGTTAGTCCTGGTATTCGATAACCGTCCCTCTTGTTGAATTCCTCTTCAGGAACTATTAGTAAAGATTAAGGAGCAGGGAGCTCGGAATCCAAACAAGGGTATGCTATCTTGATGGTAAATGGACGTGTGTGCAGGAATGGCGAACCCCCCTCCTGAAATTAAACAAGGTGGGGTTTTAGGAAATTGTTAACTTGGCGTACTGAAGGAGACAAAGCACATCTCCAAGGCTATTCGGTTTTATTTGTAGGTTCAAACAAGTAAATGAAATAAAGAATATAGCATAAGGTGAGGTTAAGAGATATGAATAATAAAAAAAATAAGGTTAAGAATTAAAGAACCCAGGATTTTAAAATTAAATTTAAGTAAAGCTGCTTAAAATATTTAAGAGAATTTGACGTCTTTTAGGGTTTAAATTTAAATAAGACATTTTTTAATCACGTAAGACGAAGAAGAGCTGAGGAACTTGCGTGGCTAAATAAAGTCTGATCTAGCTTTAAATCTTAGAAGATATCAAATTCACTAAAAAAAATTGTAAACCGCTATATTAAAAATTTAATTTAAAATGCTAGATTCTGTAATTTTGAAATTTAATTTTTATATTAAGTCAGCAAACTACATTCGATTGTACAGTTGGGTACAGTTAAAAAAAAAATTAAATTAAAATGAAACAGAGTAATTTTTATTAATCGTAATTATAAGAAAATAATTTCAATTATTTCAACAAGTTTTGAAGTAACTATATTACAGGTATCTTTTTTTTTCTTATTTAGACTGCAAAAGAATAATTCAGCTTTAAAGTATCATAATGGTTTAGAACTGAGTATTTTTATAGCAATAATAAATAATGAATCTGGATAATAATACTGGATAATAATGATATTATTGTCCAGATTCAAAATTTAAATCTCCAAAAAATATTTATCCAGACCGTTTTTCTGATTTGTACTCTTTTTAACCTCGGCGCTTTCCGAGGAATTTCCAGTAGCTTCAGGAACAATGCAGAGGGATATTAAGTTAATATGTGTATGGAGAAAGCAGTGATGAGGGTCATCAGAGCCAACCCAGGTGGAACTATATGCAACCGCTTGGCGCAACACCTGCCATATGTGGTTGATGTGGACATCGCTGCAAGAACCCTACCTGCTGGTACCTTGGACTCATTGGAAATTAATCTGCTAGTTGGCTTATCGGGAGAGTTTGAGGAAGCGGCAACAAACCGAGGCCGCCGGATCAACGAAGAAAAGACTGTCTACATGAAAAGCAACCTAACCAAACCCCAACGAAATAAAGAGGACATAAGCATAGCCACACATATTTTCATACGTATTGGTAACGGATGATAATAACACGGGGACCGAAATAGGAGCCAAAATAGTTGCGGAGAACCGATGTTACTTTGCCCTTCAGCGTGTAATGAAGTTCCGACGGCTGTCAAGAAAAATTGTATACAAATACGTATTTACGTGGTTACGTATGGCAGCGAAACATGGGCCATGACGGTTAAGCGGAGGGACTATGCATAGGAGAGGAAGATCCTTCGAAAGATTTGTGGACACATTCGCGAAGGAGATGTATGGAGATCACGGTGAAATAGAAGCCGATTTCATCACCCTCACCAAAGTTGGACGCATTAGATGGCTAGGACATGTGGCCTTTTCAAAAATTTAATAACACCCCAATAACGACATCAACATTGAAGAAATCTAAGAAGATAAAATAAATCATACGTGAGCGCACGATCCTAAAATCGATAGTATTTTCATAAGCAACACCTTCGATAACCCACAAATGGGTCACAATATGGAAAATATTCGAACAATATAGTTATATTCTTACTCAGATAATAAAAAATTAATATTTACCTACTTTTATTTTTTTTGCAAAATGAATAAATGTTTTCTTGAATTTTATGTTATTCTGTAGTGTTTGTTAATCTACTGATTAAACTAATCAGTTTTTTGCGACAATGGGTTCTTAATAATTGCCATATTTTGATAGTTTGTAATGAACTAAAATTTTAAGAAAAAGGGTAAAAGCTACATTTCTCACATTCCATGTGAACACTGTTTCAATCACTAATGGCCTTTTCCTCAAAGGAGAACTTCATTAAAAGGAACAAACTATAACTTTATCCAATTGTTGCAAAAGAAAAAAAAATGGTCTATACCTCTTTACCCAAATACAATAGAAAAAACTCGACGTAACGAGTTTTCTGTAACGTTTTTGAATATTCGCCATTTTCAATCCTCCTCCTCCCTCCGACCATAACCGACAGAGTCATGAACTTTCAGCCTAAACCGTGGATAGCCAAATATTTGAAAATTGGGATGAAATAACTGTTTTGTTTTTGTTTTGTATGGGTTCTTGGATTAAAATAGGTTGTATAGATTTCTATATAATCGATATCTGTATCCTTAAAACAAAAACAACAAAGTATCCTTAAGCATAACAATGGTTGACTTATATCATGTTTATCAAAGCTAATGCTCATTGCAAACAATCGAAATATTACTAAATCCCATTTTCGCAAAAAAAAGTATAGGTACTCCTTTACCCAAACTCTACTGAGTTCCTTACAGGAGAATAAATCTGAAAAAAAAAATTATTCAGACCAAAATTTTGTGGGCAAATGATATGGCTCTGAAAATCAGGACAAAAATACAGGTACTCGTATTGATGAAAGTATCTAACTTTTTTTTTCCTCCCAACCACAATATGTGTTCGACATTAGACTAGCTTCGCAAAGTTGGTATAACGTTGGGTATAACGCTTGCCCGAAGAAACAATATTTTTCTATGAATTGGTAATTATCCTACAGGAAATTCATCACAGATTCAAAAAATGGTGACAAAGGTTGAGAAAAGTTCAGTTACAGTAGAGAAATTTGGACTCAGATTGGAAAAAAAACACGTGTTTTTCTTGAAAAACCCTTTAATAATATCTCGAAAATGAATTGAGATAAGAAGGTGCGGTTGGCAGCACTGAATTGCATTTTTGATAGATAATCTCCCCCTAAATTATTGGCATTTCCTCCAGGGGCACCCTGTTTTATGAAAATTCCAATTTAACTAAGTATGTATTGTTTTATAAATATTTTGTTCTTATACATTTTTTTATTTGAAATAAAATAACGTTTAAAGATTTGTTCCTAAAAATGTCAATAACATTTAACTATCATTTGTTCAATTTGCCTATTGATCATTACCTATTTTGTTTCAGGTTGAAGATACTTAAAAGGAAACAAGGACAAATTTTACGCCTAATAAATTGTGGAAAACTGTTGTTTAATATTTATTAAAAACCTCCTTCAGATTAAAAATGTTAAAATAATTCGCTTGAATTTATATTTGCGTTGCATAAAACAAAGTGAATATTATCTCTCCCGAGAGAATTCGCATTATGAGTTCAATCAAGTTCTAAAGTATGTGATTGAAATGGGTTTTCCTCACGAGACTCATTAATGCGAAGGGAATTACCACTGGATTACCAATTATCAGTGGAATTGCCACTGAGCTTCATGAGTAACCATCAGCAAATTATAGGTAACGCAGGCAACCTGGTACATAAACCAAGTCATATTTCTACCATACGCCTCTAAATAAGTATAAGCAGTTTTAAAGAAATTTATTTTTACACGTTTAAATCTTCGTTTAAATGAATACTCAATTGATATATTTTATTTATCATCCTTTGTTAATAAGATGGAAGACCTTTTCAAGGGTTAATATCGTATTTTTAAAACCATGTATTTCTATTTTTAAAGATTGCCGGTATTAACGGAATAAAATTTGTAGTGAAAAACTACTTTATGGAGTGATTTAATATTAGAATAATCATAAAATTACGAGCAAAACTGTTAATGCCAATCTGACATTGAAGCCACTGTTACTATTTTATTTTATCAATTGTCCCTATTCCTCACGTTTAAAATTTACACTTTATTATTCTAAGAAGATAAACATTTTTTTTTTTAAATATTCAGAATAAATTTTACTTGATTGACTTAACTTTGGCATCATGCGTAAATAACAGTAACTAATCAAAATTATAATTTGGCGGCATTAATGAAATATTACTACATTTATTATAAACGTATTATAGGTATATTTCGCTTATTAAATACAACAATGTTACAACTCAAAAATCATAATTTTTTAATTCATGCCACAGGGACAATTGCTGATGATCTGAACTTTTAACCGGTGTAATTTCTGAAATTTTAAGACCAATTTTATTTTGTATTACAGTTTCACAGATATAAATACAGAATTTAAAATTTCATATGCATTCAAAATTGTGAATTTAGAGCTATGACGTTTGTGCATTTAATAAGCGATTTGTAAAAGTATATATATATACCTTGAGAGGTACCTTTAAAACAGCTATAAGCAAACGCAAATTTAAATTAATTCCGTAAAACATAATGAGGTTGGTTAAGATTAAAATATATCCAAAAGGGAAAAAATAACACCAAAAACTCGTATTTTTTATAAAATCTGTTTATCAATACGTGTCTGAAATAAATTATAACATTTTATAGCAATAGCCAAAATAAAAATGAAAGTTTGTATTGTCATTTTGTTGCGTTCAAGATCGATCAGAACATTACATACAAAAACAAACATAAGGGAATAAAATTTCGATTTTGATTACTTAATTAATTGTTATATATTGGTCTAAGTATTATAGATGATATAAGTTGTATGAACTAATAATAATGATTTATTTATTACAGAAAAATAAGTGTTATTTATTAATGTAAATAATGGGGAGTGAATGCAATAGACTTTAAAAATAAAATAATTTATAATGATAAATAATTTATGGTGTATAAATATATTTACAAATCATTTACACACACACACACACACACACACGAAACATTTCATTTTTTCCTGACTTCAAGAAGCTGAAAATTGATTCATCGGACTAAGGACATAAGTATAGACATTTTTACAAATTATAACAACTACACTATAGCATAACTTCATAATCAAAATACTATATAGTGTAACAGTAATTTAAATAAAAAAAAAATAATGAAACAAAATACAATGTAATATTACTTATTCGAAATCATCCATAGTTAAATCACTTCAAAGATAATATTAAATTTCTATATAAGCATGATAAATAATGGATTTGTTAGTTTCTTATCATAAAATTTATCAATATAATATACCAACATTATTTATAAGGAATTCAAAATTATTCTATATATTTCTGTACGTCAGAGATTAACTGTTGTGAGTAGCATTTCCAAATTTTTACAGGGTGAAAGCATTGTATGCTTGTTGAAGATAGAGGTCAATCTTCACCATCCTTGAAAATATGGCCAAAATAATGCAAATACGATAATAAATCCAAATCAGCAAAATTGGAATTACGACAGTTTATCTCTGACACACACACATATATATACATTTATATAAATATAGAGAGAAAGAGAGAGAATGTGTGTGTGCAAGAGAAATTATAAAAAGTTAAATATGAAATAATATGTAGGGACAACAAAAATTAAATTATATTATTATTGAAATTTATTTAAAATTTACAAATGTTTTTTAATAACTCATAGAACATATATCAAAAAATAAATATACGACAGTTTAATCACTGGCATATATATATATATATATATATATATATATATATATATATATATATATATATATATATATATATATATATATATATATATATATATAGAGAGAGAGAGAGAGAGGAGAATGTGTATGCAAGAGAAATTATATTATTAAATAATTAGTATTAGATTATCATAAGAAAATCAAAATTTTGGTAATAATAATGGTAAAAAAAACAAAGTTAAATATGAAATAATATGCAGGGACAACAAAAATTAAATTATTAATTGAAATTTATTTAAAATTTACAATTTTTTTTTAATAATGCATAGAACATATATAAAAAAAAATATACCAACAAAGTACTAATAATTGTTTATCGGATAAACAACAAATTATATTTGATATATTACAGATAAAATACAAGTCACCTGTTCCTACAAATGCAAAACTTTCCATAAATATTACTGAGAACCAAATAAATGAATATATTGAGGATTTTCCGCGTAGACCAATTTTAACATACAATAACAATAGAAAATGTGTGTAGCATAAAGAAGTTGCGATTTCTGTTCTTCTTTTAAATATCTTAATTTGATTTATTAGTTCCACCACTGTGTTTTACAAGTGTATCTCTACATCCTGATTACATGGCAAAGTTAAAAACAAAGTGGTGTTGAAATATCATAATTCAAAATTTCTAAATGACCAATGCCAATCAAAATTACAAAATTTTTCTCTAAAAAGTTAGTTAATTTGACCTTACCAGTTATTCAGGGGCATTACAGAATTGATCTAAAATCATATTAGGAGCTTTCCAAGGTAGTTTATCCCTTGAGCAGCACAATAGTCTTTATGCGTTAGATCATAAAGTAGTGATAATAATAAATAAACTACTGATTATATTGAATAATGAATAAATTAATGAATAGCTCTTCCACAGAATACATCGATTCTGATATATCAAATATTATCTTGTTCTTAATCTCTCTTGTAAAATCATATCTTATTTACTTAAGTATATAATATTTTTAATATGAAAATAATATATAATGATACAATCAAACAAGGGTAAAAAAAAGGAGCTGGTTGAGCGAGTTTAACCGTATTGAACAGCAAAACGTCCAAAATATGAATAGGTGTCAGAGGGTATTGTTCTTCAAGCTGATGTAGGCAAATGTCAAGATTATATGATGTACGTTTCATCCATTACCTGGAGTGAATATCTGAATCTCCAGCCGTACTTAAATAATAATTATTGAATGAGGATACTACGACCAACCATCGTTGCCTGAATTCCTCATTTCCAAAAATTATAAATCTAATCAGACCCAACAAAATCCACCCATCTACGTCCAACCCTCGGAATTAGCTCGTCAGTCCAGCGATGGTCACCATTTTAGTGGTTCGTTCCATGTATAACTCATCAGCTTTACACGCCAGTTTCAATCGTTTTTTCTGATCGCCTATTACTTTAATTGCACTTTCTTAATGCGATTCTCCAGTTATCTTATTTTTTATCAGACGGCATATTTTACCCCATACCTTAAGTCTATGCTCTGTTAAAAACATAGATAAAATTATCATTTGACTTTTTGATTCTAATTCTGGCTTATTAAAATAAATTGTCTATTGTCAGGATGGGGATCGTTGATTACAGGCGTTTCTTATGCTAACTTAGCCTTAAAATGAAGTTTCTGAAACGAAGCAGGGCTACATCAGGTAAATACTATATTGGTAGTAGGAATGGGATATCGAAAGCAAAATATTTTCATTCCAGAACGCTAAGTATTAGTGCTAGTATTGGCAATAATAAATAAGAGAACAGCATTCAAATGTCAAAAAAGAGTGTTTTGTACAAGCTTCCGGCTATTTCTTTTATTAATGCATTTTTACTGTCTATTTACAAATATAAATAATAATAATTATCCAATTAATATTTAATCAACAACTGCTGTTGTTTTTTAAAATTTATAAGCAGTACTAGGGTATATTTTATTTTCAAATGCTATTATATCGCCAGATGTACCAGTGGGTATCTGTGTTTGTGTGTGTGTGTGTATATATAAATAATTATTTCGGAATTTTGTTCCATCTTCAGGAATTAACTGCAATATAATTTAATATAGCATTAGCACATTATACTTACATTATATAATTTAATATAACATTAGTACTAAAAAGTTCAATATGTTATAACTCAGCTAATACTAGTCCGATTTCGTGATTTTTTTTTGTAGAGAATTGATTACCCTTCGATTAACCATAAAAAAAAAAAAAAAAAAAAAAAAAAAAAATAAGATTCATTTGGTCAAAAAGGGGTGCATCCCAATGCCCACCCTTTCTTGGGTTTTTAACAAACATCTCGAAAACGATGCGTCGTACGCTACGTCGTACGACGCTGCTTTAGTGTATTATCCAAAATTATTACAGCAAAAAATTTCGACAGGTCGATATCGATTTCTTGGGTTTTGAAAATAATAAATCAGACGGGGCGTGAAGAGAAAATGGAGTAAGGAGGGGAGAGCATTTGGCATTGGCTTCTCTAATTATAATTATTTTTTATTTTATTTTTTGATAATGTGTCATCGTGAATAAAATATCGATATTCCAATGTTATCGGAAACGAAATATCGATATATTTCCTTCGATATTATAATATCGATATCGATTTCCATCTCTACTTGGTAGATTGGTATCGAATTCAGAATCATGGATCTATACCAATGCGTCCCCAGACGTTTGGTGAGCTGTTGTGGGATTGATTGATTTATTTTTACGTATTTATTATATTTATTAAAAACCACCAATACGAAAAAACAAGCTAAAACTAAAACATTTTAAAAACCCTACATATTAAAATTAATTTAACGTCTAAAATTATATCCGTTAGATATATATATATATATATATATATATATATATATATATATATATATATATATATATATATATATATATATATATATATCTAACGGATATAATTTTAGACGTTAAATTAATTTTAATATGTAGGGTTTTTAAAATGTTTTAGTTTTAGCTTGTTTTTTCGTATTGTGGTTTTATATATATATATATATATATATATATATATATATATATATATATATATATATATAAAGAGGTGTTAGTTCCAAATTTTAAAAAGTTATTTAATAGAGTTCAATAGTGATTTTTACAATACTATTGGATAAATGGTTGCAAAATATCAATCATTCTACGCATTCTACCAAAGAACTCAGGTAATGCAATTTGTCTGCATGTATGATTTTTAAAAGATAAAAGATAGGTTATGTGTCCAAAATAATTATTAAATCATAAAATTTAACAATTATATTAAATAAAGGTCCATAATTGATTCAATCCAATAATTTTGTAAAGTAGAGCAGTAATTCAAATGGAACAGGAATTGGATTTGGGTGTCTTGTATAATAAAACATTTCTATGTTGTTCAGGTAAAAGGGGTACAAGTAATTTTTTTTTTGCAACAATGGTTTCAAGTCATACTTTGTTTTATTTTTTATTTACTTTGAGAAAAAGGATATTAGACAATAAAACAGTGTTCACCTTCAGTGACGTAGCCAGGATTTCGTTTCAGGGATTATTTACTAATTTCTTGCTGTAGAGTAATCAATTGATGTCCATAAAATAATGCTTGTTTCTCAGCTATTATTTTTCCTTCGTTGGTGCCATTTTGGTACAGTACAAAGCATCACTAGAAATGTGATAAGAAATCTCATAAGACATGTCTGAATGGTTATGAATGCACCCCGTTCATGGACCTCTTCTTATCATAGTTCACAAAATGGCTTGAGTTTGCTCAGGTACATATAAATTGAACATTGGAAGATTGAGGAAGATGTCTCTTTACAGATTTCACAAGGAGACGCTCAAGGTAATGCTTGGTTTATCAGGTGGCATCCGATGGTGGCTCATTGAACGTTCTGGTGTGGCTTTTCTTAAATTAAACAATAACAAAAAGTAGTACATTACATACCTTACTCTGTAGTTTTATTGTTACTGTTCTATTTTAGATACACATAAGAGTTCTGTATAATAGAAAGTGTTATGGATTTTTTTTTTTTTCTAAACGGTTATAAGCCTTTTGAGACAACCGCAACGGAGGAAGTAAAAGACAATGGAGTGAGGTCACATGTGGGGCAAGTGCTCGTCCCCTGTCAGCGTAGATTTACGCGAGGGCTTCATCTTTAGGTTACACCACAATTGGAACTGTGAGTTGTGGAGAACCAGATGGACGCTTTTCATGTTCCCAGCCCACAGATAGGTCTCTCTCTAGATGGAGATCAAGCTGAGAAAGATTTCGAAGGAAAAAATAATTCGTTTTAGTCTTGGAAAGACAAGAAAACTTGGTATATTAATAAATAAGGACGAATACCTCAAATAAATATTCTCAATAGTTTTTAAAATAGTTTATTGTTGTTTCATTGTATATTATTTATAAGAAAAAAATATTCATAGAACAATAATCAAAAATGCATACAACAATGTTCAATCTCTACGTTAGCTACGATACATTTTAATATATTTTAATATATAAGTATGTATATGGGTATAAAAAAACGTTTTTCAAATACATTAATACAGTTTGCTATGTTGTAAATTAACTAAATAAGGGCCTTTTTAGAGATGCCTGAGGATGGCTTAACGATCGAAATGTAGCATCAAAATAAAAGAAATTGTGGTGAAATATTTTGAGCCTTCATTTATTTACATAAATCACATTTCACCTTAAATCGATAAACATATATATATATATATATATATATATATATATATATATATATATATATATATATTTCAAATATTTTTGAAGCTCAAATTCTGGACCTCGATGGTAAACTGCACCATGCCATTTAAATAAACTTACTACTGAAATCAACTAGCAGTAGAGCAGTTTGGATATAGTTGAAATACTTTTATACAAAGTAATAAATTATATTTAGGCCAGCAAGGCTCTTAGACAAAATTTTATACATGATATGTAGCCAATGTGTACAATCCAACTAATAAGAAAACAAAGTGCATTAATATAGTATTTCTATAATAGTAGCATATCGACATAGTGCAGTTTATCTCCTAGCTCCAGAATTCATAGTGGAACAATCTTTTAATCGATATAATGTGTTGATATGATTGATGCTCGTGTTACATATAAACTACTAGAAACGTATTTTTTTTTACAAATTTTAGTTTTGTAGAAAAATCGCATCAATTAGTTTTATTTGTTTTAAAACTTCAAATTTTTCAGTCAAAAACTTATAGTACTATCACCAAAGCTCCTTGGTATATCAGCAACATTACCTATCATACAGACCTCAATATGCCAACATACGGACCCACTACAAACGATTTCACGATAACTTACACGGACATAATAACACACTCATACAAGATATGGAGACAACCAACATGCCTGACAACACCCGCAGAAGGTTGAAGAGGAGCTGGATGAGGGATCTCCTCGTCTAACCATGCACGATAATCACGACAGGTAGCGTTGCCGCTGGGTACTACTCTTTAGCATGCCTTTCATGCCACGATAATATATTATTTGCCAGGTGTGAATATAAAAAAATAAAGCCCCAAAAAAATAAATATTAAAATAGATATAACAGAAATAGCGTTATTAGTTTTTCCCCTCTATTCTTAGGTGCTTTAAAAAATAAATTGTTTAAATTATGACAGTAGATACTAAAAATAATTAACGCGAATTGTCAGTTTAGAAAGAACCAAGATTTTTTTTCTTTTCTTTTTCTTTTCTAATTTATTAGCTCTAAAATCAGTTAGGTATACTCCACTGTCACTTTATTTCTAATAAATTGAGAAACCATCTTGGAATGTGAAAAAAATCATTCAGTGTTAAATTTATAACTACTGAAAAGCTTTTGAGTACCTACTTATTTGTGCTGTAAAACTGCTTAATTGTAAGTTATTGTGTCAACTTTTCATTAGTCCGGCATTTATGCAATGAATGTTTCATTATTATAAACATTAAAAAAAAAACTCGATTATTATAAATTATAAATGTTCACTAAATAAGTTCCATACGTTATGAGAATATAATACTGGACCTCAGAAGTAAACTGCATTATGGTGATGTGGGGTAAGGGCATTTTCGGTATAATAGCGTTATTGTCTCGTTAAATCCAAACCCTGAGAGCTCTTTAGGTGATTAAATAAGAATAATAATTATCCGAAAACGGAACTAATTCGTACTTGCACATGAATAGTCTTCCAGATACGTAGTACGGAGCATCAAGTCTAAATAGTGGTATAATGAGTTGTAAATATTTCATTTCCGACCTGTTGTTAAAGTTGTGTCTTTCAACTTTTGCAGTACAACTATATCGGTGTTTATCTACCAGTAGGCCTTTTTTTTTTTTTTTTTGTCTTAAGCGGAACCTATAGAAGCTGTTCTTGAAAATATTTTGTGATTTACATTTCTCCTTGACAGTTTTCTATATTTTAAGCGCTTGCCCGAAATCACCGAGTAAAACATGATAGAAAAGGCAAGCGCAGAGGCAAGTCTGTTGTGTGACAATTGTGCGTAGTACACTTACCCTTGTTATCATGATTTGTCAAGGCAACTATGGACTAGCAATATATTTATTCAATTATATTCCACATCCCACTTTCATAACTCAATGAAGATAATAAAATGTGAATCTCAGACAAGCTTTAACTTTTTTCGATGATTACATCAATATAATAATCATCCGGAAACTGAACTATTTTGCACATTCTCCAAAACCACTCCTACTAGAATAATTAGTCATATACAGATACATCGTACGCATTTACCCCTCTAGGCAGGAGAAATTGCTTAGTAGGTACTATTAACTTGGATTATCAATCTCGTAGAAATAGACGTGGTTGAAATCTGGGCTTGAATGTAATATTTAAACATAATCGTCTAAGGAACATTTTTAAAAACAGGATAAAAAATTAAGCTTCGAAAATAAAAATTTTACAGTAATTCGTAAAATCTAGTCCACATTACCTTATGTCATTTAAATCAATATTTCAGTATACCAGTTTTAAGATAGTTGAAATATTTTATCACACGGTAATAAAATATATTTCGTACATCAAGGTCATTACACAAAAGTTTACACATGATAGGCATACAATACACGTGTACAGTCCTACTAATGAGCTGAGTGCACTAATGTAACTTTTGTAAAACAGCACCATGTCGTCATACTGCAGTAAATCTCTGCTAGCTGAAGTAATAAATTCTTGAGTATAAGTTTTAACGGATTATCCTTGATGATCCGTAAATCGTGTATGTTTAAGTAAATCGTGTACATCCTGAAACATTTTTTTTTCTTTTTTTAAACTATTTAATAAAATGTTATAATTAATAAAATTTCCCCCTTATCAAACTGAAAATAACATAAAGTCATTAGTAGCATGTTTTCTTTATTTTTTTTTTTGTTTTCTTCTGTTTTATCGAATATATATTGCCTCAACTCTGCAGAAGCATTCCAAAAATCCCCAAAATACAAGCTGGCTGCTTCTTTAATATTTACAAAATTAATTGCCAAGATGAAACTGATCTGATACTAACGGATATGTATCACCGGAGATATTTCCGGACTTTGAGTAGAAAAAAAAAATGCATACATAAATATATCAGTTGGAGTCGAAAAGCTTTGATAAAATGCCCGTGTGTAGAATTTATGGCAGTGCGCCTGTAAATCAGATGAAGGGTTTGTAGCGAGGACTTAGTCTTGGACCATTTGCGGGCGATCTCATATGTCAGCACACCGTTTAAAATTAACTCAAAATGCCCGTTCTAAATACGGAATTCTCACGAGCCTAAATAATTATAATTGACTTCGTCAAAAATATACCTCGTTGTTTACCTGATCTTCAAAATATACATAAATGAAATGCTTTAAGGAATGGACAATCTATAATCGTAGATATTGTTTATTTTACATTAATTAGAGATTGCTTTTATATTTATCGATATTTAACTTTATCCTCCTTCTATTCCAAATATAATATTTATTCTTCTTTTTATAGTTTCCAATCTCAACATTCTTCAACATCCGTCCAAGATCCAAGGCGAATTGGTCTGTTGATACTTTCTTGTCTCTAATAAAAAATTTCATTTAAGAAATGAATAGAAGCGTTCAACTAAAGCGCATCCGAGTGAGTCCAATTAACGAAAAGTTGCCATTAAATACACTTGGAATTAAACGTATTATGTACAGACTTCATTAAGCATTCATTTTATATTTTATACTCCATTTTAAGCAATTTATTTGAATTTGAAATACATTTAAGAATTCTAGAAAAAAAATCATAAGCACCATTCTAATGCTTTTATAAAACATTTTTTAATTTATTTATTTCACTTAAAATCTGTCACTCTAAACTTACGCACTGCTACTTCTAATTGCTGGAAAGTAAACCCTCACCAAAATGCACCTATTGGCAGCAAATAGGTGCCAGCTCAAAAATCGCAAAATAGTGAAATGCGAACTTCATAGCGAGTTAAGAATATCTGATGTGAGCAACACATGACTTCCTTGTACGACTATTAAATTATAAATCCGTGGCTCAAAAAGTGGTACTGAATTTGGTTACCAGTTTCCGAAGATTGCAGTAACAACAACACTCGGCGTCCCGACATCCAGCTTTGACACACACACACACAAAAAAAACATACACACTTGTTACTGGAGGTCTCATTCCGTTATTATATGTCGTTTTCCTTCAGTAGGTAACAAGTTTCCAAGAGATTTCTTCATGTTCCATGACAACATTAAAACTGTCAATATCACTAGATAAAGCATTGGAAATCGACAATTTCGAAAGCGGAAAAAACCCACTTAACTTATATCTTATTATCTTGCTGCAGACTTGTTCATCTCACCAGAACAAACTGGAAAACCAGTATTTTACAATAAATTTTAACGCTTAAAACAAAT
The DNA here is from genome assembly GCA_948150685.1 of Rhaphigaster nebulosa. Taxonomy (NCBI): domain Eukaryota; kingdom Metazoa; phylum Arthropoda; class Insecta; order Hemiptera; family Pentatomidae; genus Rhaphigaster; species Rhaphigaster nebulosa. The sequence goes on from OX411311.1 coordinate 59,109,881, forward strand.
AATAAAAATGTTTAATTGGATTGGAAAACAAATCGCGTTTGTAACCTATATTACCGAAACATATAATTTTTAATTTAAATATAATTTTGGATGTAAGCTTATTATGACCTTCAAGTAAAGTACCTTTTTCGGCTCACCAATTTTAACCAAAATATAGTAAATACATTCATATCGATATAAAAGCCCTATTAACCAAATTTAAGATATTTTACATTATACGAGTATTTTAATATCATTTTTGATGAAAGGCTAATAGGACCTTCAAATAAAGTATCGCTTCCGGTTTTCCACTTTGAACCAAAATCTAGTATGTTATTTATATTAATACATATGTCTTGTATATCAAATTTGAAAAGTTTTTCATCATATTTAAATATATTTTTGATGAAAATCCATAATGACCTTCAAGTGAAATACCACTTTCGGTAATCATACAATGACCAAAAGGAGAGGTTCACAACTAGATTATACAGTAATTCTAGATACAAAATTTTAACTTTCTACGGCTAACCGTTTTTGAGTTATGCGAGATACGTACGAACGAACGTACGTACAGACGCCACTAGTCAAAATGGATTCAGGGATGCTCAAAATGGATATTTCCGTTGAAAACTGAAAACCGGAAATTTTCGCGATTACAATACTTCCTTTACTGCGTACAAGGAAGTAAAAAAACGATAGAAATAATAATCCAAGACATAGAAACCTTTATTGGAAAACACAGTTTTATTTTGAAGTTATGAAGAATTTGAAAGATACCAAAGCCTGTAAAACAATATCGTTTTATCAGAGAGTAAACACAACATTAAATATTAATAATTTAATTAAAACAATGACTTGATACAGTTTCTATGAAAAAAAATTTGTAAACATAATTTAATTTTTGATAATTTATAAAAATAATAAAATAGATAGGACACGCATGAAAAGCTTTCGAAGTATTAATATAATTATATTAGTATAATTATTATTTATTAACTTACATGGACAAAAAAAAAAATATGAGTGTCCTGAAGATCAAAGGCACAACCAATGATATTAATTAAAGTAAAGTAATTGAGGAAGAAGGGAAATAATGTAACAGAAATATTGTAATATTATGTAAATAATATTATATTAGAAATATTATTGCAGTTGCGGATTTCCGTTACCTATATGTTTTTTTTATTTGGTAGGTAGATAAGTGTTTAAAAGCCCATTAGGATTTAAAAAATAAAAAATCAGTATTTGCAATTAAAATTAATAAAATTGAAATTAATTTAAATTAAGACATCAATTAATTTCTGGTTCGTCTAAAACTACACATTTCCTAAAGTGATATTCAGCTTCTCCATCAGGCAATAAACACATACCTATAAAAGAAATGTTAAACCAATCAACTCAAAAATATATTTTACCTAAAAAAGAAAAAGTTAAGACTAATATTGTAGAAAAATCAATGAAATTGGGTTTGGCTTGGTAAATAACTAAGAGCAATAAAGTATTTAAAATAAAAGATAAATTGAAAAAAGATTGTTTTGGTTTGTTTCAACATTGTTAATAATGGTTCTGATATAGGTAATATGAATTTTTTTTTTGGAACAGAATGTTCTCATGCTATATTTCAATGACAAATAATTGTTCAATCACCTATTTGAAAAATATTTAAAAGATTACACAAGAACTTAATCAAGTATTTACATATAACTGAATATTCAGGGAAAAATAAATGTTTTGCAGAGGAGAAATGAAATAAAAAATGCACACGGGGAGGCTCGGAGTTCTTTCTCTTGACTGTTTTTCTCTTTTTCAAACGGCTCCCTCTACCGGTTGTCCCAAAATGAAAAACGATACGCCATCAGAAAATAAATTAGCCTAATTAATAAAGTAGTTTTTCTGGAATAAACAGAAGCCAGTGCCCACTATATCTCTCTCCCCCTTCTGCCTCCCCAGCCTCCTCGTCCAATGAGCAGCTCCTTCTAGTCGCGGATATTTATTTTCGTATTTATTTATAAAGTGGCATTATCATAAGAAGTTTTATGGAAGAGTAAAAAGATATCGCTGGGAAAAAATTGCGTAGGACGGGTCGTTGATAAAGCTTTGAAGATATACTGTGATTTGTCTTTTCAAGTTCTATAAAAAATAAAAAAATCTTCTCCTATTGGAAGTGTACAATTTAATTTTCCTTATAAGTCATTAATAATTAACTTAGTTTATTATCTAACCATTTCAGCTTACTTCATTTTTTTTTTTTTTTTTTTTTTTTTTTAATAGCAGTTTCAGAAGTAACACATCATTTAGTCAATGATGTAATTTATCTGTTGACAACTTCATTTTGTGATTTCCACAAATCAAGGAGAGCTCTTATTTAATAGTTCTTATATGTTACTATGTTATCCAACTATTAAATGTGCTGTTAGTTTTATATGATACGGGGTCTTATAGTAGCACTCCAATATCCTATACCAGGAGTCGGCAACCTGCGGCTCTTTTAGAAAATTTTATGACTCTCTGAATATTAAATATTTCAGTAAAAAACCATTCCAAATTTTAGATACGATTCCTCTACACACAATATTCAAAATGCCACAGAATAAGATAAAACAGGCACTTCTATGTTTTTCCATGTTTTTTTTTTTCAATATAGATTTGGTTCTTTGTCACCAAAAGGTTGCCGACCCCTGTCCTATACCGTGAACAAGGCATGGTAGGTAGCACTTCAATGTTAGAAGTTCGAAATAAAAAACATCGAATACCATATTTGCTCTAACTTAGGTAATAAATTAGAAATATTAAACAAAATAATCTCTTATTTGGAATATACCTAAGAATAAAAAAATAAAAAAAGTTAACCAAACCTACTAAAAATTCATCAATGAATTTTTAAGAGAAAACAAGATGAATTATATAATACAAGTAAAAATAATAATAAAAAACCAAGAAACAACATGAAAAAAGATTTTTCAAAATGAATTATGTCCCTAAATTGACAGGAGATACTAAAAATATTTAAATCATCTAAACATGATGAAATTTCAAATATCTGACCACGCAAAATTTGGTCTATATTACTGATTCTGAAATAAACTTCTAAATTATACAACACATATGAAAGATAAAATTAATATTCTGGACAAACAAAATATAATATATATATTAGACTGCCTAAATTGTTCCTTCTGTTATAAATGTGCGATATATTTGAAGAAAAATCTAATAAATCGAAAACGTTTTTCTACATTTAGATATACGAAGAGGCACGAAGACAGTGAAGCGGCAGGGTTTTTTAAAATAAAAAAAAATAACATTCGTCACTTACATGCCTATTCGTTTTTTGAGTGAAGCCAAGTATTTAATATTTCACAAAAAAAAATCGATAATGTAACAAAGATATAATGTTTTAAAAATTTTGTTTATGTTTTTACAACACACCTAAGAAAATATAAACACTATTATACTACATATTTTTTAGTTTTGAAGCTATCAATTTTGAAACAAACGATCAAATAATCAAGGTTTACCAAAGTTTATTAATGTACAACTAATGTGCGGCATCTTCCGCAGTTTTCTGTCTTATATGAAATTAATGCTTAGACTCTCGGTGCAACAAGTCTTAGCTGCGACCACCTGCGACCGTTGGGTATATTCCAATAAAGCCGAAAGTACATAGAAATTAAAAGTGTTGTGCCAATCAGAACCCTTTCGGTTTAATCTGTTTAATTGTTTCCTCCAGGCTCTTGCAACTGTTCGTTCGAACAAGTCTTAATTGCAGTATATTTGTAACACAATGGAAAATTTCCAATTGTCATATCGCCAAATAGGCAATATAGTTTTAGACAATGATCGTTATGTTGTGAATTGGAAGAAGACAGTGATTTCCCACACCTAACATCGGATAACCAGGAGGAAGTTAAAACATATTTGAAACAAACATTTCTACCACGTTTTAATCGAATAAGGAATGAAGCCTGCCGAAATAAGGACCGCAAGGTGTGGGGACAACAAATGACGGTAATATCTCACGAAAATTTTTTCAAGATTCACCAACCACAGCTGATTCGTCGATCCGAAATTACTCTCAACGCGACCAACAGTGGTGTTAATGTGGACCCATCAGAATTTGGAAATTATTGTAAGGACACTTCTTGTTTTCAAAAAAAAAAAAAAACTTGTCGGAAATAATACGTTGGAGAAGATCTGGAAGCACTATAATATTAGCTTCGATGTTGCGGATGGGAATGTTCATTGAGGAAATGCAGGAAGTGCGAAATAAATATTACCATCCATATCGATTCAGTAAACCAAAAATATAGACTAATTTACTAAATTATAAACTAAATTTAATACTAAAAAAAATATAAACTTAATATAAACTTTGACCAAGGAAAATGTCCACCACATAGATCTTTCCACGTTAAGTCAGATCCTTATATTAAACAAATTTCACTCAGAGCATAAAATGAAGGGCTTATTGGATTTTCACAAAGATGTAAAAACTTTTAATTTACTAATTAAATGAATTTAAGAATTCATTTTATACAAATCTTATTAAAATAAATATAGCTCCTTTTTTTTAGCTATACATATATATATATATATATATATATATATATATATATATATATATATATATATATATATATATATATATACATTTTATTTTACAAATTTAAATTAATGTGAAGACAATACACAACGGATAGCAAGAATATCATTTATATAAATAAGTTTCATCCAAAAACAATCACTCATTGTTTGGAAAAATTAATACTTAAATTAAAAAGCAATAAATAAATTTATGGAACTCATGCATAAATCGTACATTAATTGCAAATAACTCTTGTTCATACTATTTCGCATTTATTTATAATTAATTCATAAAAATGAAAATAAAAGTTACTGTAGAATTTAATTTTTTCGCCAAATCACCATGGACAATGGACCACAGTGTGCCGGGGTATTTGAAGCTGATTTCATATGAATTTGGTTCCTTCAATTCAAATATGGCATTATGTTTTGCCTAGGATATATCCATTCTTTATTCCTCATTTCCTAAATCTAGGTTTTCTTGTATTTAATTTTAAACAATTAAACATTAAACATCAAACAGTGAACCATACACTCTTTAGCTAATGAATCAATGATATGAATTTTGTATGTCTGAGGCAACCATAATTTTAAAATATATCATAAATTTTCTTATTTTAGGATTGTCTCTTGGGAAGACAAGACAAATATTTTCTCCTGAGGTTACGGCAGATATTAATCGGAGTTGTAGTCTATATTAATATAACTAACAGCGATAAATCTGTTAGGGTTAGAATCCACGATATATCATCTCCTGAGGAGTGGGGAGGGTTGATATTAAAATTTGTATTTATGATTAATTTGAACGAAACTAAGGATTGGAAGGCTAAGGACATACTCCAACTACCAAATATTTCCAAACTCATTGTGTATGATTCCGAACTATAATATTAGCCTTGTTCCACCAAAGATTCATTGAAAAAGTTTGAGTTGTTTAAAAAAACTTAAGGCATTAACAAAGAATGAACATATTGAAAATTGTATTGGACTCACAGGATTCTAAAAAATTACACAGCTGGTGATAATTTCTAAATTATGGAAATGTTTTTAACAAATAATCTTCACTTGTACCTCCTCAAAATCGCTTTAATTTTTTTTTTTTTGAAAACGAAACATTGTATTTTACGATACTAAAATATTCTTGAGTTGAAGGAACATGCCTATTCCAAGAACTAACGTTTCATTTCTACAACAAAGGAATGTTTGGAACGTTGACAGGTATGGGAAAATGAAAGACGTTTGATACAATAACTTGGCATTGTATATGTTTTATTATTTTTTTTTTCATTTATTCTTCTCAAAATTCTGGAATAATATCTTCTTCCCTGAAAGTAATTTAATAGAATGTAAATGACAGTGTGCTATGCATTTATTTTAAAATTTTCTCACAATCCTGTGAGTATCAAGCAGGACTGTTTTTTAAGCTACTTTACAAGCTCTGCAGGTCAAAGCTTAGTTCTTATGTGCTAGTAAATTGCAGTATGAGGCCATTTGAAGATATAATTGAATCGGTGAGAATGACAACAATACAAGTCCAAAATTGGACATTTTGAAAAAAAAAAACATTTTTATAGGTCGAAACCTATAGAATTAGCCATTAAACACAAGAACTTTAATCTTCTAGTTGTTTTATTAATTTACAAGAGCTTTACGCAACACTCTTAAGCTCAAAAATAAGTGATTGATAGTGATTCAGCGCATAACCAAGCCTTTGATTGGGAATATCTCGAAAAACTGATATTGGTCATGCACTGTTGTCATTCTCACCGATTCAATTATAGGATTTATTATTACTTTGTCTGGGTGAGGAAGTGTTTTGAGTTCTAAGAAAAGTTCCTTAATAAGTTCTAAGACAAGTTCCTGGCACTTCCTTAATTTTTCGGTTTCTTTAGTTGGTAAGTTCGAATCATTCGAGACTAATTACTATGTCTATTATTCTGGCCATTTTATCCTTTTTGTGTAGGACCAAAATATCTGGTCGGTTAGCATTGCTTTCCAGTTCTTCCGGTTCTTGGTTCGGTCCTTAATGATTTGCACACCCCAGCAATTTGCATTTATGGCAAGTGTTTCTGGGGTACAGTGACAGTAAGGGGATCATATACTTGCCCAGTAACCCCGATTCCCTGGAAATCTTTTGGTGATATATTTTTGCCACATTGTTTGGCCTCATCAAATAGTCTATTCCAGCAAGAGATTTACATCCATTTTTTACATGCTGAATAGATTCGTGAGACTTTAAGCAGAGGCGACATTGATCTGTAGGGAGGTCTTCGCCTGTAAGTCCTTGTTGCTATGACTTGGTCTAGTAATGCTATGTAAAGCCATTGATCCTTTGGTAACATATTTAGAGATAATTTATTCCCTTATTGGCATAACTTTAATTCGCCAATTTTTCCAATTCAATCAATCGTTTCTGGTTGCTCGACATAAATTGTTTTGATCCAAAAAAAAACAAAAAAACTTTTAGTGAACTGCCGCTTTAGACGTATATAATTGCAGATTCGTTCACATGTTAGAACAAGTTATAATTAATATTTAGCCCGGAAGGAAGAGTGTAATAAGAGAAATTATAAATGCCAACCAAAATCTTTCCTGAGAGCTTTATCCACATCCTACGAAGAACTAAGAGAAACAAGTATCTCAATAATGTAAGCAGGGATATCGAAAATGCACTTAGCCCTTAACTTTATAAAAATTAAAAAATAACCTGAATAATGACAAATGCACTAAAACTTATCAGATAATATCCTCTGGTAAGTTTCATGGATTCTCAAAAACAACAAGCAACACATAGCAGGAATGAATACTTGGTATGAAAAAAAAAAATGAAATCTTGGTATGACACCATCTTGACGGTACCAGATCCTCTTTTATTAACGATTCAATTTGTTATCTGCCACACAGGACAGCTACTGTTGGTATAATTTGCGTAATCCAGAAGCTAGAGGATACAGGGCTCCAGTTGTATCTTTTATTACCACTGAGATTATCCTGCGGCAGCTGTGAACCTGATGGATTGCCTTTGGTGGTCCGCTCAAGATGCTTTGAAGGAGAGGCACAACTTGCTGTGTAATGCTGACCATACTGGTTTTCTAACTCTCTAGATATTTAGCCCTTGTATTTATTTATAATTCTGTTTCTCGTAGGTAAACTGTTTTAAGCCACAGGGCAGCAAAAAGAAGTTTCAGATCGCATTGAATTGGATAGTGGCCAATCAATATTTATATTTTATAAGTATTCAGGCGCTTAGGTAGAATTTTTTGGAAGATTTGACTTTTTTTTGGGGGAAGGGGATTTCAATTTTTTTTCGGAGAGGGATTTAATGAGAAGGCAAGTAATCATTAAATATCTATAATCGCCAAATAGGGCGTAGGTTTAAAGAATTAGAATGAAAATCGGATAAAAATTATTACTCAAAATACAAAACCTATATGAAAATCATATATTAGCCTGATCCTCTTCCTCCCTGCGTATGCCAGTAGAAGTTTTGCCTGTTTTACTACAATTTTTACTTATTTACGATACTTATATACGGAAAATATGGCCAGAGTAATGCAAATACATCAATAAAATCCAAATCAGCTCAGCAAAATTGATTGTGATTTTTCAGAAAAAACAAATTCTGCTTTAAAATAATTCGTAATGGAGAAATAGACCAATGGTAAGTATTTCTTGACCAGAAAAAAAAAAAAATCCTAAGAGGTCGTGAACATTTGTCAGTGTTCTATTCTGAAGGATCTAAGTCAGAAAGTGCTGATTACACAGTCATATAGATGTTTGTTACACCCCATTAGTTAATGACTAATATCCTATAAAATTGAAAAATAACTACAATTTTCGTGGAAGAAACCTAGAATTCTTCTCAGAAGAGGGGGTATAATACTTCATGAATTTTTATCCATAAACAGATACTCAAAAAAAAATATGGAAAGAAGATCAAATCATGAGTATTTTATAAATGTCGATTTCTTAATGGCTTACCATCGCAGAAATAGGAATTATCTAAAGATCGTGACTAAGCTTATTATCCTGGTTAAGTTGTAAGATTGGCGAGAGCAACAAGCTTACAAGACCCAATATGTAGAGTATGTGGGTGTACAAGCAGAAACATCTGAATTTTCTGAATACATAAGTGGAGTCTTTCACCTTGAACGGCGCACGGAGGGGCTAAGATGCAAATTTCAGGCCAAAATTCTGAAACTTAACATTCCTGGTTGGTGTTTGGTCCATTGGTCCAAAAAATTTACATATTTATTTGGGCTTAGATTATATACTTATATTTGGGCTTATTATTTATTACTTATATTTTTTTTGGAAAGCATACAAGTGATCATTCGACATTAAAACGAGAAATGCAATTTTCGCAAAAGTTACAAGATTGTGCAACTTTTTTTTTTATGTTCTAGTGCTATGACACGTACATTGCCTAATTTTGAAAGAAAGGGCATTGGAACATGTATGAGTCAAAGAAATGGATTTTTTTTTTGTTTATAACTTATTATAGGTTTTACACCATAAGAAAAGTTATTATATTTTATTAAACTTAACCTGAAATGAGTAATCCATAATAGGGAAACTAATAAGGGGTCACTGACATCAATATTACAAAATAAAATTGAAATTTGAAGGACTTAAATCATAATAAAGTAAATAAACAGACAATGATAAAAGGCATGATCAAACATTAAACCCATAAATAAACAAGTTTTTAGGGTGCAAATTTTCACATTCCTATTAGTAGAGGTGTAAGTTTGTTATTACAAACTTATACTAATTCATACTCAATATCTTGATTTCAATTTTTCGTAATATGGTCAGATTTCAAGATCATTGGCCCATTATGCGGCGTCAAGACAGTCTTTGAACCAGGTTAGAAAAAAAACGTAAGAATACAGGTTGCATTTAAGGATTCAGCATCGTACTTTCGGATATGTAGATGATATACCATCATTAGGCATACAGATCCATGGGAAAATTTTGATTAAAAAAACACCAAACTTGCTGAGATGCAGAGAAAATCGAAAGAGTAGGCTTAAAAAAAAAAATATAAAGAAAACCTAAACTGAGTTTTACGATGCCATAAAACCTTTTCTGATACTGAGCATGTTCTATATCCTATCCCCAGCTAGATGCATGATGAAAAACTGAGAGATTTGAAAGACCTACAAATAATAATCAAAGTTTGTACTGCCAGCCGAAAAAAGATAAAATTATTAATGCATACATGTTTGAGTATAACTATTGTAGCATTAATTTATGGTTAAGTATTATTATTGGTTAAAGTAGGAATCTATTAATCAGGGCTGAAACTAAGACATTTGTCAGGCGAAACAAGCTTAATTTTGCCGCCCCTTCTTTCACCCTTCCCCTCCCCCCCATTTTCCAATATGCTTTATAATGATATTTTAGGTAATAAATTTCGAAATGACATCTCATAACGTTACCTCATTTTACCATTAGGGAAAAGATAATTTTATTTCTTTAAATAGCACTTTCCTTGTGAAAGTTTTTCACACAGATACCCCACTATCAACAAAACTTCTCCTTTTATGATGATTTGATTTCATATAAACGAAATTGAAGTTTCTTACGGGATTGATCTAGAACTGGTAACCGATCTACCAATAAGTGTGTCATTGAATTAGGTTTCCTCGGCAAAAGAAATGGTTTGAAAATTAAATTTATTAAATTCACATGTTTTAGTCAATGAAATTGTACAACTTTCTGAAATTAAACAAAACTATAACAAAATAAATCTGTAAATTAACCAAAACAATTCTGACATTAAATTTGAAATTAAATTTCTTCCTTTGTTGTCAGAGACACAATGACAGTCATTATGTAGCATAATTTTAAGAAAACTGTTAAAAGTTGCAAAGCAGTACAAATTGAAATTGAACTGAACGTTTCGAGTTATATGAATCATAGGCCGCTGATTCGACGTAAAAAAGGCCATTACGCATTTCCCTGTTGTAGGAACAGTACAGACCTTAGGCTACTAAATGGAACACAATCGAGTAGGCGTGTTCCTTTGACGGGAGAAAAAAATGAGTAAAAACCATTTGCGGCGGCAGCTGCGATCGCTACGATAATGATACGTGTTCACACGGAACACGGGACTTCGTAAGATCCATATCCAGTCGTTTGTGTAAAAGTGGGAAAATGTGATTAAGCTTCCGTATGCAACAGTTTACGACTATTGTGTTAATTATTATCCTAAGTATTGTCCAGTTTCCAATATCGAACAAAACAGAAATGCTTTCAGTTTAAATAAAGTATTTATAAAACGATTCCAATCTGGGAAGCAATTAATTCGACGTTGATGGTGAAGTGAATTTTACCAAAATATTCAAAGGGTGAGGTAAGTGCGTACGAGATTTTACAAAGTTTGACTGTAAAATCTTTATTTTTAGGATAGATTTTTCTTCTGTTTTTAAAAATATTCCTTAAACGATAATGTTTAAATATTATATTCAAGGCTTCTTTTCAATCACGTAATTTCTCTGAGATTCATATTTCAATTTAGTAATACTTAACCACGCACTTGGGGAGAAAATCTCTCACTATTCACTAGTGCAAAATACTTCGTTTTCGGAGAATTATTATACTGATGTAATCATGTAAAAAAATTTAAAACGTCTGAGATTCACATTTTACAATCTTCAATGAGTCATGCAACGGGGATGTGGAACTTAATTGAATAAATTTATTAAAAAATAAACGCTTTTGTTTCAATGCGTTATTCTGCAGTTGCCCCGACAAAACATGATAGTAAGTGTAAGTTTACACCACATGCACTTGTCCCACATTAGAGACCTGCATTACCCCTATTATCTATCATGTTTTACCGGAGAAACTGCGGACTAGAGCTTAAAACTAGAAAACTGTCAAGGAGAAATGTAAATCATAAAGAATTTTTAATAATAGATTCTGAAAGTGAACCACTTAAAAAAACAAAACAAAACTAGTGGTGAATAAACACCAATACAGCTGTAAAGCAGGATATCAAAGATCCAACTTAATTAATATATTTTAATTGATACATTTACAACCCGTTATGTTTCACCAAAGCGAACTTTTGTTGCTGGTTTGTGAAACATTGATGTTTAGAATTCATGCTCCTTAAAGGGCAGATCTTACCAGTTCAGGGTCCAGATTTTACAAGACCTCACTTTATCTAATCAGTACGCCGTGAGGACAAGTTCGCTAGAAACAGACAAAAATACAAAGTAGACAATGATAATAAAAATGTTATTTAAAAACAAATTGAAATATTCCTATGCAAGTTTCAAGAATATAGTGAGAGCACATATTCCAGATATAACTTAAAAGTTGTTTTAAACAGGATAAAACGAATGGAACTTGTATTTTATCAGAGATGAATATTAAGATTTTTTTTTAATATCCAGAAGAATTAATGACAAAACAGAAGTGACAAAATTGGGTATTTCAGGAAAAAGACCAGCCTACATGTGAGATCAGCTCTTAAATTTATTGTAGAACATTGGCTCCGGCTGTAAGTCCATGAATGCCAGAAGAACGCCTGGAAAGAGCCATATAAGAAGTAAAACTGGAAGGATGACAAATGAGAAGACGAAAGAAGACCTGGGAAGAGAGGCAAGAAGGCCTTCGATAAGAGAGATATAGACTGAAGTACGAGAAGGTAGCAAGCCCAGGGAAGGTTCAATTGGATCAGCTTCTACAAGCGGGCTCCTCACATAGCGATGTAGCAGAGAGGAAAGATTAAAAAGAAGAAATTGTTTACTTTCGTCAACGACTACTTTAGTCAAATCAAAGAAGAAAAGAACTATCACATGGTAGAATTTCCGAGGTGCTTCTATGCCAGAATGTTTCGTGGAAATCTTTCAGTCAGACATATCTGATAATGTTCGGTAATAGTTCGAAATCAAGGTTAAGAAGTGATGAGTTCATGTGGATCTGGAATTTATAATGATATGATGTGTATTTGTGGCCCAGTCTGCAGCACATGAGCAATTAAGGTTTTAATGGGTAATTTTATTTATAAAATAATACAAAACTTTGAGATTTTACAGCAGGAAAATTCCATGGATGAAGTACCTAGTATCTGGAAAAAATAACTGCTATAATATGAGCTTTAGATTTTATAATATAACATTTATGGTAGAGAATCAACAATAAATTATATTAAATAAGTAGTTTATGACATCTCGGGCTAAAAGTACCCAAAACGATGTCACTAGTTGAAATGTTTGGCTCACCTCCGAATGTTAAAGGGTATGAGAGATATTGCAATAATGACCAACCAAAAAGCAACTAACATCAGTATTTATATCAGACCGATACAACTATATTCAAAAGTAGCTCTTTATGTTTCCTTAAGATGTTGTTACAACCTAATTCCAGACATCAAAAACTAGAAAACTGGAATGCTTATTGTATAATAATGAAATATAATAATGAGACTGCTTATATACCAGCTCAAGTTTATTTATATAGGATAATGTGGGACAAGTACGCACTAAATTTAACTAAATTCGACTTTACAGGTCTGTACGAATTTTATTTTTGAAGCTAGATTTTTCCACTTTTTTTTTTTTTTTTAAATGTTCCTTAAACGATTATGTTTAAATATTGCATTCAAGCCTACGTTTCAGCCACGTCCATTTCGATGAGATTGATAATTTAATTGAACAGTGCTTATTATGCACTTGTGCCAGCCTAAGGGGAAGCATACCTACAAGGTATCTGGAGGACTCATTATTCAAGCAGGAGCGGGCCAAGTTTCCGGAGCATTATTAGCGTATTATGAGATTATTGATACTGGTGTAATCATCGAAAAAGGTTAAAACTTGTCTGAGATTCACATTTTATTATTTTCATAGAGTTATGAAAGTGGGATGCGGAATATGATTGAATAAATGTATTGAAAAATAATTCTTCTATTAAAATAATTCGTTAGTCCGTAGTTGCCTAGACAAAACAAAAGGCTAAATGTAAATCACGCACACTTGCCACATAACAGAGGTCTGCACTTGCTCCTACTATCATGTTTCGCTAGGTGACTGCAGACAAGCTCTTAAAATATAGAAAACTGTCAAGGAGAAATGTAAATCACTAAGTATTTTGAAGAACAGCTTCTGTAGGTTCCGCTTAAGGCAAAAAAAAAAAAATATATATATATAAAAGGCTACTGGTAGATAAACACCGATGAAGCTGTACTGCAAAAGTTGAAAGGCATAACTTAATCAACAGGTGAGAACTAATATTTTTACAAATCTTTATGCTTTTGAGGCTAATTTCTGACAAATTAGTATTTAGGTTTCATGCTACGTATAGGCTTCAGCTCTTAATAGTTGAGGGTTTGAATTTGACGAGACAATTACGCACTTATTCTACATCACGCTACCTACAGATGGGCTCCACCTACTCCATTATTTAAGCTTAAAAAAAATCAAGGATTTAGAATACGAGCTAAACACAAAACGTTTCTGAATCATTTTTTCAGTGCCAAAGACATTCACGAGAATCACGGTAGTAGTACATGAAAGTAACATTTATAGAGAGATAGATAGAAAAAACAAATAAACGATTATTTATAATAATAGTAAGTGTAAGATAAATCAATCCCAAAACCCATCTTGCATATTTATTTTCGGTAAGTTGAGAATTAGAACTAATTTCTAATGCTTGAACAATGATTGGCAGCATTAAAACCATACTGCAAGGGTTGACGATTTGAATTAAAATTGCCATATGTCATCGATAAATTAACTGCCGACAACTATATATCAGTTACAGATATTTCCTAATTTGTTAGGCGTGGGGTGCAAGAAAGCAGTTGTTATGGAATTAATATATTCCAAAGATATCCATTCACGCAATATAATATGTACCAATTAATAAAGTTTCTACAGATAGTTTAATCTTTTCACTATAAAATTTCCCTGAACACACGTTTGATATTTTTCTTTATTACAGTTTTTTCAATATTTACATGTCAAAAGCTTCCCAGCACCATATAAATTAATGACATTGTGACTGGCTACGCTGATGATACACCATTACTCCCCACAAAAATCCAAATTTGATTGAAAATACAAAAAAAAAATGGTGTAGGGTTTTTTTCCAGGTAATACGACAGTCTCAAAAGTAATTTTTCTCTTAGAAGTTTAGCATCCTCGAAATATTCCTAAAACTTTTATATATCTGCATACGTGATCAAATAATGTTACTCTGCTCAAATCTCAAACATCCAATCAATTCTGCCCTTTCAATGAAGGATACGGCATAAAATATTGGGCGCAACATTTTACATCACAAACACCAGGAATATCCAAGCAATTGCAGATAATAACATCAAATACTAACAAAATTACCTAAATTATACTAACATCTCCCTCTCTCCCCTCCCCCCTCTCTCCACAATCCAGCTCACCACTACTGTAATCAAGGCAGTGGAAAAGAGATTAATTCAATTAATAATTACATTGACGTAATCAGCACATAGCAAGCAAGATAGTTTACAGATCACAAATTTAGCTTGAAAAGTTTATCTGAGTTGTACGTAATAAATAATACTTATATTTCCTTAAGCCCAGCACTCAATTTTTAAGTTACTTACTAAAGTTCATAACTATTTATTGATCTTCAATCAACTTAGAAAAATAACGCTTATATACTTATTATAACGTAATATACATTTTATTAAATCATACCTATATTTCGAACAATACATTTTTTCTTTTTAATTCATCTATCCGTCACTATATACTGTTACAGTAGGATTTCACTAATCCGGTCCCAAATCGTGATTGGTTGTGCTGGATTAGTGGAGGTTATTTAAAAAAAAAAAACCAATTAACGTGAAGACTTCACGAAACGCTAATTACAATATTTTGTTATATATTATTTATTGAAATAAATAATAGAAATTTGTAATGTAAAGGATAATAAAAAACTACTAAGATAACGTTAATGCGGCATTTTTTCGTTTTTGTGATATTGCACAACACTTGTACTATTCGCCTACGGCACAGAATATTTACCCGCGACAGTTAAATATAACGTACTACAGTTTATCGTAAAGCTTGTAAGCAGAAGCTTTGTATAGTGTAGTAAAGCACTGTCTTCAACTCAGAAATCCGTAGAAATGAAAACATTTGACCCGCCGGGGTCTGCATAGTGCCGGATTACTGGGAGTGCCGGATTATGCTATTATATATTATCATTAAATTATCCCTATTGTATTCTTCTTTCTTTTCTTTCTATTATTTTCCAGAAAACCCAATCATAAATTTTACACAAAATAAAAATTAAAACATTAAATCAAATGTTAAAGCTAGGTATATAAATTTGACAAAGATTAAGGGCATAAATAACAATACATTTTTTTCACGGAGTAATAGAAGAAAATAATAAAATGGAATTTCTAAAAACTATAGAATGCCAACCACTCAATACAATGAATTAAATTAAAATTAGGCTTACGAAACAAATATACTATGTATCCATTAAATTAATATGTAAATAGTAGTGAATAATGCCCTGGGATTCCAGAATTATATCTTCTGCCAACGTCACTACTGCCAAAACCAAGCTCTTTAATATAGTTATAATAATAATATTTTAATATTTATATAATAGTTCGGCGAGTTTCAAACCAGAGGTCTCTCACGGTTATCTCCATCTTAGAATGGCTTTTGGAGTTTCTCCAAAAGGAAAGGTTGCAGTTATCGTATAGGCAATAATTTTTTTTCTTTTCCACTACATCCACTAAAAATATAATAATTAAATAACGTGCATTAGTTTTAGATGTTATTTAATTCATTATTAATTACATTTCAATCCATTATTAATTATATTTTATACATACACAAATACACACACACCCACATTAATTTATATAAATTAACACGCAAATAGTGGTGGATAATGTCCCCATATACACACACACATATATATATATATATATATATATATATATATATATATATATATATATATATATGTGAAGATTATCCAGTAGTGCAGATAGAACATAGATAAATAAAATAAAAGAGAAATGTGCGAAATCAGATAACAAGCATTTATCAGGTACAATATGCATGCAAACGTGAACTTATCATTCTATTCCAATCACCTGTCCTGGAAAAGATCGACAACAAGTAACAACTTTCAATCTCAATATAAGTACAGTAAATATTTCCGAGATATATTTCAATTATATTTTAATCAGTGATGTTTTAATCATACATTTAATTATATCAATACGGATATTGCAGTTGATAAATACATCATGGAAGGCAAAAAGTTGAGGAATAAAAAGAATTAAACGAAGTTCTACGGAGTTATGCGGAAAGTTGCAAAAAATATCACAGGATAGATAGATATTATTTTTATGGTATATGTTCATCTATCATCATAACTTATATTATAATTTATGATAATGTCTTCCGAAAGTAAATATAGGATTGTGTCAGTGTCGAATATATAAAGCAAGTTTTCGACCCGTAAGAAATTTTTATATATTTAATTTACCTACAGATTTATCGTGATGATCATCAAGCACATTAGCAATAGTTAGTACGATATTACCAAAATATATTCGTTGAATATTATACATGACAGTGTGCATATCGCTTCGATACACCAAATTCTCAACTCTTGGATTACTGACCGTGATAAGAATAAAATGGAAATGTATGAAATAAAAAATATGTAGATATAGTAAAAGGGCAAGAGAGATAGGGTGGTAGTCAAGGAGGATGGAGGGGAGGGGATGGCGGTGGGAGGGGCGGGGCACCTCCCCACCCCGCCCCCTTCTCCCTCCACCTTCCTCTCCGGAGTGGGGGCCGCCTCTTAGGCCGAGTCTTGTTCAAGTCCTGTCCGGGGTGAGACCGTGATGTGAGTGGAACCTCTGATAGCTGTGACAAGATGAGCTCGTACCAGTTCGTCAACTCGCTGGCTTCGTGCTACCAGCAGGCCGGCCGCCCGTCTCCCGATGGCCCACAAAGCCCAGACTACTACCCCCAAGTCAACTATCCCGGTTGCTATTCCCCGCAGCAATACACTTCAGGCTATATGCAACAGAGTCCTTCCGGGATGATGGACTACACACAGCTGCACGGCAGCAATCACCAGCGCCTCGCTTCACATTTGCAGCCCCTAGGGCACCCAGCGGGTCCGGTATCACCCGCTCTGAACAACAACACAGTGACCAACCTCTCTGGATCCACGTCCTGTAAGTTCGCCGACAGTACCACGACAAGTTCCGGGATCGCCTCCCCACAGGATCTGACCACATCCTCTAGCGGCCCGGGAGGTCCAAGGAGCACGCCTCCGAAGACTGGACTCCACTCGCCGTCCGGAGCGCGGGCCCCGTCGGCTCCGGCCCCGACCTCCCAGACATCTTCTTCCCCAGCTTCTTCAATATCCTCTTCATCGTCCACGACACAGGGAACTGCCGCAAAGAGTCCCGCCCAACCGGGTCAGAACCCGCCGCAGATATATCCGTGGATGAAGAGAGTTCACCTCGGACAAAGTGAGTACCTTATCATATCAGCTACCATTTTATTGATGACATTTTCCTTTGAACAGAAAAAATAATGACCTAATATATCTATCATTCAAGAGCTCCATACATACATACATAATAATGGAAAAATGAACTAATTTGAAACCATTTCCTTCACCATAAAGAAACCACAAAACCAAAATGATAACTCTATCCTGCAATTCACAATTTCTGATTCCAGATGTATAGTGTTGAGTAGTGAATATTTTAATTATTAAACACTTGAAACAAGAACTAAAAGCTACTGACACAAAAGGGCGTGGCAATTTAGCCTTTTCCCTGTACTATCTTATATTATTTCCAATGACAGAATATCACTTCAACTATTTGAAAAAATAAACGAAAGATAAAAAAAATACAATGATTAATTTATCATCAAATAAAATTTAAAAATGTAATAAATATGAATTATTAATTTTGCAAGAATACCAATCATTTAAAGATATTCTGTTTTCTTACAAATAAAAAAATATATGTAACATTTTTGAGAGGTCATAGGGCCACATCTGAAAGCAATGCCGATTGGAAAAAAATATGTGCGTAATTTAAATTTCTCCAAAAATGTGGAACGCCCACTCCTCGGATACGATGGTCCAAAGAGCCTTTCGAAAGACAAATGACCCCAGAGTGGGGTGCCAATTAACAAGTAACGTCATAATCGAGTCAATATAATTAGGAAGCCGTGCTCCCACAAAGGCCCGGGGCCCTATCAATGAACCCTATCACAAATCATCCTCTCCATCATAACTCATCCTCCACTTCACCTCAATGGGTTCGGGTGTCGGCTAAGGAGTACTCGAGGTTTAGTCTGATCACTGGATATCAACTGCTTTGTTTTATAGCGGATTCGCGGCGTTCAAGTCTCCCAAATTCAAGCTTTCTGCTTAATCAGAATTTTATTAATTTTATTAAATTCAACCGTTTAAGGTTACTAAATGCAAAAAATGCATTGGGAAATGGAGACAAGATATTGCTACAACGCTAAGTAAAAAAAAACTTTTAACAACATGGAGAGGCTTATTTTTAAAAATACCAATGAAGCCGACATAAATACATATTAATAATCATTATAATTGGTAAATAACAAACAAATTGTATACATCATTACAATTACAAGAAAAATCATGTAGCACATTAATAGTTAATTATTAAATTATTCACTTTATAATTGTGCAATGAATTTATATGAAAAAAACGCTTGGTAAACAGTATCAACTCTTCTTGAATTGGCCTTCGAACTCAAATCCTTCATTTCTTTATCAGAATTATTCAATTTAAAAAAATTGTTAAATTTTTTTAAAATAACGATTGTAATTGAACACATTTTTTTAGAATGTTTCCAATTGGAAAAAATGACTATTTTTCAATCATTTCATAAAACTGGATTTTGTTGTTTTATTTAACATATTATTAATTTAAAAGTGATATTGAATTAATGATATTTTATATTGTGAGAAGTTATTTATGAAGTAATTATTGATAATTTCATAATGTTGAAAAAGAAATGAATAAGAAATTACATTTTAATAATGTTTACAAAGAATAAAATTTTAATTTTTTACATTTTCCCCGTTGCATTACAAATATATTTTAACTTTTCCCAAGCGGTTAGATTATAATATATTCAGAAACACATTACAGAGAAAGTACTTTGTAGATTTACTCATGATGTAATACACCATTAAATGTTTATTTGATGCATCTAAAATTTACATAATTGTTATCTTACAAGAATATTTACAAGAAATATTAAAACTACAAAATTTATACCTCGACGAGATTTAATTCTTGACATGAAACTAAACTACAGTAATTAGAAGGAATTAATAAACCGGTTTATTTACTAATCCACAAGCAATTTCAGCGCGTTAATTACAATACTTCAAATTTCATTATTGCAGAACCTATCCAATAATGAATCAAATAATTGATAAAATTGAAGATCGTTGGATTATATTTATAAAATATTATTGAATTTATTTCACTTTATAGTTTAAATATTTTTCAATTTATTTCACTAACATAGAATATTTACAGATAAAAATTGTTTTCGGTTGCATTTTATCAAATAATCGGCCAATAAAACTTTGATGTTTATTAATGCTTAATAAATTTTAAAAGAATTAAATTAATTCTTAACATATTATTAACTTATATATTTTATTTCAATGATTTATACCCAAAATGACTATTACGTCCCACGTTGAGGAGCTATGAATGAAGAATGAGAGATATGTTGCGAATTCGAATTTTCTTGTTTTGCAAATTTAAAATTCAAATTTTTTTGTCCTTGCTTATAAGAAATAAATCATTCCCTTATTTTAACATGTTCGATCACCAGTTTCATTATGGTTTTTATCAAATCTCGAACGAAAATTACAAATTATACAATATTGTTGTCAACGTTTGGAAGTACTTCTTCCTCATCAGGATCTTTGTTTTCTACATTTAATATAGCAATATTATACATTTTCTTCATCGTATATTATTTTATTAATTTAATACTTCAAGTCGAATTATTAAATGTTGAATATAGAAATATTTGACTTTATATCTTTTGTGTATTAATTTAAAATACAAATACTTGTTTAAAAAATAAAATGCTGACGAACAATATTCGTTCCAACAAACGAGTGTTTATAACATAATTTAGTAATTAATTTGCCTTTTTTAAAAAAACAGTTTTTTGCAACAGTCAAGAATAGTATTCCTTAATAAAAACGGAGAGAGATCTTTTGTTTGCTAGACTTTAAAATGATCTTTTTTCCATTTTTTTAAAAGGAGATCTATTGCAGCATTTGATCAACTCTATAACAATTAATTTCAACATTTCATACTACGATAAATAAGTATAATAAATGAGATATGTACTTCTGTCTAATTAAATACATTCACTTCTTCAAGTTGATTCAAGCTGGTAATAAAACAAGTAGTTTAAAATGAAAAATAGATTAAAATTATATTTTTTTATACAGTAACTAGTTGTAAGAATAATTTTTCAAATATCATTTAATCATATCAAATCAATCTTTCATTTCCTGCTATTGGTTTTATCGTTGACAAGTGAATTACACTCTTAAGCTCTTAAGAGGGTGATTTTTAAACTATCGACTATATGACAACCTCTATACTTTATTCACAGTAAGCGCAGGTGTCTCGCAAGGCCGTCCGACGTACTGTGACCATTACTGTGTTAAGTGACGGTTCATTGTGTATGATCGCCGCTTGTACTAATCGGGTTCTTCACCGTGAGATTATGAATTTACATAATAGCCGGTAGATGCCGCCTGTAGTACCTCTAAAATACTTCAGAAGCTCGTTAGTGGGAGCGTAGAGTCACAGCCCCGCTTTTGTTAAAAAAAAATGTTTTGTCATTTTTTTTTTTCAATGATCTTCCAAGTTTGATTTTTCATCTACAATCAAAGTTATTTATATAATATAAAGCACAATTTGTTTTACCTTATTGATCACAAAATGCCGTACAGTATATTCAGTATATATTCTAAAAAGAATATAAAAAAAATTTTAGATTACAAATGAAAAATGAACATTTTAAATTTATAATATTTCTTTTTGTTTCGTTTATATATTTTGTAATGTTTCTTATTTCTGTACAACCATTTTGTTTATCTATGCTAAAAGAGCCTATTTTGGATTTATAATAACCTATACTGGAAACAACAGAAAGCTAGAATTTTGTAATATTAGAATTATTACCATATATTTTTATTTTTATTTAACGACTTTTACAACTTCTTATTTTTATTATTTTTATTTTATCGCTTTATAATTAGAACAAAAGAGTTTATTTGTGCATGGTATATGAACTCTAACCAAAGATAAACATTGAATTATATAACTCATGATAAAAAATAAATAAATTATTATGTGGTATCATTCAAAGATAAAACAAACGGATATTAATATTGCTATTCTTCAATACAACTGAATTATCTGGAATCCAGAATGTGTCTTTTAGACAGTTATATAAATTTATATATCTATATATTGCTATATCATATACGTTTCAACTTACTCCCCATAGCTATAAACATGTTCTATTGATGTGAGTAAGAGTGGTAAAAATTAATTATATATGCAGGATGTTATGATAAGATCGGGGCGTCTCCCTTCATGTTTTTAAATTAATTAGTTTCATACTTCCATTATATGTTTCGTTCATTCATTCATATGAAAGAATGAAAAGAAGAGTGAAAAATATAGGATAAAAGTACTTAATAGAAGATCATGGACTAATAATAAAATATTCCGAACGATAATAGACTAATTTATACCTAACTATTTAATATTAGCAATTTATAGAAACACTTTGTTCTTTGTGGTATTAATTGAATTATGACTTAATTAAAAAATTGAAAAGAGATCATGACGAAGGAATATGATTTATTGGTGTAGTAATATTAATAAGAAATATTTTTCATTTATTTATTTTTATTATTATTGAGATACTATATAAAGTAAAATATTGAATGATTAATTGGTTGAATACAATAAGAAACAGCAACAGCACTTTTGAGATCTATTTTATACTTACTTAACTTAAAAAATGTCCGCAGAATACTTGCAAAACTCGCTAAGTCTCATTTTAATTTAAATTAAATTTAAATAAACGTTTTGCATCTCTATAACAAAAAAAAAAAGGTTCCGGATTGAATAGAGTGCAACATTTATAAAAAATTATTATGATGGGTTGAAAGTTTTTGTCCTCTGAAAAATTATGTCAGAAGTACTTTACTGTGAATATATTTTTTTTTAAATTAATTTAATTAATATTCCAAACCATCGATTTATCCGAAATTACTATATTTATTACGAGTAGAAATATTATGCTAAAGAGAAATAGAATAATAATTTTTTACTTGTTCAACTACCCCAACCCAAAGCCTTAATATTCTTTCATTTTTCAAAAAAAACAAAACCAAAAAAAAAATATAAAAATAATTTTTTTATTCATAACAGCTTTCAATTAATTTCAAACGAGTGTTAAAATAAATATCATTCTTTTGCTTTATACCATACCATCATTAAAATTCTTTATCATGATACGAATGAACAAGGCACTGGAAAATATCTACTAAATTACTAAAATAATATTCTGTAGGGCCACACTGCCCTGATCTTTACGAATGTACCTGTAATTTATTCTAAAGGGACTCCAGTCCCAGGATAATAAAAAAATGTTTATTTCATTTTAAATATAGACACGTTATAAAGAAACAGGTGCCAGTTTCATTGAATCGCTGCATATACAAAGAAATGACTTCATATTAAAGCATGGCTATAAGAGGATTCATTATTAAGACCTCACTTTTGACTCTAAACAGCACTTAAATGATATAAAGAATTTTAATGATCACTTAGTAAAATATTTCATTGAAATAATATTTCTAATCACTAAATTTAAATAAATTTTGTCCAGGACGATCATATATAACTTAAATATAAGATGCCTATATTAATACTATTAATTACAATAATTTTAAACAATTGTAAGTATCAAATTAAAAATATTATTTTAGACTACCTTTTTGGATCCAGAGAAGAATTGAACACCGAAAGAAACAAGTGAAACCTGGAAAATAAAATTGTGATTAGTTCCAGAGGAAATGATGAAAAGAATAAGAATAAGAATAAAGTAGACTTTTATTCGAATAGAAATATACTTGTAGCAGTTTATGTTTTACCATAAAATAGGTGTTTTATGGTTCATTATGAGGTCATAATGAACACCTATATAATGAATTATATATAACAGTTATAGTTACTATATATTACCAGAATTAATACCGTTACATACTTACTTTATTATTATACTATTTCATATTTTATATCATAAATTATTTTTTCCAATTATTGAAAAAGAGACCTGAAAAAATAGTTCTCTTGTAGGGGGCCTAGAACAACCTTGGACAACTAGGATTGATTATTTTTAAAGAAAATCTTTTTTTTAATATGCTTAATATCATTAAGATTATCTCGATATTGTACTTAAATGGAGGCATATTTCTTGAAATTAATAAATTCGAGCTTTAATACTAGATTAATTATAAATAAATCACTTCTTTAACAGCTGAAATTACAGGATCACTAACGAAAATTAATGTTGCGGGTGATAACATTAATGAAAGCACAATGAAGTCTATATACTTTTATACACACCCATTTTGTACCAGAATACGGATATTTAATGTAGAATTATGTTTCTCCATCTTGGATGTTATGACAGAAAAAGTTTCAAACCTTTTTAGTGTAATTTTTAAACAACCATACCTCCGCTTCTGCAAATGCTACGAAGTAACAATTGGAATCATTTAACAGAGAAAATGATCCATTAAAGATTGCACAAATAATTTTTGGATTTGGGCTTAAGGCGGAAGTACAGCAAGCGAGTAAAGCTGACCAATTTTGAGTGTGAGTTGATGACGTTACCGCTCACATGTTTTTAATTCTGTAACATGTTGCATATTAATTGATTCAATCGATTCAAATTTGAGTTTCTTAAACAGCATTTAAAGCTGGGCATGACGATCCTAGTGCGTTAAGCAATACATTTTGTAGGTATTAATTTTACAAGCAACATCTCTCCAGAGTTACTTCTTCTATCATCGGCATATTGTACATAAGCTAATTTTCAATGAGTAAAATTTATTTCGTTTATTCAATGAGTAAACATGATTTATTTTTTAACCCAAAAATCAGCAGTCTGAGTAATTAATTATACGCCTTTAAAGCCCCAGCGGGTGTATGGTAGACACAGCATCTGTCCGATTTTTTTAAATTGTTTTTAATGGTAGCCTTATAAAAGGATCGCTTATTCGATTTGTTTCGCATCCTCTTAAGGACATAATTTCAGGCATAATTGATCTTAATATATTATGGATATTAATATAATGCAATATAAAAACATAAAAAATATATAACAAGCATAGGAAAATTATTTAAAACACAATGGTAAATATTTTATGAAGCAATAGATAAAAAATACAACAAAATTAATAATAGACAACATTTTAACTGTAACTATTTAATACATTGTATAAAATAGTAAAACAAATAGATATAAAATGCATGTACATGAGAACATCTTTAGTTGCCAAGGTAGGCTTTTCTCCATGAGAAACCCCACCAAGGTCGGCTCCAACTCGATGGTATTCACCTCATGCGTTTTCAAGATTTCAGAACAGATAAAAAATTACCGCTGTTGAAACAGAACGAACACGAAGCGTAAGCAAACAGGCGTCCCCCTCCACACGCGAAATAAAGAGCGCGGGCCTCAAATCTGATCATGGAGTCATTATGTTAGCATGGTGGCCGGTCTCTATGGTGCCCGTGAAATAACAGTTATTTTCGGCCTAATCTCCAACATCGCCTCTTTAAGGCGCCTCTTATATATATATAAAAAAATAGCTTCACAGTTCTCTAACTACCCTTGAAATTACTTAATTATTTCCACGCTTGTTGGGCGAGTTTTAGCGACGAGTTTGTGCAGAAAATTTATCGTTGGGATATTAGCAGATTTTTATCTTCGGAAGGGTACTTGTATGGTATTCTGCATATTAGCCGAAATGACTTAGAATTTAGTTATTAGCAATAATTACTTAATTTATAAAAAGTGTTTCGTGACGTTTTCCTTACATGCAATATAAGGGAAGAAAAAAGGCAAATAGGAAGAATACAGCATTTTCCAAAATTAATTCAGACAGGGATTTAAAAAATATTTTGAAATTAACTTTTATTTAGCTGCCATCCGCATGATGGTATAGAATGATCAATCTAATTAGGGATTGATAAATTATTTGTCACTTCTATAATTTTGTTTTTATTGAAAACTAGTTTCGAACGCTATACATTCATCTTCAGTTCTAAAAACACACAAACAATTCAAAAATAAGCAATTCAAAATACAGTTTGGTATTATTATACTTATTAAATTTGATTTCTTGTCTTAATTACATTCATAATTCATAAATGTTTTCTAATACTAATTTATATTACATATAATTTAATATGTATAATGATACCAAACTTATTTTTGAATTTTTATGTGCTTTTAGAACTGAAGATGAATGTATAACATTCGAAACTAGTTTTCAATAAAAACAAAATTATAGAAGTGGCAAATAATTTATCAATCCCTAAACGTTTATTTGCAAAAAACGGAGAGAAAAAAAATCCAAAGCTTCCTTAACCACACTAAAAATAAAAATTATTCACCTTAAAACACGCATTATATATTAACCCATTCAAACCTTTCACAACAACTGGAAATGGTTATTTGCATACTCGATAAATCATATAATAACCATACTAGTCGGTCAAAATGAAAAAAAAATTGAAAAAGATACATCCAGTAAAAACGAAAAAGAACAACATAAGAAACATGGACAGAGGCTGTGTATAACACATACCCGCGGGTTTTAAAGGTCTAACATTAATTAGAGCATAACGGGGTTAATAAAATTAACGGGCGCAGCATCGTTTATTAGGGGATGCACAAACCATTGAGCCTAGGGATCCTTCCATACTCCCCAGTCAGGCGTGGTGCTCGGGTATATTCATTACTCTTCTGGAAAATTGTTTAACGAATGTCTAAAGAGTATTTTAAACAATTTTTGCAACCAAGTATTTAATCCTCTTAGGGTACAAAAGAATGACTCATTAGCAGCTGCCTGTGCACCTGTAGCACTCCTCCCCCATCCTCCCGTTTGCATGCATATGACTTGGAGTACTTATTTTTGGGTGAAAGAAAATTCATGTTACTGTTGAAATAAATTGTATTCATTAAAAGTTAGCAAATGTTTAATATGTCGATGATAGAAGAAGTAACAAACTGATGAGAGAAATTCTGGCGAGATGTTTCTTGTGAAAGTAAGATATATAATAATTATGGATTGTATAGAATACAATTACTGTATTCCCTAATGCACTAGGATGATTATTTAATGAATATTGATTGATAGCATATCAGTAATGAGCGGTAACGCCATCAACTCACACTCAAAATTGGCCAACAAAACTCGCTTACTGTACTTTTTGAAGCGGAGCTATGAGCGCTTAAAAATGACAACAAAAGCGTCTGAAACGTTTTTTGTCCTCACACTCAGGAGGAACGTAATTCTACCTTAGGAATACCAGAAGTGCACAAAACATTAAAATTACCAAGATTTAATTAATTAAATGGGATGTATTATCAAATTTGTTTGTTCCTAGCTATAGTTAGAAAACCCTTTATGTAACTACAGGAGTGCCACAGCAGAATTGTTTTAAAAATTAAACATTTAGCTCAAAAATTATTTTTAAAACCATATGTTAAAAACATGATAACGTAATGTACATAAAAAAATTGGATCATGACTAATGATGGTCCCTGAATTTAAAACAGTTAATTGATGTATGTGTTGTTGCCCATAAGTCCATAGCGTAGCTGTAAAAACAACTTCCTCCCAAGTTAAGTTAGTACGAATTTAGACTTTCAAAGGTCAAAACAAAGCTTTAAATTTTAAAGTTTTAAAACAAAAAATAAGAGAAACATTGCCGTTATATAGGACGGATAGAATTATAGTTTTCGGCGCAAACGTACCGTGACAATATCCGGTCTAAATCAAAACTTTCGAAAGGCAGAGGACAAACGAAGGCACAGGTGCTCTCTGACAAATCACGGTGAACTTATGGCCCCTTAATTAAAGATAGACTTATAAGAAATAAATCAGAACGCTATAATGATAGTGCAACGCCAGCCAAACCCATTGCTCAGCTCGTGTCTGCTTTGAAACTTGGGTTCTGCAGTGGTGTGGGTGTGGGCTTCTGTTTGTATAATTGGATGATGGCTATTTGTGTAATGGTGTAAATCTAAGCTTCGAGTGCATAAACTAACTCATTGACGTTACAAATAGTTATGACATCGTATATCATATTCCTAATACAAATATGAGATATACCGATATTGATAGCGGTTTTAAGCATGTCTTTCAACAGCTTTGTCTCTCTCATTATCTATACCCATTAATATATTTATGAATGAATTATATTAAAATAGTTATTCGATGAATTCGAAAGCTGTTTATTGGTTCCTCACTACATTTAGCAAATAGGGTTTTAAATTAATGAAGCTGTGCTTACACGAGTGAGTTTTTTACTCTCGAGAGTAACACTCGCAAGTGTTACTCTCGATGATAGCCTCCAAGAGTTCGAGGGTAAGTCACTGTAAGATGTCACGTAATAGTTAGATGTAAACGTACTCTCGGAGAGTACTCTCAGAAAATCCAAAGCTGTTTTGAATGAACGAAACTACTCTCCGAGAGGAATTACAACTCTGGAAGTGCTCACTCTCGAACGCTCAGAGGGCTTTAAATTAGCGAGTTTGACTCTCGAGAGTATATCTAACACTCGCTAGTAAAAACTCGTTCATGTAACACACCTTAAGAGCAAATCAGATTGTTATTGGAAAATTTCGAAAACATAAGCCTTAAGTCTCTCAATTAGCAGTAAAAAACTCTGTTACAAGTAACAAAAAGGGCCAATATCAAATCTTCAAAGAGTAAAATCAGGGTTGGGTATATATCAATTGTTAAAAAGTCCGAACTATCCAGTCAAAGATTTACCAATTTAAGCATCATTAGGACAGAAAGCCATTAAGCAACACCTCGAAACTATTTTTTCATTAATCTGAAATTTATATATTTTATTTTTTGTCAAATTAAATAATCGGACCACAAAACGTTTTCGAATTGTTGATGAGAGATGTGCAATCTCTGTTTGCTTACTCTGAATAAGGTATATGTGCTACCAATGATATGGCATGAAGCACTGATAAATAATTCTTCCAAGAAATCCTGAAGATGTCTGAATTGGCCAAATGTATACTGGTTCAGTTAGGTATTTACTGCTATTTCAGAGACTATGTTTTTTTTAATTTACATTATCATCATTTATTTTGCTATTATATTCGTATAGAAATCTACTAAGAATGCACAAAGTTCATCTCTGGGAATCGATGTGTAGAATGACGCCAAAAGATGTGCTTATCTGTAGCTAATCTTAATTGGCAACTTTCTTATTTTAGAAATTTACAAAGCATACCTATACCCTTGAAAAATGCCACCATAGCCCAAAATGAATCACACCTCATTATATAAGTTATAATCTTATTTTTTTCATACAAATCATATTCTTTGATAATTAAAATTTTTATCTGGAATAAAGATACTGAATCAAATGAATGAATGAATTAATGAAAATCATTCTTGTTCAAACATTACCTAAAAAGAATACATCAAGTTTGAATGACATCACTCAAGAAGCATGTAATGATGCTAAGAACATAAATAGAACTGACCGCGTTCCAGATGTGAAACTACTAAAATATGCCATTTGTTTATATATAATATTTAAGACATTATTAATTGAAATTTCATACTTATTATAGAACTTTAAATTAGTACGAGTAATAAGTAGGTGATCCTGAATGCGTATTGTTTGCAATCCAAAAGCTGTATATAATTAATAAGCTGTTATTATTTAATTTATTAAATAAATATATATATTTAAGATTAAACTGAAATAGTAAACTACTTAATACGAAATCGTTTCATAACTTATTGAAGTTTCATTCATAAGAAAACTTTATTTAAAATTAAGAATAGAAATGTTTTTGTTATTTTATTGACACAAATACCTCAAAACCAATTTAAATCTATGCACTACAATAAATTATTAAAAGAAAATCTCAATTACTTATTTAAATTATCACTTGAATCCATTAAAGTTTTAGATTAAGAATTAAGAAAAAATATAACTCCAATTAGGAAGTTAATGTTTTGAACCAGATCAAAACATGTACATATTTTAAACTACATTAAATAATTTGATTATTTTAATTTAAATTTTTGGAAGAATTCTGTACTCTAAATGAATAATTGAATGTAGAAATTTAAAAAATCCTCTTTTAGTAGTTTTGATAAAAGATCCATCATATTTTTATGCAACGTTGCCCCATCTTCAGGAATACACTACAATATATATATTAATTCAGCTATAAATTCATTATTAATTTTTTTAAACATAATAATAAACTAATAGCATTTATTAACATATATAATTTAAAACATTAAAAAGTCTGCTGATTAATTAAAAGCTAAATTAATATATATTTTAGTGTATTCCTAAATATGGGACAAAACCTGGAAACATTGAATAAAAATGTGATAGGTTATAGTTTGTGACTCGTAAAAGCATTTATTTTAATTTTCACATGCAATTATTGGTTTACATTATTTAATTATATTTATTTATAATAAGCCAGATGAAATGCTTAGACTTTGTACAACGTTTGGGAAACGTTTTTAATCATCTCCATGAATTATAATTATATTGTAATTTAATGTCCAATGATACTACTTTGAACTACTTTAAATTTGAAGAAATTGGGCATTATTTAGAAAATTATGTATCGTTCTCGCCAAAAGATCCAATTCTTACAAAAATTAAAATTCCTATTTTTTTTTTTTTTACGCAATATACTTATATACATATGTGTATGTAAATTAATAATAAATTAGATATACATTTTCTGAAGATACAAAATGTAAAATGATTTTTGTAGTTTTGTTGATTTAATGACACACTGTGTCATATTTCAAAAGGACTGTTGTTAAGCTAAAACTTTGGGTTTTTATTTATACATAATTAATTAATTAAACTTAACTCCTTGAGAAAAAATAAGCTACATAGAAGTTATTTACACATTTATTTTTTTATGTTTATGAGATATTATTTTAACAATATATTAATTGAAAGTAAAACTTTTTTTAACGCTGTGCTATGTTATGTTCTGGGTTGTTAGGACAGAAACTTTTTTAGATCCTTTTGGTGTCAACGCTTTATAGCTTTTCAGACGCCCCTAGCTACATTTCTAAAAATGCTAAAAAGCAAGAATTGGTAACATTCGATAAATAAAATGTTCCCTTGGAGATTGAAAAAAGAATTTTTGGATTTGGGGTTAAGGCGGAAGTACAGTAAGACAGTAAAGTTGACCAGTTATGTGTTGATGACGTCATCGCCCACAATGCAATACAATATAAAACATAATTTACTGCATGTGACTGGATTTTCATTTATAATTATATATTCTCCTTTGTAATTCTTATTACTTGCACTCGAAGTAATTCTACACTTTTATTACTCCCCTCCTCACTCCTCCCCCACCGATGTGTGGTAGATGCCCACAGCCTTTGTCCGATTTTTTTTTTTTTTTAATAGCTCGCATAAGGCATTTTAAAATTGCACATCTACCCGGGAATGTATTCCCCGCTGTATCCTACATATTGCATTGGAAAAGGCTCGACTAGTCCTGAAACACTTGAGTTGACTAATGGTCTGTTCGCAAAAGGTCAGCTTCGCCACTTCAGATATTTCTTATCCGCTACTTGCACTTGAGTCCTAGTAATGCTAACTGGAAATTTCAAACTGACTTAGACTTTCCATCTGTTATGTCTAAGTCCGCTTTCTATAAGTTCATATTTCCAATTTATTATCTGGTGAAAATTATTTATTTCAATTGCTTTTAGCGATCCATTTATGGTTACCGTTATTAGAGATTCGAATTGGAGGTGGTAAATGAATGTTGGAAATTAATAAATGAATTATATAAATCACATTTGTTTATATCTATTGAAATTTCATGCGTTGATATATATTAAAAAAATTATATCATAAAAAATAAGAACAAATTAATAATTATATTTATTTTTAATATGCATTTAGCCGCATTATAAAAAAATAAGCAAGTGCCATTACTAATAAATTAATATTAATAATTAAACTAATCATGAATCTAAAGAATAATCAGATATAAAATGTATCAATCCATCACTTAAAACATGGATACATTTTAAAGCAATTTAGCATGGTTTTATTCAAGATACATATTATAATAATATATACCTAAAAGAAAGTACCTTGGATATTATATTAATTTAGATAATTAACTAAAATGAGCCAAACAATAATACAATTAATAATATATAAAGTATAATTTTTATTTAATTTACTTATACAGAATTAAATTGTTGAATATTATTGTTGAATCTAGAGCATATCAATTATACAGGAATATTTGACCCCTGATATCCTTATACTTGTTTTTCGAATTCGGACTACTACCTATTCACCAGCGTAGTTACTCAATTTTCCTCTTGGCATTGGCCCATTTAGGTCTAATCCCTTTTGGAAAAAATACTTAGTAATCCTTGGAATAGAACAGGCGTCTGCATGGAGTAAGAAATTATTTCGACAAAACAGAAGACAACAAAAAACAAAATAATTAGAATTTTTTTAAAATTATAGGAATTCAATTTATCTATAATAATAATTTGGTAAAATCAAAATAAGAAGAATTGTGCAGTGAAATGATAGAATTATTAATTAATTTAGTCGAAAAGGTTAAACCATTACAAGGTTAAATCACTTATAATTACAATAAAAATAATTAAATAAATCGATAATAAAATCGATTTATGAAGATAGCATGAGGCCAAAGGAGAGATAAGAGAGATCGTAATCCTCCCTAAGTGGCCCACAGTTGACCTAAAGAGACCGAAATAATTGATAAGAAACCACCCCCTTCCCAGGAGGGTTAAGCGCCCCCTCCAGCGGTTCCATGAGATCTGGAACTAGGGCCGTGGAAGAGTAGAAAAAATGATAGAAGAACGGAGCTGTCATCAGGGAATGTAAAATATAAATAGTCCTTTGAAGAGTTATATTTAATTGACAATTTTCAAGACCTGTCTGTCGGAGCCACCCGTGGTGAAGCTGATGACAGCTCGTCACTTGATGAGTTGACTTTCTCATGTCAGCTAGTCTAATTTTCTGCATTCCTAAACAGATCTAAGCACTTCTTCAAATTGAATATAATATCATCGTTCTAATTAAATATAAAAATTTTGTTAATTATTTAATTGGTCTTTCAACATAAATTATCATAAAACTGATTGATTATAAGGCCATTTTCAAAATTAATGCAACCTTGCAGTCATTGGCCTAGCTAGAGTAGGGCGAAGGGGGCGACCGCCCCGTGGTCCGCATAAAGGGGGGTGCCAAAACGCCAAGATAGATATAATTTTTAATATTTTTCCTCCTTCTTTTTTTGGCTCCGAAAAGAAGATTTATTTTATTGGATTTAAGTCGAAAATACGTTTAAATTAGTAATATAATTAGTAATGTATAAAAAGCGTTATATACATTTTGTTGAAGATAAGTTTTCTGTCCTGTTTCTTAATATCCTTAACCAGGCTTTAACCATCTTTAATTGCTGCTGTTCTAATAATTAAATTTATTTATGGATTAATATTGTAATCTTATGCTATTAGGAGAAATGGTATAATAGGGTAATGCAAGATACAATATTAAAATTACTTTTACAATGTCAGTTTATTAAGTATTAGTACTGTCCTAAAAATTTGTCGTGTTACTTCTGTTAGGTTGGTAAAGATTTCGTTTACAGTTAACTGAAAATGTGTGTTTTTCAGATCAAGTTTAACTGTAGAGAAAGAAAAGTTAGAAACATAGAATAGGATGGACAGTAATTGAATTCACTTTCCTGAGCGTTTTCCTAATAATTTACTTTAAATGTGATGTTTTGAACATTCATTCAATTTAGTTTAAAATTAAGATATATTAATTAAATCTGAAGCCTAGAGGCATTCACGAATTCAATCTACATAAATAAAATATAAGAAACACAATAAATATGATTTGATTTGTTTTTTCACAGTAAATAAATTTCGCATGTACTATATACTCATATAGTCATATAGACTATAGTTGATGCACATAGTCATAAATCTCACAAATTCAATTTTACTTTATTTATTTTTATTTTTTGATCATTTCTATTTTAGGAGATCCTAATAATATACCTATCATTTTTTTCATACAAGACTCAAGAATTTGTAGAATAAAATTTTATTTTTTTCCATTTTTGGCCTATGCGTGAAAAACCAGTTCAACTCGGAGAATTCAACTAAAATGTGATAATTCAGCGTTACTACAACGCGTTCGTGGTGATTTAAGACAAGTTGTATTTTGTAAAAATCATTTATGAATTGTGTAAAATTGAATTTATTTTTAATTATCGTGTGTGCCGTATGATTAAGTTTCTATTATTTTTTTCTAGAATCAATTTCTTGAAATATTTTTTTATTAATATCTTTTAAATCGTATGAGTAAATCGTAGGAGTTTTTGTAGTGGTAAAGTTGTGGGCGTTAGCTATTCAACACTGTTTTATTTAATTTATTTATTCTCTTTCTCTCAGACATCCATCGCTGGAACCTTGGTACATATCCATCCCTTACCCCACGCCCAACAATTTCTCAAAAAATCCCCCTTAACCCTTCCTCGACCTATCCTTGAGAACAAGACGTCCTGTTTATATTAAATATTCTATAAATCCTTCCTGACGTAACGGTCCTTGGATATATTATTCATGTAAAGCCTTTGGAAAGGGGACAATTACTAATGCGACCCGACGCCGGCCGACAGGAGACATGTCCCAGTCTCTTCTAATCGTTACTGAATATCTGGCCGGCAGGATGTCTTCAAAGGATGTCTTCGATCCTTACTATTTATATACTGCCCTCCGGGACATACAGGCGGACAAGAACATACCGATAGTCGCTAGAGAAATGGCCTCCTGTCTTTTTATACTTGTATATAATATTTATTTCCACTAGTGGAGGATATGGATGGCGGTCATGAGGTGGTGGCAGGTTGAGACGTATCGTAACGTGTACATGTTATTTGTGAAAATATATCATTTGACCCATTTATCTAGGGTGTGGTGTAAATGAAATCAATTTGAAACTCTTAGTGACAATTTATCAGATTCCTTATTCACAGTTCACTCGTAAATTTTTCTACGTTTGTCACCATCAAATTCTCCTACATCACATGTATGATTATATATGCACGTTCGTCAGCATCCAATGTTATACTAACAATCGAAAAATCTCTCTTGGTTGCATAAAATTCAAACCAAATAATATCTATTAATTTTCAGCTTAAATTAATTGTTTAAATTATTTGGTGGTATATATTTTTTCTCTCTATCATTATAGAACTTTTATCTCTCACAACCTTAACCAGTCCCCTCCAGTCTATCTCTGGTTTTAATTCTCCCGTCTAGTTTCTGGCCGTAGTTACTACTATTGATATCCTTGAAACCTTTACTTTTCACAATTCATCCGATGTTAAAAGTGGTAAAAACATTGCTGCAAATTATTAAAATTTTAGAAATGTCGTCTAAAGGCTGTCCTGCAGACAAAATAGTTCAGGAAAAAATAAGTCTGTATCGACCAAATAAACAACACAATTTGTACATTCATGAAACTTGGGTCTAAATTTTGCCATGGTTGTAGGAAGTAAGATCTATATAAATTTCGGGGGACAATTTAATGCGTAGAAACGGCGGCATCTATGAAAAATAATTTGCGCAAAGTAAATCTAGTAATGTATTGCTTATTATAGTTTATATGTTTCTGAATCCAACAAGGCCATCCCCATAAAGATATTGTCAATAGTTTAGAAGTTAAATTAGAATTTAGAAGAAAAATCACATTTTGCGGGTGATTATATCAGTGTGTTCCATAATTCACGGAAAATTTATGAAGTATATATAGTATATAGGTAAACCTCAAGAGCAACAGAAAAGTTCATATTGATCTGTGGTCCGATTCCTTTCAGAAAAGCGGTAAATTTAAGTTTTCTGTTTCTTTTTGAACTAAGTCACATTCTTTGTTGAATAGGAAGAGATCACTCAAAAACTAGTCAAGATAATTAAGTCCCAATTGAACCATCGTAAAGAAGACAAAATTCTATTTCAGAAATTTATTTTGACTTAACTAAAGGAGGCTTTCCGGAGTACCAATAACACTTCTTTGACGGAGAAACCAAATTCCATACCACACTTTTTGGCAAATCAGGACCTTAATCTAGACCATCATTTGTGTCTATCGTCATGGGGGTGATCTTATTCGATTCAGAAACACAATAACTATAAGAAACAATACCTTACTAGACTTACTTAGCACAATGCATTTTGCGTATATCCCGTTCCCAATTTCGACGCCTCCTGAGAGACTTACCCTCTCTCTTCCCCTCCTTCCCCGAAATTTTGGAGGACTCTGCAGATCTCGATTTCAGCCACCAAGATGAAGCTATGACCAAAGTTTGATAAATGTACAAACTTTTTTGTTTATTTGGTCGATTTGGGCATATATTTTCATTATTGGGCATATATGTGCTAATTTGCGAGTAGGACAGTCTTAAACGACATATCTAAAATTTAAACACTTCGTAGCAATATTTTAGTTTTATTGCTCTTCGAAACTGAGAGAATGACTGATGAATTGTGATAAGTAAAGATTTCAATAATGTCACATGATATAGTGCAGGTGCTCTTAGAACATTCACAATAAAATTAAACAAGAAGATAATTTTTAGTAAAAATTTGTAGACTAAATAAATTACAACTGATAAAGCGATTACCTGAAAAGGAATCAATTTTATGTTTGGCCATTGTATTAACTCGCAAATAAATGTAAACAAGGGGATAATGGTAGGAATCAATGGTCCAAGGATTATTTTTAAATATCCAGTAGTAGATAACTCTTTAGAAAATATTTTGCGGACTAACTATTGGGCGGCGTTACTTTAGCCAAATGTTCAGTAGGACGGAAAAAGCTTTCCAAGAACCAGTAATGTGCTTCACAATTTCATGAATCCCTTTTGGTTAAGTTCTTTTTAGCATTATTAAAATGAATTAATGTTGCTTGAAATTTAAAATTTTCGCCCGAGCGAAATGAAGACCCCGGCCATGGCACGATCCATCTTCATTTGCTCCGTTTAGCATGGCTTGAAGGAGGCCCGCTGGCAGACCCTAACAACACCGCTTCACTCTCAATTTAAATTATGATGAATTCTACGAAATATTTTTAACTTCTCAACCGAGATTGTCACCAATGGTCGAGCAGACCAAGACGAATTTATAATATCCCATCCGTCAGCCTGTCTCAATCCCAGCGGCATCCCATTTGTCAGTGAAATACACCGACGGCGGATTTGCGCGGGGGAAGCCTTCCCGAAAGTGGGGTTTGACACGTGGCTGTTCTTGTCTGAAGCGAAACCTGTCCTAGGGTCGTGTCTGTCTGACCCATATCCAGTCTGCAGAATAAAAATAAAGTATCCTGTATTACGTCACTTGTTTAC
This sequence comes from Rhaphigaster nebulosa, assembly GCA_948150685.1. Taxonomy (NCBI): domain Eukaryota; kingdom Metazoa; phylum Arthropoda; class Insecta; order Hemiptera; family Pentatomidae; genus Rhaphigaster; species Rhaphigaster nebulosa. The sequence continues at coordinate 59,147,284 of OX411311.1, forward strand.
GTAGAATCAATTATTTAAAACAAAAAATAAATTATGGTCTTCGGGATCGGCATTGTCCTATATCCCGCAGCTTTCCAAATTCAAAATATACCTTACACAGGGACATACTACAATTACATTCATAATAAATTTTACATTAAATAGCAATATTAATTTTACTAAATAATTTAGAATTGAAAATACGACTTAATTTAGTTAATTATTGAAGTTACAGTAATTTTAAATAATCGATGAGCATAGCTGTTTTGTCGTGTACATATGTAAGATAATTAGACTGAAAATACTGATTTGATTAATTAGTTTCGATTCCAACGTAGACATGTCCCTTCATTATAACTATATGAATATAATTTAACAGTATTAAACACAATAACTCTAATGAAGTAAGGATTATTAATATTCTGAAAGCTGTAATTAATAAGTTAATGTCTAAGACTATTTAATAAATATTGAGAAAAGTAAATTATTAAGGTGAAAATAAAATGAATGGACTGAATGAACGAATCTATCTATAAATGAAATAAATATATAATTATATGAAGTAAAATCAAGGAAGCAAAACTTTCATAAAACATCACTATGCATAACCTATATCTATAATCATTAACATTTATGGATTAATTTTTAAAAATCGAAATGACTAAATGTTAGCCACATCGACAATACCCTGGCAACAACCTGGTTTAAATTTCTTTTGCCTCAAATTTTTACGTAAATAATAGCGGAAAAATGCTTTTGAAAAGTATTTTAAAGTCATTTCAAAATGCGGCACAGTTATGAAACAAATTCCATAAATGAATTTCACAGAATTTTTCTCAGAGCGATGACTTGTGCATGAGGTCATGGGCAGCTCTGACCCGCCTACAGCTCTGACTAATGACTCCGGATCACACCCTTTCGGGAACATCCCTTCGTCTTCGGCCCTGGTGCCGGTTACTGGAGATTGATGCTTCGGCCAAATTGGTCTTACGGGACCGCTATTGGGGTTCGGGCTGCGTTTTCAGACCTATTCTTCTGCTATTGGTTAAGAAACGTGCTTAAAAAAAAAAAAAAAAAGCCTATAATATGATAATATTACATCGTAATATGCTTTTAAAAAACAATTCAATATTTAACACCTTCCTTTGTAATTAATTAAATTAATAACTATATTCCAAATTATTACTACTTATTCGATTATCAATATTGGCTAGCCTATAAACTCTAATAACTTATATACACTTCCAGAAAAAATGAATGTATGCAAAGTCGGATGAGAAATGTCAGTAAAAAAAAAGAAAGAAAAGAAGCAACTATGAATAAAGTTAATTACCACACAATTAACAAACAATAATAGAATGACAATTCGAAATTTTGTTTTAGTTGACGTCCGCATGATATTATAGAAGGATCAATCTAATAAGGGAATGATAAATTATTTGCCACTTCTATAATTTTGTGTTTATTGAAAACTAGTTTCAAATGTTATAAATTCATCTTCAGTTCTAAAACGCATAAAAAATCAAAAATAAGCAATTCAAAGGTATTATTATACATATTAAACTAAACGTAATATAAATTATTATTATAAAACGTTTATGGATTATGAATTTAATTAAGACGAAAGGAAGAAAGGTGATGTGTTTGTAAGTAAATGGTGTCGGGATTTTCCGGTGAGCAATCTATTTTTTTTCTGTTTTTTGGATGGGAATAAATTTAAGATTGGATTATTGGAAGTATTTATTTGGTTATTTAAGCAAAAATTACCAAATAAATAACTCCAATATATATATATATATGTATATATGCAATCCGATAAAATACGCAATTTACACGATTACATACATTCGATGCCAACAAAGTTTTTAATTTAAAGTTTTAGTTTTTAAATTTTGAAACATTAGATTGATAAATTTAAATAATAGAATATTTTTAAGTGAAAGACAGTTACTTCAAATTAAAAGTAGCTGGTTAGTACAAATAATCCACTTGAATTGAGAACACAATACAGAAATAAAACGTCTAGTAATTTAATTTAAATATTATTATGTATGGAAGATTTATATTTATACATGATACCAATTTCTGGAAGTTATTGAAACCATCTGACTTTATCATTTATTTTTACATCTCTTTACCACCTGTCGGACTCCTTTTGTCCATCATCAAATTTTTTTTTCCCCCTTTAATCTTCAAGTTTTTCTGTTGCCCAGTTTAATCCAAAGCGTAAATCAATACTGTTTATTTGTCATTTCAAATAAATTCAATTCACACACTGCTATTTCCTGAGTAGATATATGCGTTTACTGTATAATATATATGCGAAAACATCGAAAGCGAAACAAGAAAAAGTGTATTACTTTTATTTTAGGTAATTTTTGTGTAGTAATTTCTTCCTTTATTTAAATTTTCTTTACACCATTTTACCAACGTTTCTGTGTATTTCCCTATATTCATGTGTATTTCCACATGCTCAACATTATACATTTAATTAATTCTTAATTATTAAAAGACAAGCATGTTTTAAATAATTTATCTAAATTCTAATTATCTCGTTCTATTATACAGAAATTTGTCCTGAAAATATAGAGAAATTCTCGAAATGTTGGCAAAAATGATTTAAAGAAAATTCTAATAAAAGGATAAGGATACTGAAAGAAATTTCTTCACAAAAATTGTCTAAAATAAAACTTCTAGTTATCAATGGCAAATATAAAAAATTAAATATAAAAAAAAACTGATATTTACCGAACGTTAAAAGTGGGTGAAGAGTATGGCAGAATTAAGAAAAATAAAGTTTTATGTGAATGTTGTCAGATGATTTAAGCGGATATACGATTCGGAAAGAAATTTATAAAATAGTTATCCGACTTATAATGAATTTTCTTTTTGATTTTTTTCTTTTGGCCATGTTTTCTAAGATAAGAATAAGGTGATGAGTAGGAAGAGACCTCAGCAGGTACGCTGCCTCCAGAACATATGGTTGCCACATTCTCACCCACAGTCACGTTAAAAAACAATGGCTTATGTGATTTCGAGCACTGGTTGAAGAAAGTCAAAAAGAAATGTGGTTAAGTGATTTATGTCAACTGGATTTTTTTCTGAGCTACTGATATCCAAAAGAAGCAATATGAATTCCAAAACATAACGAGAATGGTCTTTCGTTACTGAAGATATCAAAGATTATGATGTACTTTAAATATCGGTACTATGGAAATTTTTTTGAATCCATAGAGGAATGCTCTCAGTATGAGTAGCGACTTGAACATAAACAATTTTTTATTATTTTAGCTTTTATAATACCAAACCTAAGGTTTTGATAAAACTTCTTCGATGGCCACAAATTATTACATACATGCTGATTCGACAGAATAATCAAATTCACTAAGCTAAATCTGGCAAAGTTGTCAACTTACGTATTTATTTACTATTATATATGCAATCGTTTTAACTTGTATAATATGTACAAATGAAGAAAACAAAAGAGCTACCATGCGACTTATCATATTGTTGAATGATTAACATTTAATAAGTTCAAAAAATAATACTTATTATTTAAAATAAATACATAATGACAGTGAACATTACAATTAGAAAACAAATTGAATATAATTGCTAATAATTATTCCTTCTTAGGACATAATTTTTAATTTGTATTAGTTCTTTTAATATTTAGTTAGAATTAAAATAAATAACAAAATAAAATGTATTTGATTGATCAGCATGTCTTGAAAGGTACGTCAGACGTAATCTAACGTAACATTTTCTAAGTTTTAGAGCAGGGCAAAAAGGAGATACATATTGCTTGCTGTAGATAATAGTCAATCTTTATAATTGAAGGGTTTAATATTTAATTACTCAATTAGCTTATTTACGATAATTAAATTCGGAAAACATGGCCCTATGATTTTATTATTACATTTAATGCAAATGCAATAATAAAATCAGAATCAGCAAAATTTCACTTACGATAGTTTACGTCAGGCGTAGAGAAATTAGGTTTTATTTAGTTATAAAATAGGTTATAATATTTTAAAACTGAAGGTTTGCGTCGTTGAAACTGTTAAGATAATCTTAATAATAAATGAAATTTTGATTTCAGAATTTCTAATGAAATCTGGAACGTAATGGGCATTCATCGAGAATATGTTTTAATATCTTTTATATAACCATAAATTTTTTAGTTAAAATTCGAAATGTCCAGTGCAGAGTCTGCATGGAATGATGATTTTCTTAATTAATTAATTTAGTGGAAATTATTTTATCCAAATATTATTAACACAAATAACGAGTAAAAAATCTGTTCATCCGCCGTAATGCAACACGTTGTGTTCAATCGAAATGTAATAAAATTCTATAAAAAAATAAATAAAAAAAATATATATCAAAATCGTACCAGTATTAGCTTAGATATAGCATATTGAACTTTTCCCGGTGCTACAGGTCAGCGTAACCCTTGGCTGCCTCAGTTTTCAATTGCGGATGGATACCCTGCTTCCTCGCATCTCTCTTCACTTCATCCTTCCTTAGATCCATCCTCCACTTCCACCAGCTTCTTGGCCTTCCTCATCTTCTTTTTCCATAGATGTGCGCCTCCAAAAATTTTCTCTGTACCATTTTATCCTCAATTCTGATACATATCCTGCTCACCTTAGCCTACTTGGTTTGATAAAGTAACTTTCGAACAATCAAAGTTTACGGCAATCATCTTGGGGCAAAGACTAAGTTTCCGCTCCATAGGTCTATAATTTTAATTTCGCTGCTTTAGACAACAGTTAATACTCGAAAAATATATACAGTTTTGTATAGTAGGCTCTATTACCCAGCATTATTCTGCTGTTAATTTCTTTTCTGAACTGGGTGGATATGTTTTATAAAGTATTTTGCACATATTCCGGTCAAACTTTTGTTATTTGATAACTCGAAAACGTTGCATCTCCCGGAACATTCCAGACGCTCATTTGAAAGACAATCTAATTGTCTGGAATATAAACCAAAGTGACAAGGAAAGTCGTGTATATGGGCACACCAGATATTTCTGAAGTAAAACTACCTGGAAATAAGCCATAGATTAATAATTTGCAGCGTTTTAACTTCATGATTATCAATAAAGTTCTTCTCTTTATGACAGCTTATTTAGTATAACACATAGTGTTTCTCACCCGTTTAAAAGCGAAGTTATGATATAATTTGTATAAAGATATATTTCAAATTCAATAAATCGCATTTCGAATCGCCTACAGAAGATACACACAGGTATACAGTAACACCTCTAGAAGAGAAAGATTAAACACAATAAATCTGCGGCTACAGAGAGAACAGATATAGCCATGCCCTCGACAACCAACACATGCTCTGGTGTGGCGCCCAAACCTCTCTCGCTTCTGTTTACGGTAGATCATCCCACGGCGATTTATTGCTTGTTAAGAGTGAAACTATTCTATAACAGATCTGCTATTCCTGTCACAACACATAAGCGAATCAATTATGACGATGTATTGGTAGGCAGCATAGGAACGTTTTGGGCCGCTCGTGAGTACATTGGGTATAATTTTGGACAAGATTTCTTTTTTTTTTTTAAGCAAAGGTAAAAATAGCCATTTTATCACAACACATTATTTTGAAACCTACCTTTACCCTAACACTTATTTACGAGTGAATAAATATTGCATTTAATAGTACTACTTAAATATTTGAAAAATAATATTGCTACAGCTATCATTAAAAACGATCTGCTTATAGTTTTAAATGCTGTAGAACACTCACGTTGTCTGAAAAAAAATATTACCTTAAAATTTTATATCATTTTATTAATGTGTAATCAATCATGATGTTATCTGTAGATTTTATTCCCTATCACCTAGAAAAAAAAAATCTTGCCAATATTCAATAGCTTACAATAAATCAACAGAAATCCTGAATTGCTATTACTTTGATTACTTACTATATTGTTGAAATACCTTTTTCTTTAAAAAAAAAAAAAAAAATTAAAAAAACAACACCAATTTTGAAAATCTTGGAATTTTATACTTCATTTTAGAATTTATATAATAAACCAATCATCATTACTGTGACTTACATAAATGGATAATATAGGTGAATCAAGGTCCTAGCTAAGGGAAGTGTAAGATCTAAAATTTCCCAACAATTTTTTAATGAATTTCCCAACCATATGAAATATTTGAATTTTCTCAACTATATAATGAAATATAACTTTTTATAGATTGGTTTCACATTTTAGTTCCTCTTTGTGTAAAATATTTTTGTCCAATTTTCGCAGCTTGAATTAGGGTTAGGATTTTAAATCTCAAATTTCCCCAACTTCTTGGGTTTCCAAATTATTGGGAGAAGTGACCATTCCCATGGCAACGCCCCTGAGCTGAATATTTCTTTAACACTTAAGAGTATTGTAATTAATATCTAAAACGGTTTAAGTATCTTCTAGGAGTGGCTGATGGTATTTAAAACTAGAAACAATTTAATCTATAATCGCATGATTAATTACTAGTAAGTAAATTAACACCGAACTGAAGTTCATATCAGACTGGGAAAACTGTGGGCTTCATACGGTAGCCGGCAGAGAGCAGCAGGTAACAGGTTTAGCCTCAGGCCGTACATGGCTGGCGTCCAAACAAGTTGGGAGAATATTTAATAACGTTTTAAAATATTCAGAAATAGCATAGTCACAGATTTATTTATTTAATTTTATTAATTAATTTATTTGTTTGTTAATTTTTAAATATTATATATAATCAATATAAAAAACCAAACAATCATTACGTTCTTTTTTGACCTTTAAACTCCGAGACAATTTTAGTGGTAGAATATTAAAATTGTAGAAAATATTTCTTTTCGAAAATTTAAAATAAAATAGTTAGACTAAATACTTTTTATTTAGTCTACCACTTTTTGTTACAATATCTAAAAAATATCTCACATTCAGAGCTTTTCAATGAAGAACAATACTTTTATACCAAAAATAAAATTAATTATAAAGCAAGTCATAATCACAATTTAATCTCTTCTGGTTGATGATGTAATGTGATTTCAGAATCCACAATTACATATAAAGGCCCAGGGCATCGGGATGCGAACTATTAAAAGATCTGCCTATTAATTTATCAGGCTAATAAATAAAAAGACAGGGACTATTTTTTCCTGCTAGAGACCTGCTCCCATTAATTTCGTTGTGGCTGTCTTGTAAGATCTCTCGCTAGGGTATTTATCTATTAGACCATTTAACATAGTTCCAGGCGTTCTTCCCAGAGGATAGAGCTAGTTTTTTTCTTACGATAAGTACAAATTAATTAGGATTCACTTAGTTGCCAACATTTTCACTGCATTTGATAACCTGAGCCTTAAATGGTTATTTTTTTATGGTTATATTTTGTTCTCATGGTAATGAATTTCCCATAGAGCTTTGACATGATACATGAAGGATCTTGATAAAGGAAGGGTAAATGATAAATTAAAGGTATTCAAAAAGTTACTATTAAATAAGAAAACGATATTGTGAACTTTCTAAAAAATATTATTTAAAAGTGGAAAATAGGTATTTTTTATTTACAATAATCCATTCTGTTTAAAATACATTTCTGAAAATTGAAATATCTGTACATACAATCGTAAAAATATAAATAAATTATTGTGTAAATAAATATAGCCTATGCGTATTTTACTTTCAATTGCGATTCTTAGAATAAGCTAGGTTAGGTTAAATCAGAGACTAAATTAACCCTTGATTCACCAACTGGCCTTTAATGATATAAAAATCTCTACACTCGTTTTCAGTGTCGTAGTTTTGTATTAATTTATTCGTTCTCTAGTATATTATGAATGATTTATTATTGTATGATATAAATTTAATATACTATAATTAATAAAAGATAATTAATTAGGTCATTATGCTATTCTGACAACCAAACGCTATTCGCTTCTGTGTAAGATCGGACGATGGAGTCTATTCATAGACGGAACCTTACTCGGCTGTACCCCGGGCCAATGTGCCCTATTTAATGTACTATCGATTTTATAGCTACCAATCGATATTCCTACCAACTGTTGTATCTCTACGGATCATTTATAATGACTAATTCCTAAACCAATTCGTTTCTTAAACTGGTTTTCGAAGGTATACCCACCCATGTGATCTTGGGACTATGCCTATGGGTATATGTAATTTCCGTTCGTTCAAGAATAAGAGTTTTGAGCCATTGACGATTTTTCAAGTACATACAATTGATCTTTAAATAATTATTTCTTTTGGACATTTATATAATTAATTATTCCATGATAATGCCTTTAGGATGTATAAGACAATTTGAAACAGTATATTTAAAACCCATAAATCATCTTCTTGAACCTCCTCCTTACTGCATTTTAGCGTTGACGTGTCTCCATTCACTCAGTTCACACATCTCAGTCATTTGCTAGCATCTTCATCGGCTAGGATTTATCCTCCTTCCTATCCTAACTGTTGGATATGATCCAAATAAGTTCTTCTAGGCCTTCCTATTGGTCTTTTGCCTTACTGGCTTTGCATTTATACATTTTCTTGGTACTTTCTCTTCTCCTATCCTAAACATATGCCCAAATCATTGAAGTTAAGGACGAAATCTTCCAGGTTTTTATTATTTATACTTCAAATCCAATAACTAAAATAAATTCCAACAAATAAACTTTACCCTTCGTCGTAAATCTATGACTTCCTGTCCAACAGTATCCTTCAATAATATTCCATTTATCCCAGCTGAACAGATCCGCTACCAAAGACTCCATCTCGACAAACCCCTAACTTGGAATCCTCATACAAGACTGCAACGGAAAAAAACTGCTCAACGTTTCCCGCTACCACTAATACATGCTCACTCGACGAACGCTCAGAGTTGATCTTTGGGGCTCCACAAAACCTTACAGTCCAAAATTCTTCGTAATATCCTATTGCTCCTTCCTTTGTCACAAATAAAATCATCCATAACTACCTTAATGTTCCACCTGTTGCCAATTGGCCCGAAACAGATACATATCCTTCCAAAAACAACGCCAAACCTCTAACCCACAAGTTTCAAACCTTACTTCCTCGTGGATTCTTGATAGTCCTCCTAGGCACCTGAAAAGAAGATGGCCTTAGGACCTTCTTATATAGAACTGTTATCGGAGTGGTACCATTGGGTAGTTCATTTCGAATCTGTGTCATGTCATTGAACCAATAATAAAAAAAAAATTGAAAAGTTTTTAAAAATATTAGTTCTTTTATGCATCTTTGAAGTTTTTTAATTTGCTATTTGGGAAAATTTCTTTACAGTAATCTTCCGTTGATTGTAATAATTCAACGGAGATTCTTATTTTTACATTTTTTTTTAGAAGTGTTTCCTATTTATTACTTCTTTTTTTAAAACTTTCTCCAAACACAGTACTAATTTAGGTTTGGGTGTATTCATATATTGCTTGTGGAAAAAATCATAGAACTTAAAGAAGTAAAAATGAATAAATTTATCATGAATTATATAAAAATGAATATAATAAAATGTTATAATATATTATTATAATAGGATTTTTAAATACTTTAATATTTTTAAAACTGACTTACACGCATTATTTTGATAGTTTTATTACTTACTATAAACCATTATTTATATTACATTTATAACGAAAAGAAATCAACAATGGTTTTAATGTGATTGTTATTTATTGCATTTTAAACGTTTTATAGCGACAGTAAAAAAATTGAAATCTACCTTAATCCGAAAGGGCTATAGGACAAAAAAAAAAATTGACTTTCTGATGAGACCCTAATAGCTTGTTAGTACAGTTAAGTTCCCCCATAAACATAACCATTTACACCCTAGCCACAAGTTAAGAGACAATCCGGAGCTGTTAAGAAGATATAAAGCTGTCATAAAGCAATAAAGTAGTCAGCTGCCTGGAGCAATAAAGGAGCCTCCTGCCTACTTTAATATAAACAGGGGATGGCTCTCTGTGATTTAGGGCAAGGGCTGCGAGCTCTGCGGCCCATAAATATTGTCCCCCGTCTTAGCCACATTATCGCTTACATTATATTGGTATTGTAAGCTTCCTTGTGGGTCAAGTGCAAATTATGTAATTTATGTATTCATCAGCTACACTAAAAATATGAACAGCTCCAGTGATACATCCACTTTTAAATAATGAACTGTTTTATGGGTATTGACGATTCTTTATATATATATATATATATATATATATATATATATATATATATATATAAATATAAAATGTTGAAACCTAGCATTGAATAAAAATGTTTATATTTTATTAGATTCGTCTCTTTGAAAAAATCTGTATTTACGTCATTTTTTACGTTATTCTCATATGATTTTACAGATTGCAACTATAATTTAATTTTATAATTTAGTTTTATAAGATCGTTCTTTATTCACCTTTAAAATCGAAACAATAAAAAATAAATAAATTTTAAAATTCTCTAGTATTCATTGTTTTAATTTATAAATTATTATTTAACAACTTGCATGTAGAACAATATGATTTTGATTCCTTATAAATTTAATCAAAAAAGTATTTCAAGTATAATTTTAAAAAAATAAATAAAGAACCGGAAGTAGAGACGGTTAAGGAAATTTTCATTGTTATTTCTAACCCAATGGTTCCACTAGGTACTTTTTGGGATTTACGTTATCCAGTGATCGTACCAGCAATTAATCTTTTAATCCATGACTATTAAAATTTTAATTGATTGCAGTACTTAAGTATGTTTTTTCTTTTTCTTTTCCTAAACTTCAAATTTGCACCAATAGTGGACACTTCGAAATCACCTCATCGCCTTAGTGGTGGACAAACATTTTTAAAAATTTTCTTGGGTTAAATTCTAATTAAGTATTACTGGAAACACATTAGTATAATGTTTTATTATTTTACAATGTTTAGGGTCTCATAAATGAAGGATGAAAGGAAAAGCAAGGGAGATTGCGCCAAATTAAAAGTTGCGACTTCAGAATATAAAAACTCATATTTATAAAAGTCCTTAAACCACTACTAGATGATATCACAATTATAATTTTACAATTTAATTATCTAAGTGTTCACTACCGGTACATTTGCCTAATATCATTTCGTTGGAATTTTATATGTACGCTTTTATTTTATTTTAAATATTATTTTTCAAAATTTGAGTATAATTGATATTTCAAGCTAATATTTGAAATTGAAAAAAACAAATGCCATTCATATTATCTTCAACAAACATTACATACTTTTGTCTTTTATTTATCTATTTTTTTTTTTCAAATTCACTCGATAGCTCTTGTATGAGATCAATTTGAGTAGCAGTGACTGCCAACCCCGGTGTAAGGAAGTAACCCATTGATCCTAATGACATAAACAAGGCCTATAATATCTTTCGGCGTCCCCATAAATAAATTTTATCCCACAGATTGGAACCAAAATAGTCCCTCGGTATCTCAACATCATTGCGGAGAGAGGTGCCAAAAAGTTTATCTAATTACGGCTTATTAAACCTAGACCCTATTTCTGGATGTTATCTCATTGATTAGATGGTGGAGATAGTGATAACAAATTTAAATAGTTAACAAATTATATTTTGTTTAATTATACAAAATATAAATGTTATTGAATACTCCTACCCCATCCACAACGCGAAATTCTTTTGTTATAAGTAATAACTTATATTATATAGAATATAGTAATATTCTAATTAATATTTAACACTCTAGTAGTAATAGTGTTTCATTGATGTATTAGATTCTAACACCACATTATCATTAGTCATATTTTACTGGAATAAAAAATGTTTTTTTTTTGTTGCACAATACGACCACGATATCAGCAGGATCGTTAAATGACTCATTACCATTTTTTTTTTAAATATTAATCCACTGAATGTGAAATACAGTATGTTTATATTTCAACTTAATGCTATTCAAGAGTCGATTAATCAAGCCTAGGATGTTGATAAATCAGTTTAAAAAAAAAATAAATAAATAAGTGATATGATAAATGAATAAACACAATTATGAAGACTGAAATTATTTTAAAATATTAAAAACCAACAGATAAGAGGAAAGAAAAGGATGTAAATGAAACAAGCAAAATCAATAAGAGGGTAGTACCAATAAAAAAAATACCAACAAATAAGAAAACAGAAAAGGATATAAATCAAGCAAGCAAAATCAACGAACCTATAAATTACCAAATCATAACGTTAATTCATATTCTTAAATAAATTAATAATGCAGTCAAGTTAAAAAAAAAAACGCAATACGAACATGAATGGTTAATTATGAATAATAGTAAAAATAATTTATTTTTTCCACTATCGTCTTTACCTTACACATATATACATCTATATATATATATATATATATATATATATATATATATATATATATATATATATATTTATAATTTTTTTTTTTTTCCGATTTGTACCTATAATAATTATAATTTAATATAAAAGAATCCGAATTATTTACTCTAGAGGATAACCTAGAGGTACTACTAAATGGACTTGTTTTAGGAAGATTATATTTTTATGAATTATCCAAATATACTGAGTGCAGCTGCGGAAATGTTGATTGTCCTATCATACTACAGCACATACAATGTTCTCTATACACTAATAGCTTGTAGACAGAAAGTCGAATCTAATTTTTACTTTATTATTATTTACCGAATAGTATTCCATAATATCTCTACAAATAGGTCGTTCATTTGGAACATGTGACACATCTTAGTTTCCATTTCCAAGGTCATTACAATTATTTTGTTTTTATGAGGTTTTAAGGTACAGAGTAACGACTATGAGATTATTTTTCTATTTATGTTCTCCATATTTGGCAGCTTAGATATATATTTTTAACAATTCACAGAGGAAAAATTCCTCGATTTTATTATTATAATTATGCATTATGATCATTTAAAAATAGATTTCCCACTCCAGATTGGCCCAGTGCACACCTGCTGCAGTAACAGAGACAGCGGATGACCAGCTGGGGCGCGCTAATGGATCGGAATAAATCGCCGACTATCCAGCGAGTCCCAATATGGCGGCACCGCTTGCGAAATAATAGAGCTCGCTTTCGAGAAATATCGTGAAAGTTGCGCGTTTTCGCTCGTGGTCTGCCCCGGCTTCGAAAACGACCGAGTACGTGATTAGCAGGCGTGATTTATGGCTGGGTTTGTTGAAATATTTCGGTTAGGTATTTTTTTTTTTATTTCGCATATTTTTAATTCATGATCGATTGAGGATGATTGAAATAATGATTTCTGTCGTACATATTGACAATCTAGTATATCCCTGGAGAAAAAAATATCATCTCTAAGAATAATTGAGAATAATAATTTATTACAGTTTATTAAAGCAGTTAAAGTGAGATGTACTATTTCAGAGCTAAATTGTTTCTCTGGTGATTCATATTAATTTTTAAAAAATTTAATTTTAATAGTACATATTGAATACATATGTAATTACTTTATTTTTGTCACCGATCATAATTTTATAAATAATACCTATGTTACAAGTAATTTATTTTTTATTTCGGTTTATTGACTAACAAACTGAACCTCGTGATGATAATTGAGTACCTAAGTAATAAAATTTAAAAAAAATAGTAGTTTTAGACTGAAAATAAGGCTGTGAGGCATTGTTTATTAATTTATTTAGTAGTGCATAAAGAGACAACACAAACATTTTAATATCATGTTGAATATTTCGAATATTACTCTATAAATTATGTACCACCTTTGCCAAAATAAAAGAAAGAATGAAATGTCAGGAATTGAAACTTTGAACTAAGAAATAGTTACTAGAAATCATTAAATTAGTTTAAACGTAGGTATGTTTAGATATATAGCAATCAATTTATAAATTACACCATATTACTCGGATTATCCCAAACAGGATATAAAAAATACAACTAAGTAAGCATATTATTTTAAAAAATCAATATTTAAAATTTTATATCGAATTTGATCACAAAGAGAACAATATAAGTGATATGATAAATGGAAGATCTTGACCGATTTAACTTTACATAACATTATAATCTAATTATTATCGGGGTGACGCAATAATTTTATAGTGGTAATCCAACATGCCGATGGACCGGCTCAATCCACTTTTTTTTTCACAAAATGCTATTATTTTATTTTTCAGAAGTTCTCAATGCCATAAATCACTAACTCAATTGGGAATCACAAAAAGGTCACGGTGGAAAGTTCTGAAGATCGTTTACGTTATTTGGGGTACCGATTACGAATTTCATTTGTGCTGCCTCAAAATTTTCCGGAAATATTAAAAAAACAACTCATAAAATTAATCTGGATATTCCGCTTCAAAACTTCGACTCACGCTCGCTTGAAAACGGAACGGCCAAACAAAAAAATCTTCAAAAGCAAAATTGTAGGTAATTTACTATTCTTTAATTTAGTATAAAATGAATATTATAATATATTAGATCAATATATGATTTTCAAGTTATACGTAAAAAATAATTTATTTTTTTGTTATATTTCCGAGAACAATTCGAGGAAATAATGTTGCAATTTGTAATCAATACCCTAAAAAACATTAATGAGAAAATTTTCAGAACTATTCGAAAGTTTCCGATAATTTTCTGGTATCCATTTGACTAGACCTCCTTAGACCAAAACTCCTAAACGAAGCCCCGGACGAAAAAAATAATAGCGAACTAAATGTAGCGAATTTACTCTTGTTTAATTCGATATAGTTTGACGTTCTTAAAAAAAATGCATGGTTTTCATGCTACATGAGAAAAGACGAAAAAACAAATTTTTTGAGCGTTTTTGCATTTTTTTTATAATATTTCCGAGAAAAATTGGAGATAACAAAGTTGAAATTGGTAATCAACTCCCTAAAAAACATAAATGAGCAAATTTCCAGAACTTTTCCAAAACTTTTCGGGTAAATGTACCCATGTATATGTACCAATGTATACTGTAAGGCCCTGGACTGGTTCAAACTCGTGGGTTTAATAATAATATGATTAACACATATTATGTTTTTGGTGTCTCATTTAAAATGAATGGATCCGGTTTTTAAAATAATCGCCTCATATGGAATAACCTCCTTTTGCGAAATGAAAACATTCTGTGTTATTAATCAAAGAGATCAAAGACCAAAAAAGAATAAAATAAAAGACAAAAATTACTGTTACAATATTATGGGAAGATTTTTTTTTTTTACTCAAATATTAATTCGCATCTGTTAACAGTAAGCTGCCAACTAGCAAATGGTCCAATGAGTGGTCTATTGAAATATTAAAAAAAAAGCCTTAAATCTCTCTAATACCAGAAACAGCGCATCTCACATCAACAGATAAAAAAAAAGAATAGTCAAATAGAGATCACTCCAATTACATAGACAACTACATATACTTTCAATAATTGAGTATTAGCTAAATTCCCCTGGAGCAGAAGGAATCTCCAAATAATATCATATTCTATGTCATTTCAGAAAAATATTAGTTTAATAAATTTACTTCGAATTAGAAGCTATTTAGAATTGAGTCCTCCTTTTTCCATTTGTATTATACAAGGATATTGTACAACGTCGGGACTCTATAACCACAAACTACCTGCAGCCCGACCAGATTAAAAATACTATAAAACTGTTGGAAGCAATAACTCATAGAGTTGCCTGACACGATATACTGGGGTCACGGAACATTGGGGACCAAAGGGATTATGTATGCCGGCCAGCTTCCTTAGCTCTGTATTATTTATAAGTTCTGCTCTGGATATCTTTTAATATACGCTTAATATCTATTTATGTCAAAGATGAAAGTAATGATTGTGAATTTTAAAAAAACAAACAAAAAAAAACATATTTCAAACGTCTTATTTAAATTCAAACAAAATTGCATGAATTGGCCAGGTATGTGCAATAATGAATTTTTATTTAATGGTTTATTAACTTACGTCACAAAATTAAATATGTTGCAAAATAATAAATACAAATTGAGAATTATACACTATACTAGTCGCATGTATAATGTATAATTTTGTTCATTTATAGCCGAATTTTGCATGTATTTCTAAATTTTTTTCAATTTCCGAGCAATGTGCAATACTTTGAAGCTTGAATTAAAATCCAGCATTATGACCATTTTTCTTCATTTTACAGAGAACAATTATACCTGTATCAAAGAAACAGGTACAATAACAACAATTTTTACTTTTTCTACCGCTACGAAGTAAGGAAAATATTGTAATCGCGTCAAAATTTCGATGTGCACTTTCAATTTTTAGCGCCAAATCGGCTCTGACGATTTTGATGAAACTTGCCTAAAATCTTCTCCTTATAGCCCTTTTCAATTTTCGTGCATAGTACATCCCAGAGAAACGAAGCAAAAAAAGATAAGAAGAAAATAAAACTTTATTTGCAAAAAAAGTATACATTATAAGGTAAATGAAATAATCAATTAAATAGTAATTAAATACCCTAAAAGAATATCATCAAAATCGGACCATTTTCGGAAAACTGTTCATCTTTTTCTTTCATTCTTTTACTCATACTCATTTGAAAGATAATTAAATGGTCAACAAAGATAAACTTGAAAAAAAACCCAGTCCGGTGCGAAAATAGCATATATTTAAATTTAAGCAAAATCTATAGTTGTGATGAACCTATACCATGAATTTAAATCGGAAATCGTGATGTAAGTAGAACATAGCGGCTGGGTCCGTGGATGGTCCTTTTCAGGCGCTATATAATTTCTAGAAAGCTTACCGAAAAGGAACAGCCATAATCCACAGATCTTGGTAGACTCTACACTGTCTTGAAATAATATTTGAATGTCTGTGCGAAAGTACAATTTGAAAAGAGAACAATTTGACTCGACCCCATAGGTAGCCCATGCGAACCATGGTCTGCAACAACGTGAGGCTGGGTGAACACTTTCAGTGTAATAACCCTCGCACAAGTTATAAATGCCTTCAAGAATACCATGCCACGACAAAAACGTTAATGTTCTGAAATACCAACTGGCAAAAGTGTAACATGTAATAATTAATAAATAAAATAAAAGTATCATATTACAAAAGATATAAATATATATATATATATATATATATATATATATATATATATATATATATATATATTTAATGACGAAATAATCGATGAAATTTGACAAAGTAAATAATTTTTAAATCCTGACGTTTGACTGCCAAGCATTAGGAAGGTTGCTACATTCCTAACTGACGCTTGGGCTTCTATCCAACCTATCTCCTTGGTTTAATTTGTAAACACAGAAAGTCACTTTAATCCGACAGCCTATATCAAATGGCACCATATAACGGGGTACTGTAAGCAGTGACAGGAACTGTCCCTGTATAATAGCAACTGTTAATGTCTCATTATTTATTGTCAGTGCGAGATTAACGTGAAATTTGTCGGTTAAGAAATACTAAGGAGTATTATAATTAGAAAAGGAAAAAAAAAAGTAACATTTTATTGAACTGCTATTTATATTTAAACAGAATAAAAAAAAAAAAAAGTGTGATTGAAGAGTTATTCGAATAAAATATGTATGATAATAGTTGTATGATCTTGTAAATATAATTGCTAATTGTATAATCCTGAAGTAATTCACCACGCGATCCATATCTGCATTAATCCAGTAATATTTGTCTATCTCATCTTTATTCCGTGGAAAGGGTTAAATAATTTTATATTTAATGTTGTAATTTAAATTTAATCGGAAACGCATATTACCTTTTCATTCTACACTTGAACCTATTAACTGACTCATTCATAAAGAACGATATTATATGATATATATTATACCTTCTTACTCTTGAGATATTTTAACATTTTACATAAAAGTAAATAGTATAAACCTGCTATCATCATTGATTGACAGAGACTCATTCAGTCGTCTTTCCCATGGTAAACATACGAATGTAAAAATCAATACTTTTCAGGAGAGCAAAAAAAAAGCTGTAAGATTTTCCTATCTATAAGGGCCGATTCGATTATAATTTTTGTTTGTTTTTTGGTGTTAAACTTCTTTTATCTCCTAGTATCATGTGTAATTATTGTTTAACATTTATAATGATACGCATATTCGTGACATGATAGGAATCTTCAGACTTTCTGACATTTTTCATAAAAATGTTACTACGATTTCATACAAAAGGCTGTATTTACCGAAATACTATTGAAAAATAACAAAAAATCGAATTTTTCACATTCGAAAGTTTAACACGGGACCAACGATGTGATGTTTCGGTTTTGGAGAAAAAACTTATATTTTATCTATTTTTTAAAAATTTATTTGTCAACCAAACAAAAAGTTTATTTACCAATATTTCTTGGAAACAACGATATTGGTGCTTATGACAAATGATAAACAAATACATCTTTAGCAGATTTTAAATACCATTGAAAATCAATAAAAATCCGGATAGAACATTGTCAAACGTTTAAAATACTGTGTTTCATATGAAAAAGAACTTTTTTACATTCAAAACTAGTATTTCTATGATCATTAAAATGCCAAGAAAAGTTCAAAAGAAATCTTAATATTGCATTACTGATCTTTTCCGATAAAAGTACTTCCAAGAATGTCCCGAGTTTTGGCTCATCTCCTAAACTGCTAGAATTGTTCAGGAATTAGGTATTTCGAAAAATTACACAATTTTCCGTAAATGCCCATACAGACTCAGAAGAATTGAATGTTTTTTTCTTTTCATTTTGTGTTATCAGCGCCATGAACTGCTCATGCTGAAAGCATTTGTTTTGTTTTGTTTTAGGTCTTGCGAAACTGGGAAAATGCCAACAATAATTTAGTTAAAACCGGCGGTTTTCCCCCACCATTTTCCATAGTTCAAGCTTTGGATGGATGAATAAAACCGATCGTGTAGGGCCACTTTATGGCCTACTTGTCGGACTTGACCCCCAACAGTACCTATACCTTTAGCTTAGACAACGATTATTATATTTCAATTTTAAGGTTCAGATATGTCATACACTTTTACAAATATTTTAAATTATAGTTAGAAATGCTTATAAGCATGCTAACATAATATGCAGAAACTTTACTTGATTTTGGGAACATTATTTCGCTTCGTTATGAATCCGTTGCCTTCTTTTGTTCATACTAGTTATGATAGGAGCATAAAGCACCACTTTTGGAGCATACGCTATTCGTTTTCCTCCCCTGACTTGACTATCGATAAATATCTACATCGCAGCAGGACTACCGCAAAAGTCTACCTTCCTCAGATTTCTCGGCGAGTAGCTATTAGCTTTAGTTTTAAGTGTTCCTCGATATCTGCTGTTATAAATTAACAGCCACTGAGAATTTATCGCCATGGCGTCCGCAGGCGGAGATGTGTGGCCCTATTAAACCTACCAGCTACCATTCGTCATTGGGGAGCATCTCCTCTACACCTCCTTTTTCCCATCTTTCTTCATTTTTTGTCTTTCCTCCGGGCTGTTTTTGATTTCTCTTATTGTATTCTTCTTTCGTCGGGAGGGAAGACGAATGGTCGCCAGTGCGAGGCGAGTGCTAAGATGCTGAGAATTTGTTCGCTTTGATCTCCGGCGCCTCGTAGACCACCTCAGGTGCATCTGTTCTGCAAGAAGTGCAGCAGGCACCTTTTAGAAGTTACCCGATTCGACCATCTGTAGCATAGAACATTTTTCTAGCAGAACAATTAATATTATCTATTTGCATCGGTCTTACCCATAACCAAAAATAAATAAGGAATTAATAAAAAAAAAAAAATATTATTACAGTGTTAGTACTATGTGAATAAGTTAACATTTATTTATCTGCGTGAATTTCTTCGTTAATGATAGGTTAATTCATATTGGGTGACTTATACCAATATGGCTAGTAGATCAACAAAAATATTTTGTCGTTTATACTATTCCCTTAGAAAAAAAAATTTATTATAAAGGAAAAAACTCAAGAATGATTTCATAGGAAGTGTTTTATCTGCAAAATTCAATCAATTGGTGAAGTGATTTAAATTGTACACGTGCCCATTTCTCAAAACACTGAGTAGATGTGAATAAAAATAAGTTACATAAAAGAATACTTGCTAAGTGTATGGAGCATATGCTCCAAATATTGGTTGATAATTGATTTGGAGTACTAGCTCACCTTTCTAAGTGAATAAAACTGCGAACGTGCTTCACTATGTGAGTAGGTACTCAGTAAAAAGCCATCCACTCTTTCGTAGACTCAGCATTTTGCCAAGGATTTGCTCACATAGTGGAGCTCGCTCCCAGTTTTGTTCACTAAGAAATGTGACACAGGCACTCCGAATTAATAATCAATTTATATTTGGAGCACTTGTTCTATACATTTAACAGATATTTCATTGTGTAACTACCTTTATTCACACCAATCGGAGTATCTGGACAGTTTTTTGGGAATGAGCACGTGCTCAATTTTATCCACTTCACCTTATGACTTAATTATTTTCACTCATAGAATGAATTTATATTTATTTCTTTATGTATAAGTATATCTAGTGTACATACAATATATTGTTCGATTGTGTTATCCTTAAGTCCCAGAATAAAATTCTTTCCTATCCTATAAAAATCACTATTATTTCTGAATCCTCCTTGACTAATATATAACTGATAATTAACAGATAGGTTGAAGTAATTGTATAGTTAACAAATTATATTCTAGCGGCATCCCCTTTCGTGAGATTTTAAGTTTCGTAGATTGAAAAATATTGTATTTTTTTAATATAATATGTAAGTCTAATAATGTTTTTAATAGCTCTGCAAAAGTAGGCGATTTTAGTCTTAATTTTAATTTGGAGTTTAATCTGAATAGAGCCTATATCACATTCAATATCAGATTTAATCATGTAAAAATGAAATTGAGTTCTCCAATAAATAGATATTTTAGCAGAATAATCAATCGATTGTCGAGTTTTCCTTTTCCCTCTATTATACATTTCAGTATGTGTTTTACAAATAAAAAATAAAACTACTTATTTCCATGCTAAAAGTGTTTTAAATATATACTTTATTATTATTAAAATCTGCCACTAATATCACGGATCCAATCTAATTATCTTTGTATTATACAGGTTGTTACAATCTTTATTTATTTTAAAAGTTACCGATTTACCTAATACCGAAAAACAAATAAAAGGTAGACGAATTGGAATTTTAAAATAACTTTTAAACGATGGAAGAAACCCGTTTGATTTTTGGAATCAGATTAGACTAACAAAGACCGTTCACAACAAGACAGCCAACATTGCCTTTCCATTATGCAATCTGAATCCGATTCTAATGCACCGTGTTGTGATGACTATGGAACGATTTCTAAACCGCAAATGTCCAGACCCCTGCGACTCGAATTAATTTTCGGACTCCGTTGCAATCTGATTTCATCTAATTCGGTTTTGATTCCCAGCGATCCTAGTATTTAAAATAGTCCAAAGGCCCAAGCCAACTGTTACTCGGTGGCCCTGCAGAATTAAACAGGTCTTGGCACCAGATCGACACAACTTGTGTTTACAGGACGACGATTCAATTTAAAAGATCGACACATGGACAAGGATTGAAAAATTAAAAAAAAAAAAATGTAGAATTTTAGGTAATAATTATTTGAATAGGTAATTTATAAAATTCAGAAGCTTTAAAACCGGAAAATAATCTGAATCAGGAAATTTCTGAAAAACACCATTAAACCCATCATTCTTCAAGTTAGATCCTATTTTTATCCCTCTGAATTCTTTAAGGACGTCATATAATTATCTTCAATAAAATCTAGTAAATTAATTAAATGATAATTTTAATATAAAGTATGTAAATAAAAACACTACTTAGAATTGGAAACAACTACCACGGATAACTACTAGACTTGAAATTCTGATGTTATCAGAGTTCCGATTGACTTTACAAGAAGTGGCAAGAATGGGAAAAATATATTCGATTACAGTTTGATGAGCCAGTTACCAAGCTTGGAGAATGATGGGCTTGATGGAGATTTTCTCAAACTTCCTAATTTGGACTTTTGTCCGGTTTTAAGGCTCAGACATTGTTATGTGCGATAGGGAAATTAAGAATTGCGTTCTTAAGTATTTTAATTTTTATTTCCTTTATCTATCTAGAGATGATAAGTTCAAATGTTTGATATTTAAAACACGGACGTTGGAAAGCAATTCTGCGTTATGGTCAGTAGATAAAAATAGAGTTAGAAATAGATATTTCCAAAGGAATGCGACAGGTTTAGTATTTATGTCCTTATTTAATCCCGGTCGCTTCCGGGATTATTAGGAAAATTTGGACTTATGATCCCTCAGAGTTGGTAGTTCTGCAGCATTGATGAACTCTTAAATTGTCATATATGCATCTTCTTTACTGCAAAACTTGAGTTGGTATTAGTTAAATTATATAAACGTTTCATGACGCTAATATATCGTAATATAATAATTTAAAAAAGTTATTTATATTTTCAGGATTTATTTTGCTATCAGTCCAAAAGTTTTTTTCACGATACCTTTTTACTTAAAGTTCAAAATGAGTTCCACCAATAAATGCATATCAACTTGCAGTTTATGCATTATGTGTATTAATTACATATTAAGTAAGCATATGTATTAATTAGTAAATTAATACTAAAAACAATTAAGTGTCGATTAAGATAGTTTAATTGTTTAGCAAATAAATTCTTACCAATGGATCCATGGATCAGTCTTGTACCTAAAATATATTTAAACCAAGCCAAATTTTGTAAAATATGTTCTAATTTCGTGAATCGACATTGCTTCACGATTAACCAAGGAGGTCTCCCTTTAACAGTGCAACGTGAGAATAAAATATTTTATTTTATATTTTTTTTTATTTTACTTAAATTTGCATTAGCTATATATATTTTTTTAAAAGGTTTTATTGAAAAACAAAACAAACTGCCACAATTAGGGGCAATAGGTTGTTATATCTAATATAAACATTTCATCAGATCGTCTTCTCCGTTTCATCGTTGAGACATTCGCTAATTCACTTTCACTAAGCAAAATCTGAAAATTATTCTAATAATGATGCTAAATACGAATTGAATGAGCTTCAAATTTAGTCTTTAAACAACAACAAAACTTCCTTCCTTAAACATGATGCTCAACGTTCCATCTTCCTTATTACTGCCGTGGAGTAACTTAATCGATTAAAAAACAAATACAAATTGCCACTACATATTTTAAACTCCTAAACTATAGAGATTAGAAAGGATGCTCAATCTATCTCATGATTCAGGTAAGTGCGACTTCACAAGGCCGTTGCAGATAGCCTTGTTGCTTCTTCTGCCGTTTCACAAGCCTTTTAAACCTGAGGGCCGTTTCGGAAACAATCGCATGGTTTGATTAATTCTAAACCATTTGCAAGAAGTGTCAAACCATTGACAGCAACCATTTCTTCCGTCCGCGTGTCGAAATATTTATCCTTGGCTGTATCCAAAAAGCCGTTAGCTATGACTCAGCTAAGTTCAGCATTTGGGTGAAAGGATGAGGAATAGCGTATAATACGTTTATTGTCTGTTATATTTCAGTTGGCAACTTGATTATGAAACATAAGGCTGTGTTAATCTCTTCTGGTTTCAAAATATTTACCGCAACAAGAGTGGCGTGTTAGATGTGGAAATCATATGGCGGTATCCAGATACTTACAAAAGTATTTCAATTTTACACAATGCTACAGCAGATTAGACCAATTACAGCTTTTAATTGGCATTTTTCAGAAAAATCGCGATGATTCAATTATAAAAACACAACCAAATCAAGGCCTCAGCCAATTTGTGACAAATCTCATGAATATGTTCCTCGAATTCCTCAAAGTACAGTTAGGTGAAATAAATACAGTTCAGGCACCCTCGAAATAGAGCAATCTCCCATTAATTGCAGCTAACTACATAATTTTTGAAATGCAGTAGCCGAACTACCAATTCTGTTGCAGGAACCAGTTTTGGAATCGAAGTTAATGACTCAATCCTGATCTAATTTTATAATCGGTTTGATTTTAATCGAACCTGATGGAATACCAATAGGTAATTCGATTATTCCATGAATGTTTATGATGCTTATAATAACATAATAAAAACAAAGTTTGGTACTCAGCCTTGTGTTTATAAAAAAATCATGTTCCTCAGGGTTGTGAATTGGAGTTCTGGTCCCTCGCGGTATCACTAGAAATGCACAACCTATAAGAGAGCTAAATTTATCTTGAAGTTTTCAAGTTTCATTCCTGTGTTGTAAAAAACCACCTTCCTCCAGAAAGTTAAATTTTTCCTTTTCTATATTTCGTCCATACGTGGCAGGATATTTCTTTAGTCACTGAAGAATAGATGTCTAAGGCGTATATCCATTATAAAAAAGAAAAAATCTATTTTTAAAACACAAAGTCGATATATTATATAAGGTTTTAAACAATATATGAATCAGAGGCGCGGATGCACAGTTATATATTTGAAGAAACCTGCCAACAACTCATTTTATCGATTTCATTGTTTTAGCTCCCAAATTAGTTTAAATGTAATCAATCTAATTAAATCTTATAATCTGCAGACTACGTAGATTAACCAAAGTTTGAGATGAAGGCCTTTAAAGTGTGGCTAGTTGAATAACCGTCTCATCCCATGCCTCAAAACTGCGAATATTAAAAAATAAAAAAATAAAAAAAAAAAATATATATATATATATATATATAAAACGGTATGTAACCAGTTATATTAGTTATTTCTCCAATTAGATAGTAAAAAGAAATAAATATTTAATAATCAATTGCCTTATCATTATTACGATAACAAAATAAGTAGTCAATGTTTATCATTCAGAGTAACCAAAAGTTGCAATAGAGCAAATTTTAGAATTTTGACCAGATTTTTCCAAATTCGGACCACTTTGCGATGCTACTGTTGTAAAGCTATCAATATTTTCGGTAATTTAATAAAATGGAAAAGCTATTTCCGAATTGAAGAAGATTGTATTAAGTATCAAAAGAACGATACAAATTTTTTAAATCATTTTTATTTTATTTATGAAGTGAGATTAACAATTGTATATGTATGTATGTATGTATGTATGTATGTATATGTATATATATATATATATATATATATATATATATATATATATATAAATAATAAGTAAATGTGCTATCTGAATATGACATGAAATGGCTTGTGAATAAAATTTATGTTATAAGGTACCAGAGCCATTTTATTTTTAGAAATCTTACCGAGAAAAAAAAAAGTTGAATTTTTTTTTTCATACCTCAATTTCACTTATGCTCTTTCTATCCATCTATATTATCTCTTGCCATGTTCGATAGAATACGATGGGCTAAGCTTTGCCATATCAAGGAATGGATGTGTCATATGAGATATATATGTGGACGAATCTGAGCTCTCACGACCTTTATCACCTGTTCCGAATGAGCACGTGTAATTGAAATAAAGCTTTATCCATCTACAGTATCCACGTCGGATCTAATCTATACGACCCTGGAGAACCGAGCCATTCACAGGGCCTCGTTAGTTGCAATAACAATAATAGGGGATAATTATCGCGAGTGGAGTGCCACTAAATCTAAAGCGGTGTTAGTGGCAAACTGTTGCTTGATAAGGAGAGCTGCAGATATATTTGCAACCTGTTGCTGCAAGCATGGCTCTAATCACCACCGTTGGCCTGATTCTCGCTCCAGCCCTGGCTTATGTTTCTATTATCATCTCAACGTGATACAGCATAATAAAGTAACATTGAACAAATATTTAAAATTATATAAAAGAAAACAGTAAATAATATAATATCTTAATTAGAGAGAGATCAACTTTTTTTTTGTCACCATATTTCACAGTCAGGTAGAAGTGATGTACTATGGCCAAATCTACAGACAATAAAATTATATAGCAGCAAAATGAATAATTAATTAAAATAAACAAAACTAATATCAAAGTTAAAATAAATCATCACTAACACAACCACATTTATTTGTAGTATTTAATTTAGTCTAGGGAACTCCGAACCAAGCTTGTTCCTTCCTTCCCCCCGCATGTGAATAATATCACACAGAAGGTGTGCATGGAAGTAGTTCAAGATCATTTGGTAAAAACGAGGTAAAACATACGATTCCAAACTATACAATACATTTTGATTTCATAAAAATTTAAAATTAGATTTCGTTATTTTTAACGAAATTTAAAAATAATGAAACCTAAAAAAAAACTTTAATGAGAGCAAACCCCCAAACCCGAACAAAAATAGATAAAAACGGATTTTATAAGAACATTTCAAAAAAAGCATCAAGTCTTTCAAATAGGAATAAATAATTCACCAGTCAACGTTTCGATAATTCAGGCATCCGCAGGACAGAAAAAACATCAATAAAAACAGGTTTATTTTTTTCTCTGATAACAAGATAATTAGATTAAAAAAACTTTCTTTTTAGCTCACCACATCTATGAATTATACAATAGATATTTTAAATAACCCATTTTCTATTAGGAGTAGTTATCGGTTGTTATGGTAGATAAACAGTATCACATCTAACATTCACCCGAGACGGGGTCATTATTGGTCTTATTATTAAGAAATTAAGTTAACGGTAATTATAGTTTTGGATAGGCAGTATATTTATACTCCTAGAAAATTATGTATACACATATGTGAGAGATACATACACATATGTAATTTAATTTAAATTAAAATTTTTTTCACTAAAAACTTCGAAGTGATACTTAATTAATGAACTATTCAAGCATCATTCCATAGTGTTTTTGTGAAATTTCAAATAAATTATTAAAAAATGTAAATAGGCAAATAGATAAAAAAAAATTAAATAAATGGTAATGGTTAAAAGTATAGGGTTGGAAGATATGAAATGTCAGCTCCTAGGGTATGAGTCAAATGAAAGAAAAACAAAATTTAACGATATTATTTCTATTAACAATAATTTAAGTTAGCTTCAATGCATTGTATTGCTTCATTGTTCCCAACGCCAAATAAGGTTTTTTATCCCTTGTTTGAAGAAAACGTTTGGTTTTGAATCTGTAAATTCGATAAATGAAAATTTTATCTCGTTTTCATTATATATATATATATATATATATATATATATATATATATATATATATATTTTTAAATTCTATCGCATCCATCGTATTCACCTGACTTTTCTCCAACTATCAACATTTTTTAGAGCGCTTGACGAATTAAAAAAACATATTCCAAAATGTAAAAGGGCTAAAAAATTTCATTTCTCGAGTTTATTGATTCAAAGCCAAAAAGTTTCTTCGAACAACGGATTTTTGGGGCAACAGAAAAAATTTGAAATTTGATGGGAGAAATCAATTGAAGCTAACTGAAGTTATTTTTACTAAAAGAATAACTTTTTTTTTCTTTTATTTGTATCCTATTCTAGAAACTAATATTTTTTGTGTGGGCTGAAATACAACAGTATGCAACAAGGACTAACTTTTAAATATGACTTAATAGAAAAATTATACGTCATCATATTCAGTTACTTAATCCCTTGTAATATTAGATTGCTACGGCTGGCCCTTAGTGGTGTTTACAACTACACCAGTGGAGAGGAGAACATTTAAACATTTATGCCAATGTATTCCGCCCACATTGTCCAAGTCCGAGTCCGGCGCAGACTCATTAGAAACTCGTTAGTCCTGTTTTGAAACTATTCACGTCCCTTATTACCATTTGTCCTTACAGCTCGCTCAGTAGTCTGCATGTTCCCTGTTTATGTAACCCATGTTTTTCGTCGAGAAAATTTATATAATCGAGTAAAAAAAAAATGTATAGAATAAATAGTATCACAACCTTTGAGGTTATGATGTTATTTTGGTATGATTGAATAAATTAAAAGCTGGATTGGATTGTATTCCATATTCGTAAGCACGAGAAACCGCGGGCCTGGATGTATAATTTTAAAAGATATTTTTTAATATGTATTAAAACTGGCCAAGGATCGTTTATTAAATTTTTCATCTGATTCCATATGAAATTTAAAATATTTTCCAGAAGATAACAAATTAAACTTAAGAAACAGTTATTTAAATATTAGTTGAATGGTGTAATTGATTTGGTTTATTTATCAGTCCAGTTTTATAAACTTTTGGAGAAAAAGAAATAACACCTGTAGATGCCTTAGAACATGACACAGGCCTATTCTAAAATAAATACCACTATCAAATACCAAAAAATATTCTTTGGAAAACTCTAGAGGACAAGAAGTCTCGTATTTCTAAGAGGGATTTTTATTGTCCCACCCTTCTGCTTGAAATGAATGACGGAATACAGAGCGATAGATCAGCTCTGAGCTATTAGCTCTCCTATGAATCAAAATTCTGATTTATTCTACCCGTTGAGAGGATGAGGGAGGGGGAAGACTACCTGTGTTCCTGTGCTAGCATTATGTACCTCGTTCCCCCGAGGTCGGGACAATTTTATAAAATAAATTGCCACGCGGAGTTATTAATATTAAGCTTCTATAATTTATTCCTTCCATATGTTATATTTAACTCTACTATGCTTTTTTCCCTATTTAATCACATTTGGCCATCCGGATAAATTTATGTCTCTTTCGTTTCGTAATAAATTGCGAACGGGTATTTCAGTCTGAAAAAATTAAATGAGAGCTTGGCTGGGAGAGAAGTCTTATTTGTATCTCGGACAGTGGGTTCTTCCATTTAAGAGAAACAGGATCGATTTAGCTTTTTTTTTTTTTTAACTTTAACTTTAAACTCCTGATTAAATTAAAATAATTTGTTGGCTCTATAATTTGTATCATTTCATATATATAGAGAGAGAAACATTTCATTGTTTTTCGAGTTTTTGTTAATTTTATTATATTTTTTTTCCACATTTACTGGTCAATTTAAATCTATGTCCACACCGTTCGACTTTCCATTCGACATGAAAGGGGTGTCACCTGCAATGTCGCTTGAAAAGTCACATCGAAAGTCGAATTATATGGAGGTAGATATATGAAATTGGAAATTTGAACACTATATTAAATACCATATGGTAAATGTTTATTAGTTTAGTTATTCATTTGTATAAAGAGACTGTTAAACAAGTCATAATTCCTATAAAAAAATCGATAAATAAGACGTTAAACGATGCTGAAATCAATATTATTAATTAATATTAATTGAACATAACATAATGTAAATATACAAACTTAATACTTATATCTCATAAAGCAGTTATTACTACTTTTATAGGAAAATGTTTTCTCATATTATAAAGAAATATGGTATTAAAATTATCAAGTTAATTTAAAATTTTACATATTTCACTAATTTCAGTTTTTATAACTAGATCTACTGTTACGTTTGTGCAAATAAAAGTAGGGATTATTTCAAAAGTACATTAATTACCAAATTATTATTAATCATATAAGCATTTTTAAATTTAACGACATTATATTCCGAAAGAAACCTATAAGCCCAATTGGATTTATTATTAGCTATTAAAACTTAAACAATATAAAAAAAGAAAAAAGATTTATTTAAAGGTTGAAGTTTAAAAAATTCATAAGATAATCTCTCATTCATAAACAAGAAGTTACAAAAATTGATATTCAACCCACTCTACGTTATGATTTACATTAAAATTTAACAAATACCAGTAAAAACGACAATAAAGATTATATTAACCTTTGAAAATATGTTGTTGTTGTTTTAAGTGAAATAATATGCAATGTTTCGCAGTTGCAAAGTAAAAAAAAAATCATTTTTTCATTCATTTATAAAACTAATTTATAATACTTGAAAAAGTTTTAAATTAAAATTTAAATCCTAGTTTTGCGGCCTTTTCTACAGGTATTTCTGTAGTTCTAATGAGAGCTGGTATAATTTCCATTTTGGCAACTTCTGTTAGTTAAAATTGAACCAAATAAAATAAAATTTGAACTCTCCATTTGTTAAAGCATCAGTCAAAATCAAATATATGCCAGCTAAAGCATTTCCTAGTTAGATAAGTTAACCAAAACAACTAAATAAGGTCATGCTTGGGTGTAAAGAAGTACTGATTTTGACCGACGCTACTTTTTTTAATAGATTTGTTAAGAGTTAAATTTTCACCTCCGTAGGCTAAGCATATAATGTTTCTTCAAATTTCAGAGCCAATCCCTGGATGAAGAACAACAAAAAATTACTGTCACCCTCTATGCCGCGCATCATCGAAAAAAAAAATAGTTATAAAAACATTTAATAAAATGTTTCATACTTAAAACTCATATAGATAATAAGCAAAATTACTTCAGTAGATTATTGAGAATTGTATTTATCGGTGAGTTTGATAGTAAAATAATGTTTAGGATTCTTGTGATATATGAGAAATAATTATATAAATAAAATAAATACGCTCAATGTAATAAATGAAAAGTGTACTGTCAATCGCTGATATAAAAAAAAAATAAAAAATAGCTTTAATTTAAATTATGTATGGAATGTAAAAATGGATAATGGATGTCGTTCTTGAATCACACATGATACATAACATTAAATATGAACTATATAATATAATGCGACGTGAACTTAAAATGAAAGAGGAAACGATAATTATAATACTATTTGAATTATTAAATTACATATAATATCGTATACCCACGGAAGAATATCATTACACTATGTTATGTGTGAAGCAAGTGCGCCATCATTTCTCGGACGCAGATGCCGTTATACGGAGACTTAGGAAATTAAAACATCTTATCGGAAGATTTATTGCGCCCTTGCATCGAAGCGGAATCCAATTACGATGCGGTTTGCACCTGCACTTTTCGAATGTCTGAACTCAACTCGATGCAAGTAATATGCAATTTGTTCTCATTACTTCAAATATTTTCATGTCGATGATTTCCTTTGTTGAGGATCTGCATTGATTGTTGTAATGAATTAAAAATATTTCGTTCTGACGGATATTTATGCATTTTTTATTTGATAAAATCGTGATCACTGCCTTGAATGAATAGGCTATAGCGTCAAATATGCATAGGTATAGGCGCCATCTTAATTACAGGCTAATTATAATTATAATCTCTATATGGGAGACACCCTTTCCTTGTGGGAGTTTCGTGGGCGATAGAGTCATTAAATCAGCCTATAAAAATAGTGTAATGAGGTATCAGTGTATTTAAATTAATTATGCTTTCTTTCATTTGTTCATTAATTGATTCAGTTCTTAAGAGAGAAGGTAGATTTAAATAATTTACAACATTAAGCATTTCCCCGAAATGGAACAAAAATAACAGATCCAATCGAATTTTTTTTCTGGTTTACTACAAACTCATTTGATTCGTTCATTTTTTCAATATATTTATTTTTCAAGCAATTTATTTTAATTTTCAACGACTATGAATATTATTCCACAATGTCTATTAACTCTTCTCATATTTTTTTTTTTATTAATGGATTTCTACGATTTTGATATTCAGGTTGTAGTAAATATTATAAGAATTATAATGGAATTAAGTCTAACAGATTAGGCGAAAAATAACAAAAATACACGATATCTTGAGCTGATAATGGTGAAAACGAAAACAATTTGAGTTGAGAGTTCAGGAAAAGAATTTAGAATCCTACTCATACCAACAAATAAACAAAAAAATAAATAAAAAACTGATTAACGGCTATTGCATTTTAAATAACACCGTGGAGAGTCAACCAAAAACTATCTAAAATTATTTAGTTGATTTACAAACCAAAACAATGTAACAGAAAAGTTCGGTTTTATACACCGAAGTTTTCGTTATGCAATGAATTGTTACATTCTGGATTGACCTAGTTATAAACCTAACCTTAGTTTCACGACTTCAGTGAAGTCTCTTTAGTAGAAGATTAATATAAACTCATTCCGTCAATATGAAAACAATTACAGCAAAGTTAATGAATTATTTCATGATGTGTCTTAAGTTATTTTGAGTAACATAAAACTCACAAATCGAGCTGTATAGGACTTTAATGGAAGTCTTTAACCAAAAAACATAAAAAAATAAATAAAAAAAAACACATAAATTATCGCGTTATGTAGGTTACGAGATTAAGGAAATGCGATATATCATAATTTAAATAATATAACAGAAATCATATTGTATTCAAAGAGATGTTCCTCAGAGGCCTCAGAGTAGTGAGATGCAGTATCCTCTCCGATCTTGGGCGTAACCGAGAGGTTGGCAGGCCTGGATTTATAGCCTATTGACCCGCCCACTTTTTGATATCTCACTTGGTCCACGGTGACTTCGGCCTCTTCTTCTGATAATTAAATCAAATTGTTTTATTTCGTTGTACGCCGGAGTAAGTATAGCCTGCATTGAAGTTGCGTATAAATCTTCAGCGGCTGGCTATAGGTGACTTCAACGCTGATAGGTTAGCTTAGAAGTGAAATTAGAAACAATTATGGATTTTAAAAGTAAGCTAAAAATGATTAAAGTCTGGATTGGGAGAGTGATTAATGATTATTTTATTGCAAAATTGAAGACAGCTAACTGGCTCCTATATCGCTTTCAACTACGATATCTTGTGGCAATTATTCAGAATTTTAAGTTCCGGTTATAACCAATAAAGTATAAATTAAAATATATATCAATCATACCATACAGTACAAACTCTAGTCCTTAATAATAAATTAATAAATGCTATAATTAAACGACAGAGACGATGTAACTGATATATGTGATTGATGTATTTAAATTCTCACGCTATATCGCCCCCAGAAATAATTGGCTTTGTGGATCGTTCAATAAAAGTTCCTTATACAGAAAAAATCCAAAGTAGTAATATAATGTATATGAAATTCTTGAATTGTCAGCAAATGGAAAATACCTAATGGATTGCATTTCAGATGGAATGAGCTGAAATTAATTTGGAAAGAATTGTAATTCATTTGGATAGGCTGGAGATTGCTAAAGAAAGATTTTATTTGACTTGGAAAAGCGAGTTAGTGTAATGCTATTGGCAAAAATATTGAACAAGTATACAGTCAATGATGAATTTAGCTCACGAGAAAGTTTTCTATTTTGGACAAAAGAAAAAAAAAGTGAAGTACTATAAAAACAAATTATAATGATAGCATCTGTTAAATTAATAAAATGTTTGTTTTTATCATCACCACAATCTGTACTCCTCTTACAGTGTAACGTAATATAACATATAAGTTCAATAACTAAACCTACAAATTAAGCCGAGACGATAATTAATGTCTTATGCTTTGACTAATTAAAAGATTTAAAACAGAAGAAGGATTGACTTGAGCTTTATGATAATATTGTTTTATTTTCTTATATAGAGTATATTGAAGTTTCTATATTTTTTATTTTGTACAACAAATGTTTTGCTTTTCTTGCTTGTACAGTAATTATGCCCAATACCTTTTAGCTCAAATTTAGATGCCCATAATATAAATTTCGAAAATTTCTCCACGATCTTGGCCAAACATTCCTTTTTACTTTTTCCCGCCCAATGATTCTGGAACACCAATCTTGGGGACGCCGCACCCTCCATACATCTCCGAAGTCCTTGAAGTATTTACTGCCAGGATCACGTGTCCTGGCGGGAGGATATAAAACACTTAAGACATTCCTCATTGGAGGAACATAAGTCAATCGACATCCCCTGAATAAAAGATGGCCGTTGATAAAGAGGTGTGGCATGAGGAGGGACCAATGATTATTCTCCATGTGTAAGTTCAACAAGGGCACTTAGTCTTGATTTGCTAGGGCCGCCCGCCCGCATAAATATCCCGCCCTATAGGTCGTCTGTAGTCCAAGGGATCCTCTTCCCTTCTGGGAATACATATATCAAGAAGGGAATCCCCAAAGACAGGTGTGAATACAGAGGAAATTCGGAAAAAATTACTGTAGAAAATCTATAAATGAGGAGTTTTCTATCAAAACTAGATCCATCCAAAATTTAATATATCCATTGCTCAAAAACGAAGATTTTAATTTTAAAACTTTAATTTTCCTCTGTCAAATAGGTTACAAATCAACATTTTCAATAAAAAATTGCCTTATCTACCTTACCTATCTTCATGAGATGTTCCCTTAATCATTTTTTGTAATAAATTTCCAAAAGTGGATATATTGACTTCTGATAAAAAAAAAAAAAAAAAATACTTGAACATATTCTTAAGATTTTTTTTTTTTAACAATACAAATTTCTGATTTCCTACATAAAAAAAAATTAAATCCCAATTAAAGGTAATTGACAGATGCGAATTCATAAATAAAAGTGAAAAAAAATTACAAATCAGAATATTAAATTATTAATAAGGTTTAGGAAAATTATTGAAGGTATAGTACATTCAATAATTTTATCTCATTACACAATTTAAATAACTCTCAGTTTCCGTTTAAATACCATATTAATTTAAATAAAATGAATACATTATTAATACTAGAAAACAAAACAGAGACTATGCTGTTTTAATTCCTGATTTATCATAAATTCACACGCATTAAAGAAAACAGCCATTCTAATAACTACATAGACTTAATCCAGAATGGTGACAGCAGCTTTTTCTAGCAAGCATCATAATTTTCCAAAACTTTCCACAGAGGTCGAGGAAAA
Organism: Rhaphigaster nebulosa; assembly: GCA_948150685.1. NCBI lineage: Eukaryota > Metazoa > Arthropoda > Insecta > Hemiptera > Pentatomidae > Rhaphigaster > Rhaphigaster nebulosa. The sequence continues at coordinate 59,181,858 of OX411311.1, forward strand.
ACTTTTTCCATTGTTCCAGCTAACCTATCTATTACCTAAGTACCCAAGGCAGGCTCCTAGAACGGACGGAAGGACGGAGAATGGTGTAATTATAAAGTCATCAGCCGTCGGCCTAGCCTTAATATAGCCACGACCTGTTAGTGCTCTTTACGTCACCTTACAACAGAATTACTCTCTTTTTCATTAAAAAGCAACGAGAAAACCAAGGACTTAATCGAATATGCATGTTTACAAAAATAATCGTAATTTTTATAGAATAATTAAGAACGAAATAATAATAATTGGCGAAAAAGTGGCCAAAAAAGAGTGAAAGATCGGACAATTTTCCATTCAGTGTATTTTTAAAAAAAATTCTTCATGACTTAAACAATTCTTTACAGTGGCAGAAAGCATGTTTTCAATTATCAGAAAACCTCATGAACAATTTTTTGTTTAATATTTTCAGTCTTCGATCCTATTAAACAATTTATTAATAATACCATCACAGAAAATTGTATACAAGATTATAAAGATACTGTTATATATCCAAATTAATATCTAATAATTATTAGTTTGAGTTATATTCCTCTTAGCTCCTGGGCCCAAATAGGACTGCTCACAGCCTATAGATGAGTAAATCTCCAGCAGGAAATAATTGTAATTTGATAAATTGACACTTTTTGGTAAAAGCTTAAAATTGAGAATATCTATAATTCTAAACAACTATTGCTTTCAGCAATTAAATGAAAAAAAAGGGACAGAAATATTAAATAATAGAAAATAATATAAAATATAAAATTTCATATTATTATGAAAATAAATTTATATCCAATTTATTCATGATATATATATATATATATATATATATATATATATATATATATATATATATATATATATATATATATATATAACCCAGAAAGCTCCGTCGAATTTAATTTTTTTTTTTTATTCATTTTCCATACGATTGAAAACTCCTTGCCGCTCAAAAAATAATATATTCATGGGCAATGTTTATTTCGTATCGATAATTATCATTGCAGTTATAAAAAAAGCATTTTTTAGTTGTGAAATATATTTTGGTGCATGTCTATAGAGTTTTAATGCCAATAATGGCTTTTCCATATTCCTCCTGGATACATATATATATATATATATATATATATATATATATATATATATATATATATATCCATATTCCTCCTGTATATATCTAATTTGTTTAAGTAAAATTAATATCTTCATGCATTTATATCCTCAGTGATTTATTATGAATTAAATGGTTACATTGTTATACGCAGTCATAAAATAACAGCCAATAATATACCTAATTAAACCAACAAGCGTTAAGGTATATAACAACAAGAAGAGGTATACAAAAAGCTTCCTTGAATGACACCTCGTGATAATCGGTAGTCGGTCCGTGAAAAAAGCGTACTTTATGATACGTTAGGCGGCCGGCGAGTGCCACTGGTGGTTTACGAACTGTTAATGCCACGAAAGGTAGGAGAGAAAAAAAAAGAGAAAACAAAAAAAAAAAAATAAAAGAAGAAGGAAACACCGAGATCCCCACAAGGGTTACTAGACAGGGAAGGGGGATAGCGCTGGAATTTATAGCTCTATTTTTTTGATTACTGTTTTGTGGTCTGGGAAGATTTGTTTCGTTGGGGGACCGGTTTTGAACACTGGGTTCTCTGTCTAGCAGTTCATTAATAGCTCATAATTCTGTTAGTATCCATGAGCTATAATAACTGTGCAATCTCTGTACACGAGGCTTATCATTACATCAATTCGTCTCTTGAGGGAAATATAGTAAAAAAATACATAAAAGAACGATAAACATCTGTTACTTATTAAAGCTCGGAAATGTAAAAGGGTCTAAGTGCCTTTTTCACTTCTTTTTTTTTGTTGCTAATTACAAGTCTATTTGCCGAATCAATACTATTAAAAATATGATTTTATTACTTATACAACCTTTTTAATCAGAAATTTTTTTAAAATTTTTAATTAAGTTATATTTCTTTAACATTATAAGTTGAAACTTGAATTCCAACAAACTTTGCTAAAGGCACTTTGACCTTTTTGCATTTCCACGCATCAATTGTAAGTTCCGATCTGAAATTTACTGATAATTACAAGAATTAAATATTTTATTGATCTTCTTTTCTCATGGATTATTAAAATAAGAAAGGATAATAAATAAATTAAAATTTCTATTCCTATTTTTATAATTTTTAATACAGTGCAGAAAAGCCTCCCAGTGGTGAAAGCGTTCTAATAATTGTTTAAAAGTGTATAAATATATTAATTAAGATACAAAAATAAATTACTCCTATCTAGAACACGTAATGCCAAACAAACATTTTTCTTTCAAGAGCTTATAGCAATCTTAATAATCATCCATTAAATTTAGAAATAGATAATTAATCTAATAAAAACTGAATGAACTTTTGCATGTTAATAGATGCTTTTTGAAATGTTTTATTCTAAAAAATAGTGAGGAGAATGAACAGTTCCAGAATATACTTGACACCTCCATCGTAAAATTTTATTTTATATTATAGTTATTAAAAAAAAAATAATAATAATCCGTTTACATTTAATTACTTATACTATTTGAGCTACTAAGAATAAAATTATATTTTTAGGTACCTACTTAAAATGTTGAGGCTTAGGAATATTTTAAGATATTTTTATGTACTAAAAGACCATTTTAATGAAGTGATTTTGATAATTATTTAATATGATCGGAAAATTAAATAATTTTGATTATTGGACCAAACACTCGTTAGTAAAATTGATTTATTTACCTATTTTACTCTAAAATATCAATTAAAATTATAATTGAAATTCTATGATCTCACAAGACAATCTATTCCAGCAAATACTAGACTCTAAGCGTCCCCTATAAACCTATTTTTTTTTTTCCATCCCCTCATCAGATACGAAGACAACAGCTTCTGGATGAGGGGAGGACGTACGGCTTTTTAACAGATCGTAAAGAACCCCGCTGTGTGTGTACACTTATAAAAATCGGGGCACTTTGTCCAGGTGACACATAAATCATCCAGCCCTACCTCCATCATTTTCTTCGTCATTGGAGGTCGATAACACCTAACCCGGTGGGAAACTCCCCGTCATAGATGGCGTTTTGAGAGGTTTTACTAGGAAAAAAAAAAGTGTGGGCTATATTGTGTTTTTTTCTTGGTGTTTATTCTAAATTTCGCAAAGTTTCTATTATATTCTTCAAGCACTAACAAAAAAAAAATACATATTTATTTTACATATTGAAGAATATAATACAAATTTTATGAATTGAGAATAAACCTAACATAACATAAAATCATGACTTTATATTTATTTATTTTTTATTTTTCCCTTGCATAGTAACTAACTTACTCAGGGGAGCAAGAGGAGTTTATTTACAAAGTGAACATATTCCATGCGAAACAGCATAATAAATGTATGTTCAGTTTACATTTTTAATAATTGTAATGCATTTTATATATATTATATGATATATATATATATATATATATATATATATATATATATATATATATATATATATATATATATATATATATATATATACTGAAAATAAACTAACTATATAGTAATGATTGAGAACAATAATTTTTTTTTTGTTAAATCATAAACCCCAGCACATTTCTAAGAATTATTGATTTATTTATAAAAAAAAAACTGTAATTAATGCAAAGAATGTTTATATGTATGTTTTTATAAATATAAACAAAGCAATGAAATCTTTTCTCTTCAGATAGACGCCTTTATTAAATATATTTAAAATAAATGTACCAAAATCATGTGACAAAAACAGAAACGTAAAATATTTCCAAGTATGGCCTCGTCACGAAAACATTTAGAATGCTTGGTAATTAACAATTGATTTTTTAACTGTATAACTATTTTCTATAAAATAAAAAGTAAAGAAGTTAGAATCATAATTTTCACAGTTTTAAGTGAAAATTTAGAATTTTAATTTAATATAGAATTATAAAAAGTAATTAATAATAGAAAAGGAAATATATAATTTTAATTTTTTAACAAAAACACGTTTAAACAGAGAAGAAACCTTCTATTCCCCAGATAAGTGGTATCATTAAGTATATTTTAAAAGTTATAATAAAATCAACTGAAACAATAAAAACGTAAATAAATTTCTGAATGTTTGCTAAATCTGAATTTTGTGACGTTACATTTAATTGAAATAAGAAACTATGACAATAAAACATAACAAAATAATCTATTAAGGGCACATATATTACGGATTTAACATGTTGAAATTTTAATCAACACTTTTTCTGAGAAATTTTTTCTATTTTTCCTGCATTTCTTTCAGAATTTAAAATATATATGGCATTGGTAAAAAAACCTTGTCACATAATGGCTTCTAAATTAAAATAAAGAAACTATAAATGACATTGTAATAGAGATACATTCAAATATAATTCCAAGAATCATACAGACGAAAGTTGGAAACCCCGAAGCCAAGTGGATTAGTAATCATCACAATTCGTGCCGGAGCGAGTTGGTATCGGTCATGCGATCAAGCTCTCAACTTCTTTTTATTTTTTCCAGGCTCGATATAAAACCGAACTGTATTTATAAAGCCATCTTCTCGAGTAGCACATAATGCATGTCTTTTGAACAATAGCAGTATTTTGGTAATCATATTTTGAATTGCATTACGAGTATTAATTTCGTGTAGTCAATTAAAAAAAAATGAAGATGAACTTTAAAGGTGAAAAACGTATTGGTTCAACATCATATCACTCACTGATGTGTTTTGACCAAATAATGCCTATATATTTTTTAATAATATTAAAAAATAGGAGAGAAAACTTTTAAAAAGAAGCAATTCTCTTTCCACAACGTAAGATATAAACATAAATATTAAATATTTAAGTTACGATCAATTAACAAAACAAAATAATACTAATAAGGAATTAATCAATTTCAATAAAGAAAATTAATATAACTTTTTTCGAATCATTTTTATGCAAACAGGTTAACGTATTAAAAAGCTAATCATTTAAAAAAAGTAATATCGTAATTTCGATAAAATATCCCCCAAAAAATTAATCTATTTTCAAAAGATAATTCAGAAAACTGAGAGATATAAAATACTGGCAGTAAATAATACACGTTAAGTTTTGTTTTTTTTAACTTTTCTTGAATTATCACTATTTGTTTCCATTATTTATTTTTTTTTTCGGTGTTTATGAGGCCAAACATCTGAGCAATTATAAAGTTCGTAATAGAGCATATATATAATTTTAACGAAACACCAAATATAAAAAATATCCGCAGTCTCAACTTAAACTCAGCTTTGGGCTCAGAAAAGTCCTTTACAAATATTATTTGCTGTATCTTTGCTAATATTGCCCCGATAAGGATTTTTTTTTTTCATAAGTTTAAACTTTTTGGACCATTCAATTCTGTTTTAAAAGAGCGTCTGTATTCCTCCGGGAGATGCATAGTTTTGCGTTACTCGAAAAACTAAAAATGAGTAACCTGAAGCATGCGCAGAATATTTTTAAAAAATATCTACAAAGCTGAATATTTTATATACTATATCTTTATTAATAATGACCCGATTTCGATTATTTTTGTTTTTGTTTTAAGTGGAATTTAACTGTCTATCAAATGACCATAATTTACCGTTAGCAAAAGTATACTTATGCGAGATCCGTTGAAAACTGTTGACCCGATTAATATAGGTTCTTTCCTTACCTTATTAGTATGAAAGTAAAAACTAAACAACGCTCAAAAATAATATTAAATTGAAATTTTAAATATAAAGTACAATATTTAATTTCAAATTAGGTAATATTTTTTATTGAGATTTAGTTGAATTAAAATATATATATGTGTTCTATTTATTTACAAATTATGTCTACTTTAAAAGTAAATTGACTATTTATTCAACGCAAAAAAAATTTAGACATGTCCTTCGAATACCATAACCTATCATTATCACGGCCCGTTATTGTATAAAATAGGTTTAATATTTATTTAATCATGCTATCATAAAAAATTACTATATACGATGAAAATACTTAGATTTGATTAAATCAATGGATCTCGATGCGGGTATCATGAAGAAATTACTAGTACCTATCTCAATATGGATACCCAAAAATAGTTAATTTACATTTATTACATAAGGTAGTGATTACATAGAATGACTAAAAAAATATATTTGGTTGATTAATTAAGATAAATATTAACACGAAAAGTTGATCTTAAGGTTTGTAATGTTATATACATAATTATGTTTATAGTATATTGTACCTTACAATTTTTACAATATTTATAAGTTAGCCAGCATGATAAAACATATTTAAAAGCACCTTTGAAATACACTTCATAAAAGATGATTTTGATTCTACTGTAAATGGTTTCGCCACACATGAGTGGTAATAATTATAAAAATAATTACTCCTTCTAAGATAAAAGCTCGCACGCGAGCTCTGGTAAGATAATGTATCATATCCTCGTCTGACCTGGGCTTGATAACATTTAAAATGCTTGGTAATTAACAATCTTTTTTTTTCTCGTTAAATTTCTATAACTATTTTTCCATTTTTGAAAAAGTCAATTAGTAAGAGATGTATAATTGTCATACGAAGGTATTTTGTAAAAAAATATAAATCATACACTTACTTGTATTTTCAATACAGCTTTAAACTGCAATAAGTATTGTTTTCAGAAAATTTTTACATCAGTTTATGTTTTAAATGTAAATACAAATGGCTGAATAAGGTTGTAAGATTAATGCTTAAACATTTTCAAGAAATGTACTCATTAAATCAACAGCATATAACAATTTTTATATCAATAAATTATAATAATTTATAATTCTTGAGTCGATGAAATGCCTCAGAATTTCTTCGAATAGGAAATGTATGATTTGCAGCGGCGGAGTCTTTTTATATCGATTCATGTGGGTTTAGTTTTTTATCCAACTGCTAATTTGTAGCTCATTAATCTATTTCATATTTTTCCTTGCTCTCGATATTTATGCGAATATTTATTTTTTCCAATTTTTTTTTCTTTTTATATTATATGATTACAATTTCCTGTTCTTTCCAATTGTATAAATCGTGAAGGTACCGAGTAAAAAAGTATAATTAATTGATATTAATAAATTTCACCTAAATTCAAAAGACAGGGCCGATGAGTGATATTTGTACGTGAAATTTGTGTATAAAATATATAATATAAACGAACACATGTATGTGTGTCTGTAATGAATTTAGAATACAACACCTTTTAGTGTCCCGAGAGAAGATATCCCTCAAATATAGATATTTAGAGGATGGTCTCATCTTGGCTGATACGTCAGGAACAATAACGCCAGATAGAGAGATTCCTTCAGAGTCTTATTGTATTCTCATGAGTCCTTCCCCCACCCTCTCAGAGATAATGTGACTAGACGTTCTGTCTTTAGTTCTAACCCTCTCTGACATATCTTTCCGTGGAAAGCTTTATAGATTTGGGCACTTCTTGTAACTGTTCTATAATAATAGTATTATGGGTGGAACAATTAAAAATTCACATTCCAATAAGAAATTAGAATTAAATTCGTAGTATGTATCAAAAAATACTTTCTCGTCCACAAAAAAAAAAAAATAATTAGTTTCATCTCTAAAAAAATATATAATTCGAAGAAGGGATTTAAGCGTTATATAATAATGGTTTATTAATTAAACCATTAATAATAATGGTTTATTATAAACCTCCGAATTTGAGGCAAAATATCATACTGGATATAAATATAAATAATGGTTAGCATTGTTCTAGGGTACATATTTAATGGTCATATAACCTTCGACTTCGACACAAACTATGATACGAATTGGTGGTCTTTGAAATTGATACTAGTTAACATTAGTCTAGTGTACACGTTTTTCTAATGATTTAAGTGCAATTCATTTCATGTTTTTTTTTTATTTACATTTCATTTTTAAAAAGTTTTATTTATCATAATTTTTATTACTTGTGCGTTACTTATTTCAAGAACTAATATTTTAAAATTGTTATTCCATATTTTCAATATTTTTCGTTACTCTATTAACTACGATACGATTTGGTGGTCCAAGATATTAATTAGCACAGGTTTAGTGTACATTTTTTGCTGATTATTTAAATGCGATATATTTATTTTTTTAATTATAATTATTTCTATCAGATTTTGAAAAGTTTTGCTTATTTTTATTACTGATGGATTGATTATTTTTAAAATTATAATTCATTATTTATAATTATTTTTAAAAGCTGTTATTTATTTACTAAACTCGAGCATTGTGTACTGTTCTCCGAACAGGAATAAAAATCATAAAACTATTAATACATTCCACATGGAAATGGATAAGTTACAATAAATTCCTTAATAATCTAATGAAAAATATTGAAAGTTATAATAGAATTTACAAAAACTTGTTTTACATTAAATTGTATATAATTTTTTTGTAATTGAACTTAACTTTTGTAATTTTAAAATGTTTGTAAACTTAGTACAAGGCAGAAACGACACAAGAAAGAGTCCGGACAGTTGTTAATAAATAAATAAAATTAATAATCCATTTTCTTCATTATAAAAAATAAATGATGAACGATTGCAATGAAGATAGAAAAATAAAAAAAAATATATGTATTATGAAACATTTTTAATTGTTAACTATATTTTTAAATATAAAACTGCCATGTGTGAATAATAAGCAATAATGTTGAGTTATAGTTACTTATCTAATGAATTCTTAGAGAACAAATTGTTTTATAGTTGTTTTAAATAATGATGTAACATATATTTTTTTTTCTGTAGCATGATTAATTCAATAAATAATACTAGTCAGATGAATGGTAGTGTTAAGATTCTAAAAGACATTCTGAATTGAATGTGTTGGGTAGTTTCACTGCGGATATCGGTATATACCGATTCAAATATGATTACAAATACAATTTAATTATATTTATATACATTTAAGTACTACTTTCATTAAAAATGTATTTTAAACTGTTTCCGGATTTTTTAATAAATATAATATTATGAATAACCCGACTTCTCATTGGTCGCTTTATAATTATCACGCCGTACAAGTGGTTGCATATACGACACTCTCTTGAGCACAAGAAGTTGTTTCATGATTATTCCATGAATATAAATGAATCCTAAGGCTAAATCTTGTGTATCTTACATAATTAATCATGCCAAATATAAATATATCTTATGAATAAATACACGATACTAAATGATAGAGTATAAACAACAAAAAACAGGAAAAAAAAAGTCCGATATTTCAAATTGATCAGATTACTTTTAATTGAGATATCAAAATGGGAGAGATGTCGTCTTCATTGTTAGAAATTAATACCGTACTAGTTAAAAATTATGTGCCCACATAAAATTCAAATTAATCTTAAGAAATGACAGCTAAATTGATATCGTTTTATAATTCCTTACAGCTATTAAAGGTTATAATTGGTTGATTAATAATACTGAGTTCATTAATAACACTGAGTTCATCAATAATCCTTATCAATAATGATCAGGTTTTGCTATCTATCTATTTTTTCAGGAATGAATTTATATTTTCTTTCCAACTAGAAGATAAACGGTTTGTTTTCCTTGCATATAACGATAAATATTTTAAGAATATTTATTTATTAGTAGGATAAATTATAATTTGATATGGTTGGCAAAATATGGTTAATAATTGATAAATAGCTATAACTAGAAATACAGAATATAAAGTTGAAAAACTGAACTTCTTTTCCAGTTTGTAAAATTTTCAAATAAATTCTACTAATTATTTTATAATTTTAGATGTTTCGTGTATTTCATATAACTTCGAATTCATTTTATTTATTTTCTTTCCATTAAAATAATAAGCATTGCTAAAGCCATAAATAAATAAATTGAAATTTCCTCTTAGTAACTGAAAAATTAAACGTTAAATAGTTAAAAGTTTAACACTAATATCATAAAATTGTAATATTTTTATTTAATAAGCAATATTATACTTTCATTAATATTTAAACATACATACCATTAAAATTTAATGATGGACAGAACGGACATCAACAAGTCCATTATGGTTTTTAAGGTTTTCCTTCCAGTTCTTGCACAGGAAGGTATATGCATTTTTAGTGATTATATATGTGAGAGAAAACGCAAACGCACAATAAATAGTAGTACAATATCAGTAATTATAAATAAGTACACTTTTCACCTTTAATTTATCTGTTTTTTTTTTTTTCTATATTTCCATTTTTTATCATTTTTGTTTTTTTTATTTTTCATATCCCTTTTATTTTTTATTCCTTTTTATGATTAAAATTACATACAAATATTTTTTTTTTTGTTTCAATACAAATACATTTGACAGTCAATTTTAAGAACGTATTAATACCAGTTATATACCATTATTTGTTTACTAATATTTATTTCAGGTAAGTCGTTCTTTCGAAATGAAGTCTTGTGAGTATATACAAACCTGTGATTAACGTTTTAATATATCCATTCAAAAATATAGATAAATTATTTAAATAAATTGCATATCATAATTAATTAAATAATAGTTTTTAATTATTTAAAGTATTTATGGAAGATCAATTTTTGAAATAATTAACGTTACGTTGCCTATATAATGAAGTGATGATTATTCATAGTCCAGAGAAAATATAAACGTCAGTATATAATATGAATATGATAATCTGATAACATTTTTGTTGTCATATAATTTTCAGATCACAATACAGTATCATTAAGTGTTTTTTTTTTATCGTACAGTAGGCTCGAGAACACTCTACTCTTACAAAGGAAGGATATAGTTCAGTGTACAATTATCGATCCTGGCTGCAGATGATGGATGAGCTACCCATTTTCCTGGGCCAAGCATTAGTAGCCTATATCAGAGATGTGAGGGTGCCCCGAGTGGGGACAGTTCTATTTCAGACACCGCAGCTGTCCGATTCTCATGATACACCGTATCTCGCTCTTGTCCTGCCTTTTTATATGATTCATCCTGGGCTTTAGATGGACTAGTTTATAAGTGGATAAGTTTATCGGGTTATATATTTCTTACAAACTATTTAGTCGAAATTCAAAATTGCAATTTTTAGAACCTCCAACTGGAGCATAGTTTGCAAAAAATAATAACAATAAAATAAATCATTTGAAAAAATATAAAGTTGAAAAGAATTTTTTTTTTATATATTTAAACCTGATTTGCTATACCATCTGAAACAAATATAGGGAGGAATAGCCCCTTATAAAGTATAAAGTTAAAATGAAAATGAAAAAGTAAAAAAAATCCTTTGGATAGAATCCATTTTCTCTTCTTAGGTTTATTAGAGCCTAGCATTCAATATAGTATGGATCTAATAAGTTTTTAATAAATATTTCAGAGGAATATTTTCCAATATTACCATCATAAAAAACTTATTTATAGGGGATTATGGTAAAGTTGGTTATATTTTTATTTGCCTTGGAAATCTATATTTTTTTTTTTAGTTTTAGTCTTGTTTTGAATTCATTTAATAGATTATAGATCCAGATTAAATGATGGCCAATCGACCATTTCTACATTTGTTAGAAACGTACTCGATATAAGGCCTCTGAAGACAGTGCAAAAAACATTAACTTTTTCCCCTCACACTTTATTTTATTGTTTTAATTTTAAAGATTAAAACAAATAAAGAAATGTTCTCTAAAAAGTAAATTCTAATAATATGGAAAGACATTAAGATATAATAGCGCCTGCTTAGAATAAATACATGTTACACCTGTAATGAATTTACTTATTTTGCGTTTCTATTTTTCTATATTTGTTTTCCTCCATTGAAAATGCGCTTGATCTCTGAGTTACTGCGTTGTGCACAAATAGAGTTTCATAACGCAAGGATGATCTGTGAATTAGCAAATGGAGGAAGTGCCAAAAAAGAAGATAAATGGGGCATTAGAAGATGATAACGAAACCGAAGAAAAACTGTTCGTGATAAGGCCATAATGACCCATGAACGATAGCTAATGTGGAAATAATTGCTTGATAGCCAATGTTTAGACATTAGTTGCCCTCGACCAGGTAATGGGCAGCCCTAGGAGCTTTGTCTAATTCTCGAGCAGTAATATTAATATATGATAGTTTAGTGTGTGTAATACATCATCGGTGCTGAGGTAATTTCCATTACATAATAATGGAGTAATAACATCTTTCATTAACGGCAATTGATTAAATGGACAGAAATTCATTTAATTTTTACTATCTAACAAAAAAAAAATAAAACCACTTTTAACCTCAGAAGCAGTTTAAAAAAGAATAAATACATACATATATATATTTAAACAGATAGATAAAAAAAACTACATTAATCTGACAAAAAAAAAAATAAAACACTTTTAACCTCAGAAGAAAGAATAAATACATACATATATATTTAAATAGATAGATAAAAAAAACTACATTAATCTGAGACAAAATCACTAGCGAATAGAATAATGTACAAACAAAAATAAAAACAATCATTTCTGGCAAAAAGACATATTAGAATAAATCAATAAAAAATCATTATGTTTATTATAACCATCAAGAACAATAAAAAAAAGAAAAAGAATTTTTTTTTGTGAAACAATATAATCATTCCTGAATACACACAAAAAAAAAAAATAATCCACGAAGTAAATACTGAATCATTGAAAAATAATAATTATATACCGTAAAGATAAAACTGAAATACAAATAAAATATAAAAAATACTTGCAAGCGTATAAAAGAAAAATATATCAGTTGCGCCCATCACACAACTTTCACATACCACCCAACTTAAAATAAATTTAAAAATTTGTCTATTAAGTCTCCATGGAAATTCCATTTAGCTTCCATGGAAATCTTTCAATAACATAGAAGCAGAAATAATTAAATAATAACTTCAACAATCACGTATGTTTATGCATTTTTCGTCACTTTCTATTACGTTCACCGACTTTATATGTTAGATATTTATTTATTTATTGTTAGATATATTAATTTCTAAAATATTGAGCTTTCCAATGGTATTATTTACAACTCTTATTTCCAGAAATTTGTTTTCAGCCTTTGAAAATATTTCTCCTTCAGTTTATTATTTAATTCTTTCATAGTTTATATTTATCGATTTTGCATTACTATTAAGAAGGAGAAACGGTTAATTATTTCAAATAATCAAAATTAAAGGTACTTTAGAGGAAGCCATTTTTAAAAATTTGGTATTTAAGCCCTGTCAGACTATTTCAATGAAAATAAAATCTAGCTGATATGAAAGAAAATTTAATGGTACATTGATACAACGAGTTTGATCAAAATCGTTGGAACCGTCTTCGAGATATTATAAAAATGTGTAAAGAGGCATTTCTAATAAATCGATTTTGGCGAAAAAGTTGGTGTAACATCACAGGCATATTATACCATACCTTAAATACACAATTCAGTTTCGTAAAACTTTTCGTTTTTGAGGCACACACAGATCATTTTGCGATACTTGGCTATTTGGACTCAGAGATCTTAAAACATATAAAACTCGGATTCGAATTTTTTCACGATCGCAATACTTTCGCTTACTATATATTTAAAAAATTTAAATGCATTCGCTGTTAATTATTTTATCGCGGCATCTACTTCGTTATAATACATCACTTGGAGTGGTGATGCCCACATAGGGAGATTTTATTCGGGGCCATTTTTCAAGACTTCGTTCAGACATCACGCAACCACGCAATTGCAAACAGGACGGCGACACTCTGTTGGTATTCAAATCGATAAGAGTTAGTTTAATCAAGCCCAGTTAATAATATTTTAAATTATTTTATTGCAATATGTACATGAAATATCCATATTATTGTAATTTTAGTTGTTTATCAGAACTTAGAGGAAAGTTAAGTAGAACCTAAAATGAAATAAATAAGTCAAATATAGGTGATTTCATAATATAATTTAATGGTAGATAAATGTTAGTGTTATTATCATAAAGTATAAGTAATTTCTCCCTAAGACATTTTTTATATACTTTTTCTGATTTTAAAGATTTAATGGATATAAGAAAAATATCTGTTATATTAATAGATACTCAGGTTACATTAATAGATACTCATGACATATTGCTGCAATTAAACAATAAAAAATAAATAAATAAAAATATTACAATAATGTAAAAAATCGTCAATGACTAGCCAATGCAAATGAATTCTTGATGAAACCACAAAAAATCTCGCAGAATTTGATATTGGAAAAACTCATTATATAAAAGCAAAACCGACCAGGAGATTAATAAAAGTGAAGATTTGTATCCAAATCGACGAAATTTTTAATTTTTTTTTTTATAAATAAAATAAAATGAAAAATATAATATATAAAATTTTTATTCCTTCTAATTAAACAATTCAAGCTGTTTTGGTTACGAATTTTAAGAAGTAATTCTACAGATATTGTCATCTCATTAATACTTATAAAATATCAACCGTTGTTTATATAACAACATAACTAAAATCAGCTATTTAATAGTATAATGTTTTCAACAATAAATTGAAATTTTGATTTTTGTACTAAGACGATTGTATTCATAGGCATTGCAGTCCTGCCTATATTATATAAAATAGCTTATTTAACATTATTTATTCATATATTATTACACTACAGCGGTGCTTGAATTTTATAATGATTCCAGGACGTTTCTCGGCCTATGATAAAAAATATATTATTCCTGCATATAAAATTTGATGTAATTTAAAAAAATAAATAAAAATAACTTCAAAATGAACCCTTAAGGGGTGGGGAAGTGCTCTTGGGAGCAACTGAAGCTAAAGCTACCCCAGAGAAGGGTGAATGGAGGCAAACAATAGTTATAGACAAACAGGGCAATACCAGCCATCAATCACACGGTTCGGTCGATATTTAGGCTTAGCCTCTTTGGCTTACCCATATCTGTACCTCTTCCCCTACTTATCTGTATATTTATTTAGAGTAATACCAGTATTATTGTTTTATAATATAGGATATGATGAATATACCTTATATTATTTGAAAGAATCATCAATCCGTAATACATATTTCATATATATATATATATATATATATACATATATATATATATATATATATATATATATATATATATATATATATATATATGTATATTTACATGTATACATGATTATTACTGCAAAGCATAATAAAATCCATATGTCGATTAAACAGGACATTCCGAAATTATTATATCTTTAGTTGGACATTCCATTTTCTGGAAAATAATTTCTTTAAGAATATAAATTAGGTATTCAATCCGTTCTATAATGAGAAGATTAATTTATCTTCTGATAGAACCGAAATAGCTCTGAAATATAAAAAAGAAAAGTGAAGATATAAAAAATACTTATAAGGAAACTGAAGATTAGATATACAAACATAGAACTGATAAATAAATAATAAACAGTTACATATATTTCATTTTTTTAAGAAGATAAACATTGTTTGGTTTTTAAAATTAAACTTTGTACTTCATATTTTTTTGAGAAAATATTCAAATAATCACATGCACAGCATCAGTTGTTTATACGTAGGTGGGACTTTTTTTTTTGTTGATAATTTTTTAAACTTTTGATTTTATTCACTTTCTATTTAATGAATCATTCATTAATACTCCACAAATTATAAAACAGGACGAAATCATGAAGTGGAAAAAATAATAAAAAAAATCTAGTGAACCTATAAAATCATTTAAGTCGTTCCTGATTTAAATCTTAAAATATACGGTATGTTTTAGGATCGATATATTTATTATAATAGCACAATTATTTCATGTACGGTAATAAATTTAAAAATATATGTCTATACATCTTGTCTGTCATAGATAATTAATTTGGTTGCATTACCTGGTATACAGAGGAAAATAGGGTTCACTGATATCACCAAGATGAAGTAGATACCTGTAAAAATAAGAATGGTCATTAAGAAAGTAAACACATGATGATAAAAGAGCTTTGCTTAGTTTAAAAACTACTAAAATTAATAAAAGTGTAAATTTTTTTATATAACAACATAGAAAAAATATGTGGACATATTGTGATGAAAGCATAATATAGCTTAGACCGGTAAAATGTTCAGAGGTTAATTTAAAAAAGTGTACATACTCCAAAAATGGTTTATGTAAGAACCCCATTTTTACTGGTTTACATAAAAAGAACGGTTATAGTTTGAAGGATTTATACCATTCATTTAAATCAAATAATATAAACAGAAGTAGCCATACATTTTTAAATACGAAGAACGGTTTACATATTTAATTGATTGATACATAGTATATTATCCGAATATATAAAATTAACACATCGTATACTAAAAAAATGAAACAAAAAATATGAGATGATTTAATGAATAAATTTATACAAACAATTGGATGAAAAAGAAAAAAAGAAGAAGACTTGATAAAATAATATATAGCTCAGAGAAAACTTCAGTCAGTTCAAAATAAAAAAGGTAACATTCATATTGATCACCAAGATTTTAAGATCGCAAAACAATTTTTTTTATTGTTGTCATGTGCGATTGACGATACTAGGATTCGATTTAAAAACTTAACTAAAACGTGTCATACCTATTTCATATAACTTAAGAATCGTCAAATAGTATTTTTTGTAACTTCGATTATATATGAGGGGGTGAGAAGCCATGGCTACAAATGAAAATTTATTAATTTTTTGAAAACCCATTTTAAAGTTAAAACATGTTGATAAAACCTAAAATGTTAAAGTTTGCATTATACTTATATCATGGCTCTACTGCATATCCCTTAAATATTGAGAAGTATTGGTTTCGAAAAATATTTTGTTTGCATTAACTATCCATAATCCCACTTAACTCTATCTTTGAAAAAATAAGTCACTTGTACTTCTTGGCTTCTCATCCACTCATATTTCATTATTTAATACGATTTTCTATCACTTGATATAAGAAATGTTTCTTCTTATATTAAAAATAATGCTGTTACTCTGTAGATATCAGGCTTCGACTAATCACAAGTATGAGAAAATCGTTGTAGAAACGCAGTCATATTATCCTAACCCCGCATTTCGAAGACCTAAGCGATCCTTAAGTTGATCCCAGGATAAGATAGCTCAAAAGAACCTGTTGATGGACTAGCTTTTTGAATAGTGATTTTCTGATGAAACATCCGATACCCTATCCCTATCATCATGATACTTGGGTGGTACTTACTAAATTCAGTGAAGGTACTGTTGCTTTATTTAGAAAAATATATGAAAAATAAAATCAATTCCAGAATATATCTAAATTGCGCTGAATTTGTAAGCGTGCTCGATAGATAAAAGTGAATAATTAAAAATTATTGATTTAAAAGTATTTCCTTGATGATAAGAGGTTATATAATTTGAATCGGAATTCATGGCGCCATGATGCTATACTGAAGAATATAGTGGTTGATAAGAGAAATTCAAAGATAAATTTATCAAACATTTCAGTGAACAATAATAGTACCCTGTTGATATTCACTTGTTGATGCATATTTTATATTATATAAATATTTACATATGAATATTAATATATAAAGATATTTCAAACTTCCAAAATGAAAGAGGCACAACTCAAAATTTCGAACATCAGGAATTTTAACAGCTGGATTCCAATCAGCCCAAAAAAACAGCCGGCCGTCAAATATCAGTATAATATTTTATTCGATTTTAATAGCACTCATAACAGGCACAATCAGTGATGAAACAGCAACATGTGTAAGAGATGCGATAATATCGACGTTGTTTTATGATAAAGGCTTAAGCGCCAAAAATTCAAAATTTAGGTTTCAATTTATTATGGGACGTAAACACCATCTCTATCGATTCCCGCCCACGATATATAGAAAAAAAATTGAAAATTATCTAAAAATGTACTATTGATGACGTAAGCACCAAATACTAACGACTCTCTTTCGTCACTCTGGCCTTAACCAGTGCTACAAGCCTTAAAAATATATTGTAATTATAAAGATTTGCCCCCTTAATAAACTCCTACTGTATACACAAAGAATAAAATTAAAAAAATATCAATTGTTATTTGGGGAAAAATCGTTTCATGTGTTTCCTGTAAATTTTGTTAAATGGCGCTTAAGCCTTTTTCAAAAAACGATGTCGATATATACAATATTCAGCATAAATTAATACCTTTTTGTTTAATATATTTTAAATTAGGAAGTCGGAATAAGGTCAATAGGGAAATAAAAAAAAAAATGAAGAGAAAAGGAATACAAAAAAAAAAAAAAAAGGGCGAAAGAAATGGTCTTGGAGATAGATTTTTGGAAAAATGATGTTCACAACTCTTTATTACGGAGAAGTGCCAAACATTTATTTACTACATAATTGAAGTGGATTGACAGCAAGGAATATGGAATTATTTTGAGGGATAAAGAAAAACTTATTTAAGAGCCGTTTTCATAAATAAATAAAAAATAGCAATTCATTTTATCATAAAATAGTGTACCTTTTAACACCGGTGCCTTGCCCATAAAGCAAGGAATGCCATGTAGTGCGGTAGGCAGGTCCTTATTCAAAAACAAGAAGGCCAGTGATTGCTCCGTAATAGGATCACAATGGCCGTATGTAAATGCAGCCTTCCCTTCTATGAACCGAGTCTAATCCCCTCTACCGGGTTACTCCCAGGAGTCTTGTTCCAAGTGAATATTCCGAGTAGATCCTCTGCATCTACCTCCCAGCAAGGGGTACTGTAACGACATAAAATTGTCTCTGAATGGAGATCATGACCATGGGAATAGTCTGGAAAGATGCAAAACATAATACCTAGTGAAGACAATCTATTATATTTTTGGATAAGGAATTAACGATTCGTGTAATCTAAGCTTTCTAGCACCAATACGGTTCTTCATATCAATTACGAAAACGGTGTCAAGCTGATTCATAGACATTTACTAAGTCGAAGGGAGGCCGCAATGCATACATTTATTTTATTTCCTGTCTAATTTTATCTTTATTACTTATTGCTTCAAAAGTGACATATTATAATATTTAGCGAAGTATATATCAAAATGGATGTTCTATATCAGCATATATTATGTATTAGTCTATATATACGGTACTTTTTCGATTTTGTTGTTTTTAATCCTGGTAATGCCAGAACTGGCGAAGAATTGACAGTTATTAAACACTATTTGAGAATCTAATGGCTTTTGTTAAAATCTAATAATAAACGAGCAATAATTTAAAAAAATATTTTTATGAGAGTTTTTTTATTCTCATTAATTCTAATAAAAACAGTTTAAACAAATATTGTATTCTTTGGTATATAATATATTTTCTACATCTGAAGGCTTTTTTGAAGCACCTGACGAATTTTTGATAGCATGCAAAGTTTAAATAATGATTACTATCGTGTGTAAAAAATGTATACATTTCAGTGCTATATATACGTAAATTCTGTGTCTATTTCACAATGAAATTGTCAATTATCGTAGTCAATTTTTTTTTTTTTTTTTTTTTTTTTTTTTAATAGCTCTATGTCAATTTTCACTTCTCTCTCCAGCATCATTCAGGCCCCATTGAACGAATTATTCCTTCTTTTCCAATTACCTGAAAATCCGATATGACTAAAAATTAGCAAACCTCCTTTTTTAACAAATTAATGTTTCTCTTATTTATTTAATTCTTAAAAAAAAGTCCGGATAAACAAACATCAAATCATAAAAATTGATGTATTTTTTTTTCACGAAATCAGGGAAAATATTTGGGGTAAACGTAAAAGCAGTGAAAATAACAATATGAAAGAAATTTATAAAATTAATCAATAATAGATTAAAAAAGAATCACTAATAATCCCAAAATATAAATTTATTAATACATTTCTTTAAACAGAATATTATTAAACTACGTAACAAGATATATGATAACGTTTATACCTGTTCTAATATTGGCTATTAACCACCTTCTTCGATGTATGATCACCATGGTCTACAAATTATAATTTGTAATAATTATTTGATTCTATACTGTGGAAGTACTTTTTGAATATTTAGGATTATTCTTATTTCTTAAAATGCTATTATTATTTGACCAAGGTAAGAATAATATATAAAAGGATATTTAAATTACCTGAATGTTCAGTTTAAATATAAAATCAATTTCCAATTCATGCACAAAAATTCACTATTCCAATGAACATATAAATTCAGTCTGTACATCTCGTCTAACCAACCTTTAAATAAATTTGATAAATTTATTAGGCCATAAATAAAAATTTTCTTTTTCTCAAGTAACATTTCACCGGTGCGATGACAAACACCCTATTATTACACTGAATAATCCACGCCCTGTGACAATGAGATTATCTGTCTGAGCTCCGATGTGAGAGTTATATTTTCAGAACTGTCTACCAAGGATTGTGGTATTTGTAAATGAATACCATGCGGTGATTCTATCCATTGTCAAGACATTTCAAAAATGAAATTTATAATAAAAAAAAAAAAATGATATGAAATTACGATCAATTTTAGTTACAGATAAAATTACATGAGATATTCATAAAAGGAATACCGACTCAGAAATAGATATTGATTAGATAAATGTTGTGATTAATGAATGTAACAGACAAATCAGTATTTTTTAACATTCAACCTTCAATTATAAATAATAATAATAATAATAAAGATAATTCTATAACAAATTTGGGATCAAAAATATTAATTAATGGCATTCATTAATTCTACTTTGTTTTTTTCCGACTCGTCAGCGATCTACAGCCAAATAAATTTGTTTATGATGTTTAGCATTTGATGTTTTTTAAAATAATTTTTTTTTACAAGTATCAGCCCAGTTTTTGAAATTTTTCTAGTAGTATTAGGTCAAAATAATGAAATTTCAGAAGAAAAAATTATCATTACTACGTTATTATTTTTTAAACAAATAAAAATTATTATATAAACTCCTCATTTGTATAAATAAGTTAGAACTCGATTGAATTAAAATATACACCACATGTTGTTTAATTTTGTGGATTTGTTTTTTTTGTACTATCTTTTTTTTTACTTCCTTACCGCTTCTAGGTAAGGAAAGTATTATAATAGGGTCTATACGTTTCAAAGCCACCTAAGAAAAAAAAAAAAAAAAAAAAACTCGATAATAATACAAAATACAACAAAGAGATAATCATTTTTTATGTTTGATTTTTTATTTTTTATTTAATTTTTGTTTGCTCTTTCATTTGTTTAGTAGAGAATATATTGTACCACTGTTCTTCATTTGTTCTTCATCTTGGATACGTATGTATATTTTGGATGAATATCTATATACTCAATATTCTTCTATTTATTAACTGTAATAAATAAAAAAACACTAATTTTGGCCAGAAATATTTTTTATTCTTGTACACCTTAAGAGAATTTGCCTCGGAATATTTTTTAAATATATTCTGTAATATACGATAAACTGTGAAATGAATAGGTGTACATGTGATTTTTCTGTAAACAGACACTTAAAAAAATGTTTACAGTTCGATTGACAATGCTCTTCGCCCACACAGCCCTTATATATCCGACTTACGCTGTAAGATTTTTATTTGTCTGGAACTTATCAGGGCTCATTAAAATTTACTACCGTATATCCACCAAATAGCGTGACAGAAACCACTAAAACTAGAACGAGTCTGTTATTCGTCTATTAGTAGCAATCAAACACAATACACAAATATTTCATGTTGAGCTATTCTCTTAGCAGCTGTGTTCAACAGCCTCTTTGGCTCTGAACTAGCTCTTATACAGCTCGTAAAATACCTTCATATATTTCTGGTGGTGACAGGACAAAAAAGATACATCCATATAATTACCTGGATTAGAGTGGATGAGTTATGGGCCATGGGTAGGATGAGGTTAGTCGAAAGAGTGCTATATCATGCAGTATTTTGCATTATTTTTTAAAAACAATATATTCGTCTCGGCATCATTAATTTTTTAGATATGCTCATAATTACTTTCAGAATTCTACGAAATATATCCGAATTAATTCAAAAAATATAATTAGAGATGTATTAGCAATAGATATACTCATGAAACCAATATTCTTTGAAAACATAAAAATTTAAAACAGAGAACTTCCGCCAATTTTTAAGCCAAAGAGCCATCCAGTTCAGTCGTTTTCATTTAAATTGTAAAAAAAAAAACCAGTAAAAAAGTCAATTACGAGGTTTTAAAGCAATCATCGATAACTTTAGAGAAAAAAAATTTAAAATAATTATTAAAAAAAATATATATACATATTTATTAAAGAAAAGAAAATGCTTACTACAAATAATTTAAAACTTTTAAGTAGCAATAAATATTTGATGAATCACTGGAGGTTTAGAGATTAATTTGGACTTGAAAAATTCATGGTTGTCGTTTCAGATTTTTCCAAAAGATAACCTGATCGATAAGTAATATACAAATAATTAAGCCTATCAGATTCTCATGCATTTTAAATGGAATTGAAATAAATTTTAAATAATCAATTAATACTACTAATTAGTAATCCAACAAATAATTACCATAAAATAAAAATGTAAAACAGATTGATATGTTTATATAAACATTTAATAAGAAGAAAAATAAAATATTTCATAAATATTTAAAATCTATTTATAATTACCGTAAGATTAAAGCAACTGTAAATTAGAAAAAGTCAGTACGGTAATTCTAATTCAATTTATATATTTATATTTAATTTTTATCATTTAAGAAGCCTGGAAAAAATTAATAACCTATTAAATTTAGTCATAATACCTTAGAAACAGTGTCATATATTTATATAAGATTGTACTTGCGTGTGTACATATAGTTTTGTGTTAAAAATTATCTCAAAACATTTTTTAGTTATACATAACTTCTGAACAGAATTCA
Organism: Rhaphigaster nebulosa; assembly: GCA_948150685.1. Lineage (NCBI taxonomy): Eukaryota > Metazoa > Arthropoda > Insecta > Hemiptera > Pentatomidae > Rhaphigaster > Rhaphigaster nebulosa. The sequence continues at coordinate 59,204,784 of OX411311.1, forward strand.
CAGGCTTTCTAGATTATTTAAAATAAAACAGAAATACCAAAACCAAAATACATTACAAATAACTGTGATTACTTTATTTTGGTGAGCTTTTAATGGATTCATAGGAATTCTGGAAAAGTTAAAAAAAGTCTTTGAAAAAGTAATAGATCTACTTCAAATAATATTCTTAATTTTCAAGGGTTATTAGATTAATCACCGCCTAAGTATGTAAGAAAATATTGATGGTTTAAAATTTTTTTTTTTTTTACATTTTTCTTGAAAATTAATGACTATTAAAATAGATTTTTTTTTTGTTCATTGTTCATTTTTATTTGAAGAAATTTTATAAATATCTGCATTGCTAATTTTAAAACTTTATATTAATTGTTTATAGTTCTATTATTCTATTAAGCTTGATTTATTTTATTGTTCTGTTTGATGTTGCATACTAGTATTTGTAATTTGTATATTATTCCTGAAGAGGCTGTTATTATTATATGTATAATATAGCCTGAAATGTGCGTACTAACAGTAACGTGTATTAGTAGTTGTATTAGTGGGGTTTGTTAATGAATTTTTTTCTATACGTTGCAATGCTTCAGAAATTACAAAAACATTTTATATTATCCGCCACATGACATATTAATGTAAGGCTAAATACAGACCAATAAGTAACCCCATATTGACATATAAATCAATTGATATATAAATCAAGCCCGCCAGACGATATCAAAGGCTATTTAGAAATCGAGGAGGAAGACTATAACATTTGTATAGTAACCTGCTTCGACCACCAAGATATCTTTTTGTTATTCTTGATAGGGGATCACCAAACTATGTACACAAAAAAATATATATTATTAACATTATTGTATGGTATGTACAACCGAATAAATAAATAATAACACGGACCACTTTTTATTAATTTATTCTAACGTCCTATGTAAATTAATTTGAGAGGAATAAATTATTAAAGAATTATTGTTATGCCTACTTTCGTTTTCTACTAAGGAAAGTAAAAAAAAAAAATTCTCCATAGTAGTTCTGAACCCCATTTGCAACGATATCAGTGCAACAAAACCTGAATCCGACGACAACTCCCCAGGTGGGTTAGTTGCCGAGTAGGCATTACCCTGATATATAGGACGCTCGGTCGGAAGACGGAGTGGAGTCCCCGAAGCAACTAATCACACAGGAGCTAACTGGTCTCCTACTAGCGGCTAATGTCTGTATAGGGCCTCTGGAATTTTGAGAAGGCCTCCCTGGGAAACGAAAGATATATTGCTTAATCCTTGAGCGGTATCTTTTGTCCCGGGCCGATTTATAAATTGTTTTTTCCCTTTTAACAAGAAGACAAAGGTTTTGTAAAAGAGTAATATAATGTGTTAGGCGTGTCCTACACACTCTGGATCTTTCTCGAAGACACGGCACTTCTGAGATTCTTATAAATTTATGGTTTTGCCAGAGTTCAGACCTTTTGTAATCATGTATTAAAATTCTCATAAATTATTTATTGCTTACTTCGATAATCACTGTGAGATGTAGATAAATCAATATACGAAATTTCGATGAAAAGCGGGTTCAAAGATTTATTATTGCGATCTATTCAGGTACTAAAGAAGTTGATCTAAGGGGTTACTACATTTATCACAGAAAAAAAGCTCTTTATTCATCTAAAAAAATACGTATTATAGAAAGTCTTCAATAGCATTAAATAAATTCAATTATACATAAGATATTAAAGGAAGATCCTAACGCATAGTCTCTCAAATAGCAATAAATACTTATCTACGTTTAACATTACCTAATACTATAACGTTAAGCCTATTCAGGCATCATCAGGACAGAAAAATATGTCATTTAAATGCAGGTCAGAGATAGCACATCTCACATCAACATTCTAAAAATACTAATCCAATTGGATTAGTACATCAATTTAATACAGCTAAACAATATTCATATTGAGTGTATTATGTATTAATATTGAAGCCCACCACTCCCCATGTTGCACACCTCACCACGACCCATGTTGGATCATTTGTGATACCTCTCTGCCCGTCTAGAGATCCCAAAAGAATCGTATGCAGCACATTAATTCCTTAGCGTTAGATCTAATGATGTCCAGATTTATGTAATGCAACAGAATGTGATCTGCCTCTTCTTTATCTTCTAGGCACAGGCGGCAAGTGGAATCTTCCACTATTTTCATCTTTTTGAGATGGTATTTCAGCGGACAATGCCCCTTGAGGGGACCGTTATTGTTTTCACCCCATTCTTTGTCAGGTTTAGGTAATAAAATTGACAGATTGATGAATAGTTTTGGGTCACATACCAGGTTTTAATTTCCAATATGCTTCCTTGTTCTTTGTATCCCAGGAGTCTGATTAAACTAGCAGAAATGCTGCTGTGTGCCTCAAGGCAAGTTCTTTGCTAAGGCATCAGCTTCGAGTTCTTCATTCGGCATTGCCTTCGAATCCTTCGTATTCCGAGGTCCACATTAGGGTAAGTTTAGATAACTGCTTTAGGATTTCGAGACAACTAGTTTTCTGGTTTATAATTCCAGGTACATTGGTAGAGCCTCTTTATGTATCCAAATAGGCAAGAGAGTTTTGATAAGCATTACCTCCATGGCTGCTGTAGAGCATGTTCTAACTGCTCCTGTCCATGCCTAGGCATGCCATACGATGAAATCTTTCAAGCTTCATTTGTACGGTTCTTTCCGTTGTTTATAGCCACCATGTGACTGATGCATAGAATATCATAGGCCAAATGACCCTGGTGTGTATCCTTTCTAGCATTTTGGGTCTGATTCCCCATTATCAAGGGATGATGAAGTAAACCGTGGCAGATCCCCGCATGTAACAGGAAGTCTACATGAATCTGGAGGTCACCTGGTATACTGTGTCCGCATAGTTTACCCATTGCATCCAAAGGTTATGCTGTTCCATCTTGCATTGGGGGATATTTATCGACTTTCCATTCTAGATCTCATTCTAGGTAGTTGATATCCGATGCGCCTACAGTCTCTGATTTACATTATACGATCTTACGTTTTTCTGTAAGGCAAAGAGAAATAATAACTAAAAACGTTAAGCCCACGAACAGAGTCATTTTGGCCTACGCTGTCAACAGTAGATAGAGAAGAAATTATATTATGAAACCACTGAATAAATCTCGATTTTCTCTCTCTCAGCTCTTAGGTTGGTAACCTATATAATAACCTTTTCTGACTTACTCGGAGTATACAAGGGTACAATATACTGTTTTTTTAATTCTACAAGCATACGTTTCAGCTTGGTATAGAATTTCAACCATTTATGACAAATATGCATCGGTGCAATGCCAAAGTACCGCATTTGAAAATTTGTGGAATTTAGAACATTGGGTTTGAATTACGGTTGTAGAAGTAAGATAACTGATATATTCATTAAATCGGTCGTATTTTTTATCGTTAATTAGTGACGTCACATACGCCGTATAATTCGGTTATAAACAATTTTGATATTTCAATTTGATTTTAAATTCTAGTTAACGATTTTGATATTGGAAGTGAATAAGTGAAATTCATTTTTACAGTTGATCCAGAACTCAATAACCTTTGCACTATACTTGCAAAATTTAATTTGTTAACTAGTAGTTAATATTTTTCATCTCCACATATATATGGAAAAACTAGACTAATAACCCATATCTTGTTTGCTCTAGGGGAGTTCTACAGTGTCCATTTTCGTACTTTTTGTTTTCTGTTAATAATTACATTACTCTCTCTTCTATTCTTATTATATGTATAATTTGTAAGTTATTTGTACGATATTTTAAATTATATAAACCTATTAAACCTTTATGCTTTAGTCTTAGTTTAAGTCTCTGAATATACAAGAAGAAGAAACTAAAAATAAAATTGCATTGGAATAAAGTAGAAGTAACTGTTAGAAGTTCTCACTGCTGAATTAATTAGATCTAATTATTCATATCTTGATTAAGATAATTAGACGTTAAATGTTTAAACTTCGATATTTTTTATTCTTGTTAGAGGCCGAAGACAGCTCTTTCAGAACTCCAAGGTTATAAGCAGAGTAATGTACAGATTTCCTTCGCCCAGTTCATGGCTAGGCAGAAGAATTAATGATAAGTCAATGGACGACGCAGAACACAACTTGTGGAACTAAATGCCGAGGTTATTATTTGAATCTAATTAAATATAAAAGTCATTAGCTCAAGATACTAGAAGACTGATGAAGATGGAAACGGGAGGTGAAGTATGTTGGAATGCATTCTGATCGAAAGAGAAGTAGTTTTAATTGGATGATGTATACGGGGTTTGTTAATGATTTTTTTTCTAGACGTTGCAATGCTTCAGAAATTAAAAAAAACATTTTATATTATCCACCCCATGACATATTAATGTAAGGATAAATACAAACCAATCAGTAACCCCATATTGATTTTGTACATGAATCAAACACGCCAGACGATATCAAAGGCTATTTAGAGATCGAGGAGGAAGACTATAACATTTGAATGCATTCGGAACTAACGGCTCTGTCACTCCCATATCAGCTGGTCTTGAACGTTTATATCGGAATCCAAAATGAAAATTTGGAATTAACTGTTCACGCATTTAGGTTGCTCTGTTATAAATATTTTTCGGAACAAAGAAGACATATCAAAAGAGGATCGATAGAGATTTGGAACATATTTTAGCTAACCCCACTGTTATATGTATGTTTTTATTTGTCCGAGGAATTAAAAATCTAACTGGCGACTCAAACAATATGACATTTCTACAAGTTGTTATCACATCGCGAACTTCATATCAACCGTCAACTGAAAAATATTTGCAAAATAAATACAATTTTTTTTACCCACATTTAGGTAAAATATTGTCCCCATTACATAATTCAAATTGAATGACGCAATATGCTCTATATTTTAATGATAATACTATTTTTAAAAAAAATACAGTGTAAGAACGAAATTATCAGACGAATTCTAGTTATCAATTGTAATGCACTACGTCGATGCAGATATTTCTTATATTGCATCACTAATCTGCCATTCAAGGACAAAGGCGCATGAAAGCTCATGAAATGCACTAGTCGCTGGAATAATATGTCGGTTGACAATGTTTGTTACGTAAAATTTCGTGGTTATTTATAGTATTTCGAAAGAAATCTTGTTCTAATTGTATTAAAAAGGTTGTTGAGGACATATCAAGTTATGAAGCAAACAAATATATAGTACCTTAATTAATTATACTCCCATTCGTTATAGAAGAAAAATTAAATTCAACCAAATAGGAACAGCATTATAAGGCCAGCGAAGCACTTTAATAAAGCTATAAATTTAAATTACCATAAAAATTAAATAAATTAAAAAAGTACTTCATGCTTCGGTCGGATTTAAATTAACGCTTAATAATAAGATAAAAAAAAACAAATTAAAAAATGTATATGTACTCATTTATAAATATATTTATATCTATGTAAAAGATATCTATACCAGAGGCTATCCTGAAATGGATAATCGTAAAGCGATACCCTCATAGGCCCTGACGACGTTTCGAATTTATTAACTGCACCAATAAATAAGAAAGGTTATTTAATTACTGCCCTAACTGGCCGCGGCTTCATCCAGCCCGGCCGGGAGGTTGTATATCAACCGCCGGCTCTTATACCGCACCTCACTGCCCTGATTAACTGCCTCGAGGAGGATTAATATTTTTATAATTTAATATCATATTACAATTATTATATGTGTCCAGAAGGGCTATATTGTTAAGTAGCGTAGCATGAAGTAAATTATACGATTGTGTAAAATAATTGAAATTCTATAGCAGGCTGAGATAGACAGCATTAATGTATTGTGCAATTAACTAGTTGCACGCAAGGAGACAGACGCGACGTAAGGAAAGTATGCAGTGGTATTAATTGCTTTTTGATATGAAAAAGACAGGAGGTATTACAATTGAATAAAACATTATTTTAAAAAAAACGTTTATAAATGTATGATAATTTGTTGGTTTAATGGTATATATGGTAAACGGTCACATTTAAGGGCAATGATTAATCGATATAAATTTGCGACAATCACACTGTAGTTAATAAAAAACAAACCAATAATAAACTTTAAATAAACGATTAACACAATTCTACAGGGTGTTCATTTTAAGACGGCTCAAACGCTCTTTACGGAAGAACGATAGATCTAATTTTTTTCTCAGACCAACCATTTTTCCATAAAATGCGTTAGAACCGTCTTGAAATGAACACCCTGTATACTTGTACACTATTTGTGTTATATATTCTAAGAATTTGTGTTATATAAACCCTAGAAAACCAAAACGAAATCCTTCCGGTATAGAGGACCACGCATGAAATTCTAGAGCATCCATTCGTCGTATTGAAAGCCAGTAAAGGCCGAGTGTGAGAAATTCATTCCAAAAGTAAATTCAACCTATAATAACCTCATTTACTTTATTTTTTCTCAATTTTCGCAAATAAACTATTTGTAATCATTAAAAAAATCATAAGGCCAGCCGAACTCATAGGTATGATTGCGATGGCACTATCTCTGCCAATATACCTTTCTCTTCAGAGGGCAGTTAAAAGTTATAAGATCAGTCCTCAACGCAATCCTCCCATCAACCACTCGATCAACCCTCCCGACTCTTTATCGTCGCGACGCGTCGGCTGGAGCAAACATTAACAATAAATGCTTTTTTGAACGATAAAAATCTCCACATAAAAACGTGGCTACTAGTCATTAAAACAGTTCATATATCACAATTTGTCAAGGAATAACCAATATCTCTATTTTTTAAAATGAGGTTTTATTTTAACTAAATTTATTATCTTATATCATCCATAGATTTAAGGTACTTATACCTATATGGTTTAAATGCAGTTCAGTTTGTAACTTGTAAGTAGCTTCGGCTAGTTTCAGCTTATTACCACGAATCGGGACGTGAATATAATTTTTTTTTTTTAAGTAAAAGACGTGAGAAACGGCGGTGAAATCAGACATGGCAGACAGACAAATAGGCCGACCAAGAACAAAAGATAGCCCTACTAATGGCCGGCAAGGAATGCCACCGACCTGGAGGATATTAGGTGACAAATTGTGCCGCAATACCGTACCGACTCTACTATATCTTGAGGCCACGGTAGTCCCTCCGATGGCTCCACAGATCTTATCCGAAGAATATTTCGAGTCATTGGTGATATCCTGAGTAGGATCTTCAGAATCGCCTACGATTTATGGCCAGTGGACGGTGAAGTTGAGATATAAAGGCAATTTTACTTCTCCAGTCCGATAATATCAATCATACCGTGCATATCTTGGAAATACTTTCGGTAGAGATATTGAATTTATCATGATCAATTAAAGCAATTTACTGAAACCCTGTAAAATTTGATCACACAAATATTCTAGAATATTAAAAAAGTGATTCCAATGCACCCATTGGATGAGTGAATGCAACCGAATCTTCGGAGCATCCAGATACATAATAAATATTATTAAAAACCTCTGTGGAAATCACCACTAACTTATATAAGTATATATAAGTTAGGTTTTCCAAGCGGAACATGTCAAATAATGCAATAATGGAAATTTTCTTACATATAATTACTGATGTTACTGGATTTCCAGCATATTATTAGTTACAGAAGCGATGATTACCACGGTGATGAAATTATATAAAATAATAATAAAAAGAAGAAAATTAAAGCCTTCTCAGGCCGGATTCGAACCATTGTCCCTTATTTCTCAAGAGTGCAAGGATACTTCCCTAACTGTCCACTACGGTTTCCAATGCCTTATCAAATTATCGGCAATTGCCATAATTATAAAATTGGTATTATCTTAAGATCTTGAAAATTAGAATCTAACTTTGTAGGTAGTTTAAAAATATTGCTCTACGTTTCGGATAGCACGTAGCACTTTCACCCTTCGGTTCAACGCTCTTAAATTTTTTAGTGATTTGTCACCCACTACTTGTTATAACTATCGTGCGTAGGTCATGCATGCCGCGTTTGTTTAGCCATAAGAATTCCCCAGTCGATTCACCTGTAATACTTTATTTTCGAAAAGATCTTTTTCTCCGTTATAGAAAAGCCAGCCACATTTCGCATTCGTAAAGAACACTATAATTGACTTGAAAATTCTTACTTTCAGGTATTTGAACAGAAGACGTAATTTGATTGACTTTTCTTTGAATAACCAACAACAATTTCTCGCCGTTAACTGGTTTTTATTTAGTCTTTGATATTTAAAACTAATATGTGTTTCTCCTAAAACATTGGCATGCTTGTTAGAAACTCTGTTTCGTAAAAATTGCATTTACTTGCGTCTAGAAGTGACATAGTCAACTATATTAGGTTTCATAACTTTTCGATTTTATCAATGAGCTTTAGGAATCAATGATCAGCAATAAAACAAAATTAAAATTGCAGAATGCTAATTAATTATTTTTATGATGTATCTCGTAGATATGAGTTGATGGCACAGAAAAAATAATGCTTATACTACTTTAATGCCATTTATTAATATATACAGTACTAAAAATGAAATATTATCCAGATGACAGTACTTAAATACATATGTAACATATTGTCGGTTTCAACTTGAAATTACGTATAGTCCAGTCAAATAAGATTAAAAAAAAAGTCTAAACCTCGGGATGAAAGATTCTGAGCTGAAAATTTACATGAATCTTTAATATGACTTTCTAAATGTTGGCTAAAAAGTTTCATAAAATCTCGTACGGCGTCTCAGGTTATTAAAGGTTGAAAGTCAAAAAAGTGACAAAAATCATTTTAATAGGGTATTACTTAATGGTACTTAATATTTTAAAAATTAATACTTAAAATTTAAAAACATATGATGAAAATTTAATTCTTTAAAGATTTTTTATCTCTCTTTAAAAAGTTGGGATTTGACAGTTACGTGGTTTCACATTGTGACCGACGATATATATTGAGATAGAAACAATGCAATAGAGATAGAGAAAATGCAAGTATATTATGTTGCAAGAGAAGTACGCCTTATAAAATGATAATAGTTAAAATGAAAATTTATTCCTATATATATATTAACTAACAACCTAAATACCTTAGGTTTACTTATACCGACTTAGAATTGACATTTACCTTTCAAAGCTGTATATAGCTTGAAAGGATTGGATCCTGCTTACGTCACTACCGCATGAATTACCGACACCAAATGTTGTCACACACTGCCATTATGGGCTTTGTACAACGCCGCTGGCAACGTGTTGCTGCCAATCAATTGGCAATTAAGGGCAACAAGCTAATGGACCAAAGACTTGTATTTAATTTATTTATTTTTTGGATTTCCACATAGAAATATTAATTTTCTACGAGCCATTATCATTTCTAAGTTTGTTATTGACAGATACTTTTAAATTTCTTATTTGCTCTAATTAGGATAAGAAATTACTATCTTTTATACAGAGCAAAAACTTTCGTAGTCCGGAATCGATCATAAATTCCCTACTGCCTTAACCGTATTAAAATAATTAAAAACTGCATTAAACCGTATTAAAATAATTAAAAACCGCATTAAACCTATTAAAATAATAATTCATTAAATGGAGGAAAAAAATTAAAAGTTAGAACAGTAAAGACCAATTAATGAAGCAAGAAAAAAATAAAATGATCAAAATATATGAAAAGTGATAAACGAAAACCGCAGATTCCAGGTATTTTTATTGACTTATTAAAAATAGAGAGATTAACAATTTTTTTTTAACTTCTAATAATAACAGTAACTAAAATCTAACATATTGCCTGATCTCTGTCCACTTTTTAATTTAATCAGTTTTAATCAATTAAACTTTGAGATATCAAAGCCTGTAGCAATATAGTAAAAAGATACTCTTATTCTGTTCTATCATAACATGTGGATGTGATTGTGATTATCAATGAATCTGCGAGGTTAAGTTAAAGGTTAAAGACGGGATGATCAGAAACGCGGGTTATTCCAAAATTATGGGTTACGTTCGAAAGGCATCAAAATAATTAACCATAATCTCTTATCAAGGGTTGTAGTATTTTGCTGGTACCATAATAATAAAGCTTTAGCATATTTTTTTTTCTTAAATGTGATATTGTTACTGTTATATTTATTATAAAATAAGACAAGGAAAACAAACAAATTTGGGAGAACGCCGTAGGACAGACAGGCTGTGCATTAGGGAGCCATTGTCTGATAGGGTGGGGGAGCTGACAGATATAAATGGTAAAGAAACAGCAGCGCCTCAAAATTGTGTTTATTGAATTCGATCTCCAAGCCCTCAAGGACTCACTGCGCTACTCTCTTTCTTAGTCACCAAATAAATAGCAAATACAATAATTTCTTGTATGTCAATGATATGGGCAATTTATATAATAATAATAATAATATTCATATTTCCGAACATATAAGAAAATATATAGATACCACCAGAAGTTTATAGAGAAAAATAAATAAGAAATAAAAAATCCGTGGCTGATTCTCTCACATTATACAATACTATTGGCTCTAGTATTGTCCCTCCCATTCTGTAATCTTTCCTCCCCTACATCACTAACCGCTGTTAGAGCTGTAAACTATGACGCTTCACCAAATGTGTACATTAAATAAACTTTCTTGGTGCTAACAAATTGGTTTAAATGTAAGAAAAAAGATATCTAATGAGAGAGTTCCCAATCGGGTTTATTGGTAGTTTTTGTATTCAGATACTAATTATTTGATTACTGATTAGTACAACTGATTTAGTGAGTAGAATCGGGTTTTTAGATTTTTTTTCTCGTATTTACAATTATCGATTAAAATTATAGTAAATATATCCATGGCCTCACATGATAACCTCCTAACTGAGTTTTTTCCTGAATTTATTAAACACCAAATACTGACTCTCAGCGGTCACTCTGACCTTCACCAGTGCTAGAAGGCTTAACAATATATTGAAATTATTATATCATTACCAATTTAGTAAACTCCTACTGTACACAATAAAGAATAAAAAAAAATGTATATATTATCATTTGGGTAAAAAACATTTGTTGGGGATTCTGTAAAGTTTACTAAGTGGAGCTTATACCTTTTTCAAAAAATGGCATCGATATCATCTATATCCAACTAACAGCAGATTTTCTCGCCACATTTTCTATATTAAGAACAAAGTAAATTGTACTAAATCTATAAACTATATTAGTTAATGTAAAAAATATCACATAGACAGAAAATATAATATTCAATGTATTAAGAGAGAATCAACAAGAAATACATTCATATGTTTGTTAGCACATTTTAAAGCTAGAGCAGGTAACTCATTCTTCAAATTATTTGTCAGTAAAATCAAAAAGCGTTAGATTAAAAATAATTTACATATTTGGCTACGAGAAATGTAAAATACATTTATTGGCTAAATAACTTTACTTTTTCATTTAATTGTAAGAGATGATTGATTCTGTCTTCTATAATTTCAGACAGACGTGACGCAATAATTTTTTTCTCATAATAAGGCTGTTTCATACCAGAGAGAACTTCTATCTCTTGGGCATCACACTGGCTACATTTAGCCCTCCATACGTTCAACGATTCAATTAGATCTTCTTTTGATTTGTCAGGAGTTTGTTGTAGACAACATGGAGTTGTATTGCTTGTAATGCATTGCTGTGTTGTTGTGGCCATTACACTGATAGATTCATTACCCTCTTCGTCCACCAACATTGCCTCGGATGGATATTCTTGCTCATCACTGTCTTCCTGCTGAAATTCCGGACATCCATCTGCTTCTCCGTCGGGGCTGAAAGTCAGTTCCTTCACTCTGTCGGCGTAGCGAAGTGTATTTAAGGAGTGTTCGCACGAGGTCATTCCAGGACTGATCATTGCAATCATGCAAGTCTTCGTGTTTTCTCCTACAAAGGAGTCTTTCAGGACCTGAGTCAGTTTACTCCCCCGGAAGGGCAGATGAGCTCCCTTCTTGCCCAGCGCCCTGATGCACTCCTTCAGCGAAAGTAGCGATTTGTTGATAGCTGCTCCTTCCATTCGTGTTACTCTATCTCCTGAAGCTGTGTCAGCTCCTCTTTCGTTACCTGCCAAGTCAATCAAGGACAACTTGCCATGGATCTGGTGGCCCCTTGAGCTTCTCAGTGTCAGTTGGAACACCGCGTGAGATCTAGATGAAGTGGGGTTGGCAGCAGTCGATCCAGATGTTCTGGCCTGGTTACCTCCGTGTATCAAGTTTAGAACTGCATCTACTGAATTGACTACCCTCTCTGTCAAACCAACAACTTGCACATGTTGTTTTCCATCTTCTAGCACTCTAAGTGTAGCTTTATCGGCTAATAAGTCGAACACTTTTCCTTGGTAAATTTCGAAAAAACTTGCTGTCACAATCAATTTTAAATGTTCGTATTTAGGAGAGTGCAGATGTTCAAAGACATCGATAGCTGCCATCGCATAAATCCCACCTTTATATTCTTGCGATTTACCGCAGAGCTTTCCACCCATCGTATGTGTTTTGCCACTACCAGTCTGACCGTACGCAAAACAAGTTGCCATCCCCCCTTCAAATACTGTATCCACCAGCGGCTTTGTTGTGAACTTGTACACGGTCTCGTTAGAACAGTATTCGTCAAAGGCATAGTCAAACTTGAACTCGTGGTTCTCCAAGTACTTGGTAAGATCCACCTTGAGCTTTGGTTCGTGCACCACGATCAGGTCCTTCTTAGGAACAGTTATAACGTCGACATCTTTCTTGGCGAGCTCCCTCTTGTTGAGAGGTCTCTTTCTTACACACACCGTAATCAGACACTGCTTCATCGGATCCAGATCCTTTAATGGTTTGATATCTAAAGTTCTGCGATACTCTTTTATCATCACACTAAACTGCCAATTGGGGTTCCCGGGAAATGCGTTCATCAAGGCTTCTTTTTCTTCCTTTTTTTCGGCTTGTTTTAGTCTCCTCTGCTCTCTTGACTTCTTCAGCCTTTCGATTTCAGTCACAACGCTACTCCTTCGCAAACGTGGAATGTTAGACGTTGATGTGTTGAAGGTTTCCTGAACGACCTCAGTGCTGTTCATCGTCGGAGGATTTAATTGAAATCTAGCGCATGTAGGTTAATTCACTATATGTAACTGTTTATAAATTTTATTTTATAACTTGTGTATATTATAACCTCTCTATTGACTGAGTGAGAGAGAATGTGGTTACCTGATTAGCAGAAATAAAACACATTTTTCTTTTATAATTGTAAAATCACTAAAAATAAATATCTACATAAATATTGATACGATATAAATATTAAATTTTGGAAATTAATAACCATATGTAAACAAAGGTTTAGAACAAAACAATTAGAAAATTATATTTTAAAAAATATCTATAGTACTTGGTTATTTTATTAATGATTCACTATAATTTAAAGATTGACAATCATTATACCTTTCTCATTCTTAAAACAAAGTAAAAATTAATTTATATTTAATTTATTAATAGTTCAACATGATTTTCTATCCACCAATTAAAATTTATAAATAATTATTCTTAGCAAAAAACTAAAGATTTTTAATATATTTTAAAAAATACACTCATACAACACTAATGCTGGGCTTTGCAATATTTTATAATTTTGGTAGTTTATGAAATTATATTCTATGCATCGGAGTATATTTTGTCATTTAATTATATATAAATAAAGATTAACAAATGCTAGCATTATTTACATATGACGCTTGTAACCTTCATTTCACAATTTATAGTATGTTTTATGTGTGGAGGGAATGCTGTGAATGAAAAATAAACACACCTTTATTCAATTAATATTTTTCAACCAAAAGTTGATAAGAGCTAATAACAACTGTCAGAAATTGGTATAAATAGTTTTTGTTTTTTTTAATATCTAAAGGCCTTATTTTGTTTGTTTATCGTATAATATCAAAAAATATGAAAACTATTATAGGTATTTAAAAGCACTTTCATGCTTATATATGTAATTCCCGACACTTGAAATATTCTGAATTAGAGATAGTTTGATAGCACTATTGATAGTATCGAAATCCCATCGAAAAATGGTCTTTTCGATAGTCCAGCAACTATCGAAAAGACCATTTTTAATAACAATCAATATTTGTACATTATTTTTATGTTCATCTAAATAAACATTAATAAGTAATATTCATTTTTTAAAAATATTATTCTCTACATAAAATATGAATATTAATAGCCAAAAATCAATTTGTTTAATTAGTAAATTTGTTCTCTCTTTCCCCAGAAAAGTGCAGATATAGGAATCTAATCTATCATCCTTTTCCCTTGATAGTATATTACCGAAACTATTGACGGAGCTATCGAGCTATCGCCAACCCAACACTCTATAAATTGAAACTATTTTAACTTGAACAATGCATAAATTGACGGCATTTTTCATTCCCTCGATTGAAATTATTGAGGATTAATGTATATATATTTTATTTATTTATTAATTTTTTTTGGAGCAAAAATTCGAATTTCTCCAATCTGAAATTATCCGTTAGCTCTTGAATTACAATCCCGTAGCCCAGAAAAGTATCAGTAGGTCTATTTATATTCCTCAAGGGTGCAGAGCTACAGAACCAATAAGAAGAGTCTTTCTCGTTGTCTTCGTCCGGCTGTCAGCTGCTATTTTAAAATTAGTTTCTCTCTTCAGAGTCTTGAGGAGGTTCCTGACACCCGTCCCTCCCGATCGATAGGATAACACAACCGAGCCTCCAGAGAAAATATCAAATATTTTCTTTGGCCTTGTTCCAGTCCGAGTGGCCCAGCGGGATAGTACCACTTTTCGGATTACGGGTTCCCTTTGAACTCTACTTTTCGCCGTCACATCTTGACATCAGTGTCAGAATTGAATAAAAATATTTTGGTTTCGAACAGTCCAATGCTAACTTAGAGATATGACAACATTTTTACTTCCTTGTACGCAGTAAAGGAAGCATTGTAATCGCGAAAATTTTCGGTTTTCAGATTTCAACCATTTTGACCATCCCTAAATCCATTTTGATTAGTTTCGTCGTGACATCTGTACGTATTTTCGTACGCATCTCGCATAACTCAAAAACGGTTAGCCGAAGAAAGTTAAATTTTTTTATTTATGATTACTGTAAAATCTAGTTGCGAACCTCCCTTTTTGGTTACTGCATTATTACCGGAAGTGGTACTTTACTTGAATGTCATTATTGATTTTCATAAAAAATTATATTAAAATAAAATGCGACACTTCTCAAATTTGGTATTTAAGACTTACATACCAATATAAATAACGTAATAAATTTTGGTTAAAATTGGCAAACTGGAAGTGGTATTCCACTTGAAGGTCATTTTACTTTCATCAAAAATTAAGATTAAAATATAATTTAAAACATTTCAAATTTGATAAATTAGACTTTTATGTCAATATAAGTAATTTAGTTTTGGTTGAAATTAAAGATCCGAAAGGGATACTTTACTTGAAGATCATAATAAACTTACATCAAAAGGTATATAGATAGACATTTAATACAGATATCATATGGTTTGGTGATAAAGGTTATAAACGTGATTGGTTGATGCTATAAATACTTTCATATGTTGATGTTAGTTGTAACATTTTGTATTTAGGACTAAATACAGATTTATTCTTAGGAATTAGATAGCTGTTGAATTTTAAGGGGTACAATTAACACGGGATTCTTTCTGTTACAGGTACAGTCAATGCTAACGGGGAGACGAAGAGGCAGAGGACCTCCTACACCCGGTACCAGACACTGGAGCTGGAGAAGGAGTTCCACTTCAACAGGTACCTGACGAGGCGGCGGAGGATAGAGATAGCCCACGCGCTCTGCCTGACGGAGAGGCAGATCAAGATATGGTTCCAGAACCGGAGGATGAAGTGGAAGAAGGAGCACAAGATGGCATCGATGAACGTTATCCCTTACCATTACCACATGTCGCAGCCCTACGGGAACCCCTACCAATTCACGCACCTGACCACCTAACTAGCTTCCGTCATGCCCAACAGCCACGACCTCTGGCAGGAGAGGTACGAGTGATAGGTCTGTAGGCACCATGACGTACCAATCTGTGATCGTGTCCTGCCGCAGCGCTGGGCCACCGAACTAGAGTGCTGTGTTGTGTCTTGTGAATATTGACATTTGCGAATATAAATTTGAAAAGTCCTCAAATGAAAGGAGATGAAGCCCTAAAGACTTCTACAAATATAAATATATATATAAATTAATATATCCTTCTCAGTATTGATATAGTCTAGCAATAAGCGTCGTTCCGATTATTTGTAAAGCTAATGACGTAAGATTGTGTACAGATATGGGGTTTTTGATTATTTAAAAAAAATATTTTATGGACTTCTTATTGTATTTTAATATACACCATGAGATTAATAATACACTTATTATAGTGTCTAAGTTTTTGGTAGTAGGTAGAAAAAATTTATTTTGACAAGTGCAATATTGGATAGGATTTTTTCCGTTCGATTTTTTTTTTCAAAAAAAAAATATATATATAAAAAATAAAAATAAAAAAAAGAAGATAAAAAAAAAATTCGGTCGTGTACTTTTAAACTGTAAATATCCTAAAGATTTACTAAAGTGTAATATAGATGTTGAAATTGTTGTCCCAATTTTTGTGTTTCAATATTTGTGAGTATATAAACATTATCTAACTATAGTCTAAATGTGACTGAGATATATTCGTAATACCAGTGAGTGTGTACATTTGGTTAATTGATATTATATACATGTATATCCTGTTTATTGTTTTTCTTTTTTTTTATGAGTTGCAGTTGACTGTTTCCCATTTTGACATAGTCGTTGTTGTTTATGAATTTTTATTATTTCCATTTGACTGGATTTTATTTTCGTTATAAATTACAAAAAAATAAAAAAAATAAAATTATACGCATGTGAACAAATTCGGAGTCACACAGGGATTATGGTTTAGTTTAGTAAAGCCCGTGTAGTATATGTATATGTGTATTATTCTTATTATTTAAACCAAAAAAAAAAAAAAATTAAAATTGTACAAAAAATGTCAGTAAATTTATGTAAAACCATCGTTTAGATTTACAGACCGAAAATCCAAATGTTGTTATTGATTCCCATATGTAGTGCGGATACAATTAGCATTAAAAGATTTGTAGTAGTTCACACCCTTGATAACGATTGCCATTGCATTATCAATCTGGTCCAGATTCTAACTTTGAAAATCTTTAAAAGATATCTTTAATGGCAAAGCATCATTCAAATGAAAACTGTTAAAACTTTTCACTTAAAAATATACATATGAAGAATGGCAAGCTTATCAACGGTTCATTGATTTATTTTCTAAATGTAATTCAGAATTTGATTTTAACAAAATAAATTTTTGGACCCCATCTATATGTCATGTATGAATGATCAAATAATAAACAAATACTTATACATAAAAATTTAAATATGATGTGTTTTATTTATCCTTTATTTTATCTTTTTTTTTAATTCCTTCAATCAAAAAACAAATATAGATTAAAATTAATTAATATATCATATAACATATTTACAATGTTTATAATATCTGATGAATAATGCAATAAATATTATTGGACAGTCAACATAATTGAATGCACATTAACAATAAGGTAAGTATTTTAACAAAATAATTTAAGAAAAATTAACTTGAAGACCTAAACATTTTGAAATTTTAAAGTTTTTTTTTATAGTTTGATAAAGAAAAAAAATGCATTGATTGCTTTGACGTAGTTTAAGGTCTGTAGCAGCTTTGAAGTTAGCAGTTATATTCACTCCCAGTCTCACTTGTGTCTAGGGACAAATAGTACTTGCCAAAAATTGTAAATATGGTAAAAGATTTCAAAACATCACAGAAAACATATGTTTTTCTTAATAATATAAAATTACAATCCTAAATGTTTTAGTTAGTGGAAAAACAGATCAAAAATCTATCACTTTTTTCACTTTACTTCTATAAACAAACCAGATTAAGAGTCTGGAATTCCCTGTCGTTTTCCTCTCCCTTTTACTTCCAAATGTTTATGGCACACATTCCTAGAAGAAACTTTAGCTATAGGCCAACAACTTAAGGGAGATCCTTATAGTGCGCATGCGCCAAAAATAACCTATTGTAAAGTTCATTCACAAGGTACTCCCTTTGGGCATTGATGCCTTAAAAAACCTTTAAAAGCTTTACGCAGATCATTGCTTTAGACTTTCGTACCTCAGGAAATAAGCGAACCCAAAAGAGTCCTTAACCAATTTGGTAGTCGTTTTACCAAACAGGGATATTTTTATGATGGAGATGAGGTTGAGGTACGAAAAAGAACTAAAAGTATATGTAATTATAACAAGCCTTCACTTCTGGTATGGCCCTCAAACTAAACTGGAACAGCACTTTATTATTATAAAGTGGAAATTTAAAAGTATCTTTTTTATAGTTGTAAATTACATTCACTTCAGGAACCCCAATAAACAAAAATGAGAAAGAAAGGAAAATAACAGGTAAATTACGAGCTTAAACATGTTTTAAGAAATAAAAATAAATTAAATAAAACAAGTTTTATTGAGAAATACATTGGAAAAAAAAACAAGCAAAGGTGAAGTATTATCACGGTTTCATCTAACCTATCGAAACGCTGTTCTTAACAACAGATACCATCCTCAATTTCCTCAATAACACGACGGATCAAGACCCCGAAGAGAGAAGTCACTGCTAATCAGACAGTCAACGGCCCGAAACCACAAACGTGCGTACTAACTGAATCATCGGGACGTGCCCGATCGAGGAACCACGGTTATTACCGCGACCAGAGCAAGGAGCCGCTATTAGTAAAGAACAGCGTGACTGAAAAAGATCTGGTGTTTATCATGTTATTTTATCGCTCTAAGTGATTCTCTCAAAATAGTTTTTGTCGTTTCCTTCAGTTCTTTCTAGACCGGCTCCTTGAAGAATTATGAGTCAATGAGGCGTTTTCCTATGAAACTTATGTGATTAGGAGATGCCACTCTCCTACGTGAGATCTACCGCTGGGAAGGATGCTGTCCATGGGACTAATTATTATTTCTGCCTTAGGTTGGGACGGTTCTAGACTTATTGACAGAAAACGGATAGAAATTCAGTTGAGTGTAGTTAGATGTTGCTCTTCGGAAAGATTGGAGGAAACTTCATGTCGTCTATCCGTTCCAAACAAAAAGTCCATGTCGATCTTGAAACGTAAACAGTTTACGCGGGATCAGTTTTTTCGAATAAGTTGTTCAAAATAAAATTCGCGGAGAATGCATCATTAGGCTTGTTAGAAACTTTCCTTAAAAAGACTAAGGAGATTAAAAAAATTATTCATACATATTCATCATTTGGAGATCTGTAAAAAATTGTAACCTTACGTTCATCATGAACAGTCCTCATTCAATATTCAAGGATGAATTAGTTAATTAATTTCATGTTATTTTCATTGTTTGTTTTTTTTTTTGTTGGATTTATTTGTCCCTTATTTTGATCCAGGTTAGTTTAACAAAACAAATTATTTTAAACAGAAAATAGTGAAATAGGTAAAAGTATTTAAACCATGGACTTAGTAAAAATAACGACAGTATTCATCAATGAATGAGTTTATGGATCTCACTGAAATAAACAAGCCATACCAAAAAAAATAAAATAGCAATGTAATACATGTAATCCTCAAAAGTAGATAAAATCCGTAAAACGGCATAAAACAATATGTAAGTTACCACATTATAGTATCTAACTCCTCAATAAGAGACATGACATGAAAAATAAAAGAAATAAATAAAATAAAACATCCTTCTTACCAAATAACCATTGTGTATCACTAATCGTGGCAGAGAATAGTAAATGAAAGAAAGTTTCATGGGAAACTTCGCATATAAAAATAATAGGAATAATTATAACGTATTTTAGTATTGTTTTTTATTACTTTCAATTAATATAGTCAAAAGCCTCAACATAAAAATTATTTATAAAAATCTATCCATCACGTTTCGGCTATTCCATAGCAGGTTTCAAGCATATGCAATAAAATCCAATAGAATTTACGTTATTATTTTTTAAAATTAATCATCATTGTTGTTTTTGATCCTCATCTGAGGCATAATCACAATCGTTCCACAGGAGAGGATGACAAATAATAATAATGGTTTCTTATTTTAAAATATTCGACAAAATATTTGGCTTAACTTGGATAAATTTGCAAATAGTTAAATAATAAGCGAAACGTGGCAGATAAATTATTTAAAATAATTTCAATGCTGAAAATTATTTATAATTTTTTTTTGTTGTTCTCAAAAATAAATCTTAAAAAATTAGAATTATTTTTCATTTTATTAATTCACTATTTCAGCGATATCAATGACAGGTTTTTTTCCTCCGATACTTCAAACTGTATCAATTTTTAAATTATCTACGATTATTATTCCCAAAACGGTGCCCCGCAGAGACCAAAAGAGCGGAGTAAATTGAATTTTCCATCAACCGGAAGAGGGAAAATTAGCCTTGAGAAGTTTCCCTTTTGACGAACGCGGTGAGGTGAGTTGAGAACTTTTCACTTAATCGGCTTTAATTGGAAAAGTTGTTTTGTCTCTGGTTGTGTCGAGTTCTGGCGGGAGGGTTCTTCCAGCCCGTCCCCTAATCCTCGTCCTCAAGGCATAAATCCAATCAGAATCAGTCTCGCGGGAAAATAGCCGGGAATTCTTATTTCAAACAATGATAAACTTCTACAAGTTCAATATTTTGTATCTGTTGATTACTGGTTAAATGCATATTAGTTTAAACTATATCTTAAACTATAAATCCGTGGCACTAAATCTCTCCATAAGGATAGCCTGTCGAACAATTTCTAGAGCCTCTAGACATTAATTCCCAGCCTCTATAAAGTGGGTACCTGGCCCTCAAAATGGGCAGATGGGAGGGAGGCGAAACTTAGTGGTTTAGCATGGATGCTGACCATATCATCTCCTAGAATAATTGTTGGTCGTGAAGCATTACTTCCTTATCAACCACCGAACCCAAGATATTACATAAGTTGTAGAAGCGGTACAGGAGTCCTTCATTATTAGTTTTGGTCAACAGTTACAATTAATAAATTTCGAAGAGTTATTTTTAATTTTGTGAAGATATTCAAGTTTTATCATTTATGTTATATCATTGCTTAGCAATTCGACCCTTTGGAATGACAAGGTTCAAACTGAAAAAATCGAAGAAAATAAGTTTTTAGTGCGGCAAGGTTGAACGCACTGCAACAAGTAGGACGCACTCGAGCCGGAATATGAGGAGAAATAGTCGAGTTACAAGAACGCTTAGATACCAGCAGCAGTTTAACAAAGAATGAGGCAGGGGGAAGGTTAACACAGTTATGTTCAATTTTATTACTATGTTTTTGTAAATGTTCTTTACAGTTCATACTTACAAGCATTGACCAGTACCATATGAAAAAATCACTACCGTGAGATAACTGATTACTAACTTAGGTAATGAAACTGACATCAACTCGCACGAAACGAACGAAGTGTTAGTTGACACCTTGTCATTCCAAAAGGCCGAATCGGTCTAGTATTTACTAAATATTTGGCAAACTCTATCTATTGGTTCCGAAACTAGATTGTAAATAAATAAGATTCATATTCGAAATAGATGTTATCATAAAATAAATTAAACTAACTCAAATATATATTCAAATATGATATATTCTAAATGCTATCTCCGCTCTCTCAATCCTTTAAGAAGGACAGATATATAGATGTAGTCTTGGAATTAGATAATTGTTGTCTTATTCGAGGCCCAATTAATAAGAGATTCATTCTGTTCCAGGGGCATAAACGGTAAATAATGAAAGCATTATCAATATAGCACTCCTATCAGCTTAAATATGCATGTGTAACTACTAACGAGACTTACATGATGATTTGGAACCGTTCCCGACTCGAATCGGAACAGTGAAGAATCAGTGAGCTTTGACTAGAGCACTAAGTGTCGTGGCAAGTTCTTATCAACGGCAATGAATAAACCATAACCATCCTGGGGTATTAGTCAATGCGGCCCTTGGCCAGAAATCAGAATATCAATGAGTCGGAAACCAGTTCTATTATGTATGCTTCCTCTAAATGTGGGGCATTCGTTATAATCGTCTGGAGGTCAAAAATTAACTCATGGCATCTCCAAACTATGGAGGAATCTAAATTCATATATTAGAAAAGCTCCACCAATTTCCAATAAATTCAATGCTAAAAGAAAACCTGGCTAGTGAAATTCAACCAAAATAATTCTAAATACATAACCTTTTTCAAGAATATGAGGAAACTAAAAAGAATTATATAAAAATTATTTAGGAAACTTAAAACAGTTGTGTCGATCTTTTGCTGTTTACAAAAATTCAAGTTGGACCAGAATTCTAACAAAAAATTTGGTTTCCCATTTTGGTTTCACACAACTTTCCCTTACCAATCTATTATAATAATCTTTAAAATAATTTTAAAGAGTTCACATAAACACTACTCGAAATAAACTTAAATAAACTTCTAAGCAGAATATACTTCTTCAAGTCTTTTCTCACAATAGTATAATAAATTAGTTTTTAAATAACTTCAGTACAATTCTGTACACTAAATATTTTTGTTTTGTCAAGTTGAAAATATATTTTAAAAGTTCCGGTTAGTTTCCATGAAAATTCCAGTTAGTTTCCATGGAATCATTTTGTTTCCATTAAATAATTAAAAGTAGAAATAATTAGGTTAATTTCTACTTTTATGTTATTACAATACATTGTTACAGAGCGTTTTATTAACAACAGGTTGGCGGCTTGGTGGAGGAGGTTCGTTCGCATTCGTCTCCTTCCGGAAGCAGTCGGTTTTCCCTCTAGGGGCCAGTAGTCCTCATGACATACGTTGCATCTTTTCTAATACAGACCCAATTTAAATAATTGTTTTTTTGTTTTTTGGGAATTTTATTACCTTTCATATGATTTCATACAAAATTTACCATGAAATGCTCACTTTTTGAGTTATGCGCAAATAAAATTTACTTTTCGCAATAACTTTTTCTCCTGCATTTTCTCGTTGATATACTACATACACACAGACCATTTTGCGAGACTTGGTTAATTGGACCCAGGGGACCTTAAAACGTGTATTTCCGTTGAAAATTTGAATTTGAATTCGATCACAATACTTCCGCTTACTATATACTTCGTAAGGGAAAGTAAAAATCAACCAAATCAACACCCAAGAAAGTTTCTCAGCAACGAATAATGTCCCAATGAGGCTGCCTCTATAACCATACAAACCTTAATTTGGAATATCTTTCGCTAGTGAATGGAAGACAAGTTCCAACTTTTTTGTGCTGCCAAATAAATAACCTACAGAAATTCCTAAAATTAAATAAAAAACAATCGGAGAAAAAAGATACGCTCGTTTAGTCTTCCGAAACTTGAAAGTAAGAATTGACAAAACTATTATAGTTCCTTCTCATCTTCACAGATGCTAAAAGTTGCAGCATTTAAAATGTTCTGGGAAGAATAACGCCTATATTTTTTAAAATAAAATGTTGCATAGAATTAACCCGTGGAAGGATGAGTCGAGTGGATAATTTACTCGACTTGAATCCTTTTTTTTTGGCAAGTTAAAGAAGGTCGAACTGTGAAAGAGAGGGGAAAATCGTGAAGAGTCTAAGAGTGGAGTAAAGAGTGAGGAGTAAAAGAGTGTGGACGGCCTCCTCTAACTTTGCAAAGAATAGGCGCGGGAAATGGGCGTTTAAAGCTTTCAAAATGGATAATTGATAATCGAACCGATCACTAAAAGGGTAATCAGCACTAAACCTGCAGGAAAACGCCATAGGGATCAACCGAAATGTTGATGGGAGGATTGCGTCAGGTGTGGTGTTTTTTGTTTTTTTGTTGTTTTTGATTTGTAACAGTGGAGGTATAAAGATTATGATTGTTATCGACATCGAACATTTTTTTTGAAATTTTTTTTCAAAATATGGGTCATTTTATTCTTCTCTTCTCTTCTTCCCTATTATGGTTCCCTATTTCTAATCCTCTTCTTCTCTTTTATGGTTTTTCTGACAATAGAAAATTTCAGACATTTTTTAATGAATTAAGTTATAATTAGTAGAGTAATAGTTAACAATAAAAAATAACGACATCAAAAGATATGAGAAAAAAAATTTAGCATAAACATTTTTCATTCCCTCCCTCTGTCCTAAGCCACGTTTTGAAAATTAAAAAAATTACTAAAGATGCCGTAAAATGGTAGGCAGCATATTATAAAAGTGTCTTACAATTTTGTTTCATTCCCTCATCAGATGGTAATTTGAGTTCTAAGGGTGACTTAGATATCAAATGAGCACTAAATGACAGTCTTAATAGAGATGCCACCTATTTTCATTGGTTTTGAAGCGGCTCCGTATGTTTATTGTAGTTCATTCTCTCGCTCTAATTAAACAAGGTAAGTAATTTTTTTTTTCTTTCAAGGTGCAACAGATTCATTTTAGAGACAGCTAAGGACCCCATCCCTCACCTTTTAAACCACAGAAGTACAATAACAGAGAGGATACAAAAGGGCGTAATCCAAGGTTTTAAAGAGGATGACACCCTGGAAGGTGCTGTCCAGGGAAAACATACCGCATAATTAAACAAGCGGAGGAAAACCAATACTTCCTGCTGATATTTCCGAGCTGTAAAAAAGTTTTTGAAAATGGCTATTATGAAATAAAATATAGTTCTATTCGTCTTTCTTCTGGCTCAAATGGCTTTGGGAAATACACCCAAAAGCTTCGAAGAGAGACACCTGTCATTGCCAGACCCACGAAAACTTCTGTTACTTATTTGTGATATTTTTTAAAGCCAACGTTCATTCCTTCAGGGAAAACATTTCTCTTAAAATTTCCTGTTCAAGAAATGAGCATACAACTGAGTTGTGTATATAAACGTTTTTTGAAAGAATTATTGAATTAATTTCAGAACAGCAAAATTTCAGGAGAATGAAAAAAGATAAATATGAGAAACTATCAGAATGAGAGCTAGATACAGCTATGATAAAGATAAAATAAAATTTTGAAACTCTCATAAGAATACATTTCCAATGGATTTTGATAGAAGAATGATGTTGAAAAGTGGGTTTGAACTTATTAATTAAAATTTATATCAATATATGGCGAGAAAAATACAGTTAACTTAAATATTCACCCAAAGAGACGTTTTTTAGTCATTACAATCAAATGAGGAAATTAACACTACATTATTATTTTATATTATGACAAGTTTGTGGTGTAAGCTTGTCAAGAAGCCTAGCAATGACCATAACAAAAACACTACGATATAATCTTAACCACTTCATCATTTTTATAAATAACACAGGCCAACGATGAAAAAACTTTTGTACTGAAAATACCTTATAGTTTTTAGGGTGCTATATTCCTATAGTTTTTAGGGTGCTGAATCCAAATATGATTTTAAAAAAGCTGTATCATCCACAATTTCTTCACATTTTATATAATAATGATTATTTTATTTTATTTTATTATTATTTTATTAATAATGATAATTAAATTGATTAAATTAAGCGATTTTTAAAGAATTGAAAAGCTTCACAGGCCAACGATAAAAAAACTTTTGTACCGAAAATACCTTATTCCTATAGTTTTTAGGGTGCTGAATCCAAATATGATATTAAAAAAGCTGTACCACCCACAATTTCTTCACATTTTATAGTTAAATTTATTAAATTAAGCGATTTTTAAAGAATTGAACAACTTTCAATCTTCCTACATATAAAGTTTGGCCTCATGAAACAATTAGTAAAGGCTTTGCCTTAAGATGGACCATGTTTCAAGTATCTCTGCCAAAAGTTTCCACGCCTTTCAGAAGCTAAACTAAAAGAAGGCGTCTTTGTCGGACTGACATTAGAAAAATGATGTTTGATGTTAACTTTGAATCCACAATGACCATAAATGAGAAAGAAGCATGGGTATCATTCAAGCAAGTCGTTACAAAGTTCTTGGGAATTGAAAAAGACCCAGAGTATGTTTCTATTGTAGCTGACATGTTACAGAAGTTTAATAAGTTAGGATGTTGGATGAGCCTGAAACCTACGGAAAACTATGGGTGATACAAAAAAACTAAGGCCAGATTTAGATTCAGCACATAAAAGTCTATAAAGATCACCTATTAAAGTTAAAAAAGTTTTCAAAAAATTTTTTTTTGTTGGCCTATGTAATTTTTTGCATACAAATCTGCTGACAGACATTCCGCATTGAATACTACTTCAAAGTGTTCCTCTCAACTTGAGAATGGATGAACTCTTCTCGTAAAGCCTTCAAGAAGATAGACAGTCGTGTTAAACAGGGCTGATAGACACTTTATTGATTGGTCTCGCACCAGGGTTCCTAATTTTCCTCTTACAGCTCTAGAGCCTCTGTAAACAAGGAATCTAGATTTTAAAACAGATATAGCTTACACGTTCATTCCCTCAGGGAAAACATTTCTTCCAAAATTTCCCGATCAAGAAATAAGCACACAGCTGAGTTGTGGATATAAAATAATATAGTATAGCTTTATTGATAACATTTTCATGACAAAAGCCTCTCCCGGAGGAGGTACAATGGAGTTCAGCTCTCAATATAATTATTCAAACATAAATAATGAAGACACAAATATAATAATATACTACCATATAAAATAAATTAAAACCCTCAGCGCTTATTAAAATATACAAGCAAAACAGAGAAAATATAATTGTAATATATAATGATAAAACTTAAAATCCATTAATATACTAGTTCATTAATTTACTAGTTCTTTAAAAAATTCAAATACGATAAGATAAAATTCAAAATTCAGATAAAACAATCTTTATAGTGTATTAACAATTTTTAACCAGCACTCTCTGTCCCTGGCCACTTTCATCCAGTTTGTTCCCACTCTGCGGGTGATTTCGTTTCTCCACCTCATGTATCGTCTTCGTCTCCTTCTCACTTGGTCTATCGGGTTCCATTCGGTAATACTATATAATATATTGATATAACATATTGACGTTTGGATATAATATATTGACCATGGATTGACCATGGATATAAAATATTGACGTTTTAATATGTAAAGGAGCACTCTGAATGCTTTTTGGAAGAATAATTGTAAGGCAATGTTTGCAAAATTTCAGAACAGCAAAATTCCAGGAGAATCATCGTCGAACAAAGTTTAAATTTCCTCCTGAGCGAATTTATCAATCGGACGAATACGTTCCGCGTGAAGTGTATAGTCGTTGGAAATATGGTTAATTAGTAAATCAATTAATTGATGTGGAGCGATTAATGTGGTTGTAACCATTCGGGAGATTTATGTTTTACTAACCAAGCAGTTATACTAATGGTGCTGGTTGGTAACAGAACCTCTTGCGTTCTCAGAAACTGCTACCGTTGGGCACGGAAGCAAGCACTTTTTAATGTAAAATATGATTTAAAACCGTACGTGTAACTTACTTTAAATTATTTCTGGTATATTTTCTTTTAAATAGTGTATTTAAATTTTCAAAATCAAATGGACTCCACAAAAAAATGCAATAAGAATCAACCCACATTGTGTAGATTTATAATATTTTCTTATTACTACAAACTGATAATGAATTTTTTAAATTAAAAATCACCCATCGAATTCAGTTCAGCAATGCCGGGTGGTGTAGGAGAAAAAATATTTTATAACAACGATAGATTCTTGAATGAGGTGATAATTTCAAATAATAATATATATGGGATCAGTCAGATATAAACACAATTGAAATAAAATAAATGAAATAAACCAGTGGTTCAGAAAAAGTTTCTATCAAACTCAGTATACCATCTTCAGACTTCCTTTAGTGGGCTAAAGGCACGCCTTATCTCTTTACCTTTTCTATCGCTGAAGTTTTCCCAAACAATGATCGATAAAATAACAAAAAACAAAACAAATATTTGTGACTGCCGACGTATCGGACCATACTGAAGGCTTTCTTTAGCTACAAAGAATAAGATACAATTAAGATGAAAATTATAGAAGAACATAACATGAATGTATATAAATGCTAGAATGAAAAAAAAAAAAAAGAAGGATATAAAAGTTATCAACAGCTTGCGTCTGACTGGATGGATCAGAATATTGAAAATAAACTCAAATAAAATAAATATAGTAAAAATAAATAGAATAAAAACAATATTAAATATAAATTAGAATTTATTCTCTTTAGTTTTACTATATTTCTTTATCCTAACCTTTCTTGATATATTAGAAAATCTATATTTCTTTATCTTATACTTCATGATTTATTTTATTAAAATAATTTTTTTTTTATTTCATTGTAATCCATTTTAATGTTTTCGAAAATAAATTGTAGAGTAGGAAATATGCCCCGAAGGATTGACTAGACCAGAGAATTTAGAGAGCAAACACTAAGCTGAATTGCTTTAACTACACCCGGAAAATATAACTGAATTGACAGCATCGCAGCAAGTGAAATGGGCGTGTAAAATTATAGGTATGAATAGCGAAGGAATCACTAAAATCGATTAAGGAGTAGACCGAAACGTAGATGGGAAGACAATCCTTCCTGCTCATTGAGGCGCTGTTAAAAGGTGGATCCATGTCACTTCCGCTGGACCATATGGACAACATTATTAAAGCTAATATCGATGAAATTGATAGTTGTTATACGAAAAGGTAATCTATCATTTGTGATTCTACGCGTAGGATATAACTATAATTAATAAAACTGACCAGCAATATTATTTCCGATAGATATCGTATATAGTCGACCACATTAAATAGCATTACTCCACGACATAGTCATCCAACAGGAAGAGGTTGACAAAAGATTTCCGCTTTCCTCAGTGTTTATAGCCGTGTACTTTTGTCAAATGATTGGCAATGGATAATTTGCTGAACACCGGTACAACGTTCATGCTTAACATTGAACCTCAACTCAATAAATCTCTTATAGACTTCCTGATTTTTTTTTTTAAGTACAAATTATAATTTTTAAAACATCATTAAATTACAATATTATTTTCAATGCTGTGGCATTTGACATTCTTTTAAATTAAATTTTTTATTTCACTTTTTTGTACTTTTTTTTTTTGTCACGGATATAACGGTTACGGTGGGACTACTATAGGACATTTCGACTGGAGACCGACGACGCACATAAAAATATAAAATAAAACTGGAAACAATTATTTGAAGCTCTTCTTACATTCATAAAGCAGCAAATAAGAGTATTAGAATCTTAAAACCAGAAAAAAAATCCGAATCAGGAAATTTGGGAAAAACTCCATTATTCTCCAAATTATAATTCACTCCTGGTGAACTTCTGGTCGGTTTCAATAGATTTCAGGATAAAATACCAAAATAAATTTACTACGTTATTATATTTAATAATTATAATTGATAATTATATTTAATATAATTATGTTTAATATAATTATATTTAATATAATTATAATTATGGTTAATATAAATACAATTATATTTAATATAATTATATTTGTTTACTTATTATATTTCAAGTTATAAAAAAACAAGAATCGAATGTTGAGTCTAAATTTTATGTTTATAAAATAACAAACGACCCGATAAATTAACAAAAACACCTTAATCCGATAAGCAAAAATAATTATCCAAACATTCTTCAAAAAAGTGGTTCGAAAATCAGCAATGTAAACATTAAATCAATAAAATGATAATTTTAAAATAAATAAACACACTATTTACTGTGTGTTGTTAATTGTTTAAAACAATTACCACAGATGAAACCACTGGTTACTTTGGGACTTGAAATTCTGACAATGTCTGATTTCCGATTGACTTTACAAGAAATGGCAAAATGGGGGGAATTTATTTAATTACAGAGTTTGATGAGCAAGCTATTAAGCTTGAATAATGATACATTTAATGAAGTTTTTCCCAGAATTCCTGGATCGGATTTTTGACCGGTTTTAAGGCTCTTTATGTGCGACGTTGGCCAAACGCTTTTCCAGTCGTTCGAATGTAGTACGAAATTAAAATTATTTTGTTTTTCGTCGTCCGATTCTAGCTAAATATAATTTTTTTTTTTTCGAATCTCATTTAATTTATACATATATTTTATATGCTCAGGATAGTCGTCAGCGTTAAACAAAGCATAGTATAGCTCTACGTAATGAGTAAAATAGTATTAAACCTATTTTATATTTTTGTATGAGTGGTACATAACTTCTTCCCATGAAATCTCAACTCAAATTACATATTTTTTTACACAACTATATGTTTGTTTTTTCCGTAAAATTATCTGTCTCCAAATAATAATTTCGTGGATCAGGAATTCAAGGAGATGTTCAAGATGAGGGTAACATTAAACTAAAAATAGAGTAAAATCTATTTAATGAATGCACATGTTTCGATCCACATTGTAGGCCTACAAATAGGAAAATAGTAACCTAAATAAAGAAATAAAACTATGAATTCTTCTCTTAACAACCCAAAAGTCGAGTGCAATTATAATAATTTCTTTGACCAGAAAAAGAAGCGAAACTTACAATCAGAAATCATTCCTCCAAGTGTTTAAAAATTTCATTGTTGGCACCACAGCTACATTTCATTGTTCGCCAATGAAATAAATAAAAGCTTCGATTTTATGTAAGCCTCTGGTGTGTGAATGTTGAAAAAAAATGTTGTTGGGGTTTGGTACCTTGTATTTAACAGGGTAGTAACTTAGGGGCCGGATTCGTACTGATAGCCATTGCAGTGGAATGGATCACATATCATTACATAGTGCAAGTATGCTATATCACAGACTAGCTCTACCAACGTCTCCAAAAATGCACCGCCGAATGAGAGCGCCGACTGTAAATCAAGTCTATTATTAGTCTCTTCAGTTTATCGAATCGGTTTTCCTCAATAGCCCCAGTTGGAACCAATCTAGACTGTCACGTAAGCCGAGTCTTCAGCACCTAATCCTGAGGTGGTATCTTAAAGACCCATCTAGAGGAAGCACTGAAGGACAAATTACTTAGGGCTCTGATAGATCTGGGGGTATAGTTGGGGGCGAGGAGAGACTGGCTCTAGAAGAAACCAATCGGTTTCATTCCAGGGCATGCAATAGCTCTTATATCAATGCAAGTTCCTTTATCATGACATTGCATTTAATAAATAGGGATTTTGCATGGAAAGACAGCATTATTAAAACAAAATTAGGTAGGATATTTCAACGATACACTGTTCAAAACTTGCAACTTCCTTTATTGAGTATTTTTATTCTGTCTATGAATATTGTCTATCTTGGTAGATTAAGAACATTTCTCGTTCTAATGTCGAATGTTCATTTACACAGTTCCAAATGATTTCTCATCATCCAGCGGGAATTATTTGAAAAGATTTTGGGTTCAAAATTGGGTCTACTTTGGATGACAAATTTGAAGAGGTGATAGAGTACATTTTCAATCGTTTAGTTTCACCGATAAATACATTTTAAAAAAGCGCCTCGATATGCTGCCTTTTATTGGTCAGTTCCAGTCGAGGACAGTATGTCATCGAATGAAAGCAAGGTTTAAATAAAGAACCAAGAATGGTTATATGCTACTCTTAGTAATGCTTTTCTAAGATCATTGAGTAAAGCTGTTGGTCGCAGTCAGTTTGCAATTCATTGTTTTGAGAGTCGTTCGTGGTATCTGAAAAAATAGCATAAAAAGTTTCTTCAGGAAGTTCTCGAAATGTTAGTGTAGCCAAATATTTGACCCCAAACTGATAGTGGTGGTTCTACGAATTTATCGGGCAAAGAAAATTATTTTTTTCTTTTGTAATTTACTGCTTATTAAAAAAAAAAATATTATTAAAATAATGTGATCTCAGTTTCAATATTTTTTTTTTTATTTTCCTCAACAGATCATATTATACTATAGGAACAAAACAGGTTTTTGACTATAAGATTCGAATAATCCTAAGAAATGCGGAAATAACTCCTTTTAAGATGTTTGAGGGTTTTTAAAAATATTTATTTCAGATTCAACATCTCATAAAACAGAAAGATGGTAAGTTTCACAATTTTGCATTTTGGCTCCACTGTGCGACATCTTATCAATACATTTAGGACTTCTTGGCAAGCGTCTTACAAGGAATCGTAATGCAACATTGAACAAGGAAGAGCTGAGCTGGGGCTCCACGAAACCATCAAATTCCTCTCGAATCTAATCCTTATATTCCAAAATTCATTGTAAAATCCTTAATGCTCCATATTATGTCTCAAATGAAATTATCCATCAAGACTTTAATATTCTGATAGGTTGCAGATTTGGCCCGAAATAGATATATTTGTATTTCCTTTAATTACAAAATCCATTCCTATACAAACCCAATAGTTCGCGGCCTGATATCCCAAACAATTGTCGAGACATCTGACAAGAATATATCAATGAGATTTATTAACTAGAATATTCATTGTAGTGCAATTAATGGGTAGTTTCTTCATGGCATGTAATAATAATCTGTATATCAAATAAACTCATTATTACAATTGTGAATTGTAAATCTCAATCTATAAATCTATAATTTAAAAAAATATGCGATCTCAAAGTCAATAGTATTTCATATACAAGGGCTTTTGTAACGAACTAGGCTTGTCGAGGCTAGACTTTCCCGACATTGTGAAAGCAATGCACATATCTGTCCTCCGGGACATCGGTACTGCACTTCTCCAGGAGCTCTACCGGAGAAAGCTAGTGCAATAAATCAAAAGGACGGCGCCTTTGCGAACTTGGAAGATGACACCTGTGCGGTAACCACCTGAGTGGCCCGACCACATCTAAGGACCACGCAGGTATATTGTTTTAGTAGGAGGAGATTTATCTACTATCGACCCGAGATAATGAGGGTTGCGGCAAAAAGTGTCATTTTCGTTGTTAATGGAAACTAAAGATTCAAATGTATTTGTAAAGCGTAGCACACCTAAAATATTTTATATTTTAAATAATACTGCAGTTTTTCGATTCAATATAGAGGCAGTTGGGTTCATGTTTTGAAATGTGTAAAAGCATTCCAAACAAACTGATAACAGTTGGTGATGCTCTCTTAAAAAGTTTAATTGAAATTCAACGGCTGGGCATCTTTCTACAAAATAAAACATTAGATAAACGCTTCTTTCACATTATCAACATTAAAATTTAACAAGCCACAATCAAAATAGTAAAAGTTATACCAAACCACATACTATTATTATAAAAAAAAATATGGTAAAATAATTTATTCTTTTGCAAATTGAGAACAAGCAAAAACCAATTATTATTTGTAAAATTTGCCTTTAGTTGATTATCATATTGTCAATTGAAAATTTCAAATCGAGGATTATCATAATGCTATTATGCCCCTATCTACTCCGTTATTTACAGAACACAGGATCCTGATGGTTTTTATAAAATATCCTGTATTGTTGCAAAGCTTTCCCCAAAGTTATAGAAATGAAAACTGATCGGCGCACTGTATAGGTATTGAGCAATAAGAAAAAATTGGCTTGAAAACTTTAACAATAAGGCCAGGAGCCTGATAAAGATTTTTTTGCCCTTCACGTCCCAGCCGAACGCTCCAGGTTGACTTAATCGAGAGGTTAGTTGATGTTCAAGAAACCTGAGAAGTGCGCGAAAAAAAAAAAGAAATACAGTTGTGACCGCGAAAATTCTAAAAACTAAATTTAGAAATTTCCCCACCTCCAAAATCATATATAGGACGCCACAAATGGTCTAGAAATGACCTCTGCCTCTTTCAGTGAGAATGAACCATAAGCTAGTTGCTAAAGATATGTATTGATACAGTAAAAAAAAAAATGTTACAATCTATTAAAAAAGAACAGATGAGATTTTTGGCAGGGGACAAGCATAATTTTGCCACCCTCTGCCCTTCCTCAATAAAAGTCCACTCTTTCATAACAGTATTTTCTATTTCGAAATAAATATAGTAGTCCGCTAACGTTAACTCATTTTATTAGTGATTAAAGTTGATTTAAGAGATGGACCGAGTCGATGGGCTTACGTCCGGTATGATTAAGAACCAAAAAAAGTGATTGGCTATAGGAAAAAATATCTATAGTAATTTCATACACAGAGTACAGCAATAAACTTTCCCTCATGGATCGTTTCTTCCATGATACAAAAAATGTTACAACGTTATGAGAACTAATAGCAATAGCATAAAAAATATAACTATTTATTTTTTTTATAGCTATTTAATTTGAGGTTTTAATGATGTGTGCAATCTCTTATCTTTTCTTTTCATCCGGCACTCCTATCATAACTTTCACTAGAGAGACATAGAGAGATAATATGGAAATTCATCCAATTACAAGCTTTGTTCCAAAACCTTAAATTATGGCTAGGTAATCTTAAATTTTTAAACTATGTTTCAAAATATATTGTATGAATCACACCGTTCCAGCAAAATGTTCTTTGAATTATTCATTTTACGTTTGGGAGTCCAATGCTATTATAACTACTAGAGAAGAAAATATAAACTTTAAAAATTAGTAACAAACTTTACAAGTCAAAATTTCAGTTGATAATTCATTACAGGCATATCTTATGATTTAGATTTAATATAATTTTTTTTCATGTCGTATAGGACAAAGAAATTATGAAGTGATGATTTGAACCAGCATCACAGAATTGCAGAAGTGCTGCCAAAACAGTCTTAATCAAATTGACATTCTTTAACGAATTGAAATTCGTATGGTATAGTGAAAAAAACTAGTATTATAACCGGGAGGGGGAGAGGAGAGGATGCAAGCTTAATCGCCCCTTCTTTCACTTCCTCCTCAAATAAATGTCAACAGTTTTATAACAATATTTAAGGAAATATATTTCAAGATAAATACCATTATCCCGTAACGTTAACTCATTTCACTGACTGAATTAAGCTCAACATTAAAATTGCACTTTTCAAGTTTTTTTTTTACAAAAATGTTACTCTCGAAATTTGCCCTAAATTCTGGTGCAAGGGATAAGTGTCCCCTTGCCCTCTCACCTGGATTCGGTCATTTGATATGGTATGTTCACTAATCTAAGATAGAGAGGAACAGTTTGTTAAATAATAGTGATTATTTAAAAAAATATAAGGAAATGTTAACAATTACACTTTCCAAGTGATCAGCAGATTCTATCTTCTGTAATATTCAATCGTGAAAATTCATGAAATGGGATCTCTGAGCCAGCAAAGCTTAGAATCATAATATAACATATTTTATGAAACTTGCATAAAAGGCTAAAATTGAAAACTATAAATGATAGTTTCAGGGTTCGAAACCGTATTTGAAAACATTAGCTTAAATATGCCAACATTTTCACTCTCACATTCACTGGAAGGATGGTCTTGGCCCGTTTGTTTCGCACGACCTTGGCAACAGACACGAGACAAGAGAACAAAGAGAGAAACATTGACTATTTGCAAACGAGGACCTGATTTTCGAGAACACCTCCAGGCCTTCAGAACAAAAGGGACAACGTATTCAAAGGAGGGACAAAGGGAGTGTTTATTGCAGGCAAGGGTTGAACCTGAGTATCATTATAGAAGGGAAAGTAGACCTAGTCTAAGGATCGCTTTTGCTTTCAAAGGATCTTTTGAACTAATGGTGGTGATTAGTTATAACTAACTGATTATTTTAAATACAAAATTTTACCTATATAAACAAAAAAATCTGGTGTGGCGCGCCCATCACAAAACATTCATTTACCACGCTATTTGATATAAGTTTTAAAATTTTGTATTTAGTAACCATGGAAACATTTATTTTTCATTCAATAATTTAAAAGTAGAAATTATTAACTACAACAATCACTTAAATTAGTGCGTTCGTCACTCTCTATTGCCTTCTACGGTTTTATAAGTTAGATATTATTTTTTCTAAAACCTTTAGCTTTCCAACGGTTTATTATACATCTATTGACTACTCTTATTTCCAGAAATTTGTTTTCAACGTGGGAAATTATTTCTCTTTTTTTTCTCCTTTAGTTAGTTATGAAATTCCTTCTTAGTTGATATATATCCATTTTTATTACTACTAACAATGAAAGACGGTTGATTATTAATAATTAAAATTAAATGTACTTCAGAGAAAGCCATTTTGAAATTTAGGCATTTAATCCCTGTCAGACTATTTCAATGAGAATAAGATCTAGCTGATATTAAATATAATTTAATTGTGCATTTATAAAACAAGTTTGTTCAAAATCGTTAGAGCCTTTTTCAAGAAAATTGTAAAAATAAGTAAGTTCGATAATATAAAGTTGAACTTCTGGTAAAACGATTTTGGCAAAAAAGTTACTGTAACATCACATGCTTATATATACCAACTTCAAATAAGCACACATTTTGCGAAACTTGTTTTTTTGTTCTTAGGGGATCTTAAAACGTGTATATCCGTTGAAAACTCGAATTCGAAATTTTACAAAATTTATGACGAACATCAAAGTATTCCACAAATTGATTATAACAATTTCTTTCCTTTACTTTATTCTCCTTGAAATTCTCCTTCTGCAATTCAGCAAACACAAAAACTTTTGGTAACTACACAAAGAAGTGTTAAAATTTATTTTTATTCTCATCACAGAGTATCCGTATTTCTATAAATACTTTAGCAATTTTCCCACAATTTCTGATTTATTTAATTGCCACTCAAGCTACTTTTGATGCCCAAAATGAAATGTAAGGTAAGTTTTAAGTAGATTTCGAACAAGAAGTTTTTAGTTCATAAAGTATGTATAAACTATGAACTGATTTCCGGCAAGGGGTTGCAAACACGATTGGTTTTCGGAGGGGCTTATGTTTGGGGCATGAGATGCTACATTTACATGGGTTGGTAAATTAATTGTTTTATTCTTATATTTTTTAATGTGTAATATCCATAGCTCGTAATACAGCAGTACAACTGAGACAGCTTGTGGGTTCATTCACACTTTCAGCACCACTCCAGCGCGTTTAGAGTCCTTTATTTTCTTAATTCCCTTTCTGTAATTACTGGACGTGTTAATTTGTTTTTTTACGTCCTGAATTTAAGAACACATAAATCTGGAGTAAAGTTTCATATCCCTTTCTTCTTTATCTCGATGCGAATGTTCTTTAAACATGATGTTCCACAACTCTGGCAAATAAGAGATATCAAATTATCATTATAAGTTTCAATAAATTTCTTTAATATTGATTTTTTTGTTACTTCGTCATTCTGTTCAATATGAGTGAGTAAAGTTGTTGGCGATGGCGACGTTGACTTCATGTCCGCATTTGAAATATTGGCAATATCACATTGGGGATTTAACAGAATTATTTTTCCCACAAAATACTTTCAGAATCTATAATGTACGAGTATATCAGTACTGTTTGTCCGTCAGTATATACCCTCGGCCCATCAGAAATACACTGCCGGGCTTCCACTGTATTCCGATTATCAGAATAAAAATACAAAATAATATCTAGAGCTTCTTTTCGCCACCATTACCCGAAGGAAGACCTCTTCCGGTTGAACCGCCAGATCCGTTAAGCTATTAATGGCGAGCCAAAAGGCCATTAGCAGTTTAAAAAGGCTGCCGTTTGATAGATCTGCGCCCGCCCCTCCGCTACGGGAACACAATCAGCCCAAGACGAGCCGTGTTCTAACAAATGCAACCCTTAACAAACCATCAATCTGCTCCTCATTCACAGCAGTTATTAATTGCTATATACTTTCGCTACCCTGACCCTCGCCAAGACCTCCTCCGAGAGGTTGACTTTAGAGTCTTTAGTCTTGTTGTTCTCCAAGTTTCGACGTACAAACAATGGAAAGGTGCGCAATGACAAATTGCAGTTCCGTCTGGGCCTAAACTGCCTGCCAGGGGTGGCGCGGTACCCCATCTGTTCACGGCCGAATCAGATCTTCGGGGCCTCGAAGCAATTATGCAAATGTGCTAGACCTGTGTCGGTCAATATAGCCGTACTTCACCTTCATATATATGTAGCTCGTATTTTATTAAACATTGTTATATAGTGATTGAACAAAATGCTAACTTTATCAGTGTTAAAATATTATATCATAGAGAAATGGTTTGAAAGATGGAAAATTAGATCAAACCCCTAAAAATCCAATCGTATCACTTTTATACTGAAGAAAAATGTCTGCCCACTAGTAATCATCAACATGTATGTACCTTCTAAAAACGTATTTAAATATGTTAGACCATACGCAAACCTCAAACTTGGAATAGCCACACTAAAGTTGCAATTGCCATTTAGATAAATATAGGTAATCATGCATGAAATCCTTTATATTACCTATATAAAAAAATAATAAAGTAAGGATAAAAATGTTTAATAAAAACAAATAGAAAATAAGAAACTTATTAATTAAGCGGTCGACTATAATTCCTATCGCTGTCGGTTATAACCAGACACTAAAATGTGCTAACGTGGGTCTTTTTCATCGT
The DNA here is from genome assembly GCA_948150685.1 of Rhaphigaster nebulosa. Taxonomy (NCBI): domain Eukaryota; kingdom Metazoa; phylum Arthropoda; class Insecta; order Hemiptera; family Pentatomidae; genus Rhaphigaster; species Rhaphigaster nebulosa. The sequence goes on from OX411311.1 coordinate 59,243,242, forward strand.
ATTTATAGGAATTTATGTGGTGACCTTAAAAAAATTAATTTAAATTACATTTCATTTCTAAAATTCTTTTATAAAAAAAAATAGAATAATCCAAAAACTTTAAGTTTAAGTGGCGGCGATAAAAAATCGTATTTATTGGGATAATTAAAATTATCACTGCATTAATTAGATCACAGCTGTCGATTTCCACTCGCTGAAGAGATGAACAAACCCCCAACGAATTCTTCTCAGTTGAGGTTGTGGCCTTAGCGTAATTAAAATTTAGTTATTTGTCTAATGAAAATATCATGATTATTCTCAGTCTTTTTTTTTCCGAGGAATAATCTCGAAACTTTGAAAATATTTTACTATATTTTATTTTATTATTTTTTTCCGAATATATCACATAGCACAGAACTTATTAATACACAAATTATATTAATAAACAAACAGAGCTGATAACAAAGGTTACAGAGTAGATTATAACAGAAATCAATAGAACATAATATGTTAACCATATTATGGTATATCGCTTGATACATAAGAACCTCCTTCTTTTTTTCTTTTTAATTTTGAACGATGTTACAAATAAATATTTATTATTCTGATATAGCTAGTAAAACAATTTGATATTTGTTTTATCTAGTTTTATCAGTTTTGATATTTTGTTTTTGATATAATCGGATCCGTAACTCCTCAATGCTGAAGACTTGCTCTGGCGCACATTCCCAGGCTCTAGTTAACTCGACTCCTGATTGGCTTAGCCTCAAAAAGTTAGCCGTGAACGTCATGGACCCTGGTCCGGTGACAGATGGTCATGGGGTCCACTGGCTGGGCTTTAGTCACGCTAATCTTTGACCAATTACCTCTCAGCCTCATTTTTTCTTTTCGAGAAACTCTTCCTCATCAGATAAGGAAAAAATTTGGGTGTAGAATCAGCAATATATCTAATAATTTTGACCTCGGAGGTAAACTGCATTATTTCGACAAGATACAGTTTTCTAAAACTTACATTAATGGATTCAGGTATAAAAAGATTTCAACTATATTCAAAGTGCTCTACTGAAATGTTGATTAAAATGGCATAGTGCAGTTTACCTCCGAGGTCCAGTAGTTATTTCATTTATTTAACAGGGTTCGCCTGTGTGGAATCTTCCAATAGTGTTATAATAGTAATTTTGTCTCACTATTTTTTTTAGTTCTTCCTTTCATTAATAAAGTGATTTAAAAAAAAATGTTCTAGTACCTTATGTACAAAGATCGTCAACTTTATGAACTAAGGAAACTTAAGGGTAGTTTAGTTATTTGTTCAGAGTCAAGAGAAACCCAATGAATTTCGAGAAAAAAAAAATTAAAGTCCGTCAAATTACATTGTATGACAATATTTTCAGGGCATCTAATCCTAATCGAAATTTACAGTTTTGTGTATTTGAGAATATTAATAGAGATTATAAATAACTGTATAAAATTTATTGGGTACAATGTGATTAAAAATTTTTTTTTTGTTTTTTTGAGTTGTGTATTCCCTACAGAGTCCCAAAACAATTATCAGATTCGGATTCAACATGGAATAAAGTTAAAGCAGTGGCAACTGGGGTTCACACAAATAATCTTTATAGTAAAAGACCTGTCACAAGTAGAGAAGCCTTCAGTTTTTCTGATTTTACTATTCAGGTTGTTAGTGTAAAACAGGCATTTTCCAAACAACTACAAGGTATTAAAAGGGTTATTTTTATACAGAGTCATATTGGTTAGGGAAGTAAGGAGTAATTTATTTCTTTTTAACAACTTCATTGATAAAGTGAAAATAAGTAACAAATACATGAATTGCAAATTAAATTAATTTTTATACGCAAAATTATCTGTTGTAAAAAATCCTAGTAACCGAGCAACGAACTGGTACACAAGAAATGTGTGCACACGATGCGATTATGGTACACAGTATCCTTACCGACGCCCATCCAGCCCTCCTCCACTGCTGAAGCTCATTGCACTAGCTGTGCGGGTAGCATCTGTCAGAATGAAGGCGTTATGTTTCTCTCAATCGTAAATTAATATTTTCTATTTCTTTTTACTACTATAAATCAATTGCATTTTTATTTTATAAAGCTCGGGGTTTCATGTTCACAAATGGAATAATTGCCACTGCCTTTGGGCCGCTAGAAGTATGACAATTTTTTATCGGAACGCAAATAGGTAAATATTTATTACTTTTAAAGTATTATCTCATCGGTTAGTTGTTTTACTATAACTAAGTAACTGAGTTTGAACGAAAACTTGAGTATTACTTTTATACTAAAAGAAAAAATTCGATGCCAGATATTGGATACCACTAAGATATTGAATTAGTGTTATCAATAACAAATTTACATAGTATCGAAAGGAAAGTATCGATACTTTATTTGTATCGATCTGTACCGTACTTCTCTATCTGTTTATTATATGCATTATTTCATGATTATTATTTAAACGTATGCTTGACTCAAATCCAAATAAATAAATTTTCTTTTCAGAATCTAAAAAATAAGGGAAAAATAAATGATTAAAAATTATTTTTGGGTATTTTGGCGCCCCCTTAAAGCGGAGCCTGTGGCGGCTGTCCCCTTTGCTCTACCCTAGCCTCTGCTTAATTTGTAGAACATTCTGTTCATACAAGATTCGACTGAATTTGTAAAAACAACAATACATCTGTTAAAAATAAATTATATCTTAAAGTATAGGTATAGAATTGATTAATTAAAATGTTTGATTATCAGAGTAAACAAGAAGGTGAGGGAGAGAGCAAGGTGCTAAAATTAAAAAAAAAAATTATATACAAATATTATTCAAATATATCATGTATGTACAGAAAAATAAATTTATAACACGGAAAAATGTTTACGTAAGTTTAGATACGACCAAGCAATAATAAAGACATTTTCTTGGTTCAGGATAATACGAATTTTACAATAGGGCACAAGGATTGTTTTGCTTAGTTCCCAGAATCAAAGTGAAATTGATCCAATATGGCGTAATACACAATTATTAATTATAACTAAAGACTTTAAAACAGTACAGGAAGTTCATCTATCAGATCATGTCTCTGTTATTATGAAATTTACACCCATTTATTTAATATAGAAATAAAGGACCCCTAATTCTAATTAAAGGAACATTGTATTCTAAAAAACCCCAAAACTGTTCTACTAAAACTAAAAACTGTACTTACTTTTACGTTGCTCCTTTATTTTGGCAACTTCTTAATCTATAATATTTTAAATGGAAACCATGCTTAAACCATTCAATCATGAATTAATTAGAAACAACCAGTTAGTTTTAGTTTTTAAAATTTTAAAACACAACTTACTATATGGTCTTTCTTCTTCTCCTTTCCTTGAGTTTCTTCATAAATAATTTTTAGTTAGTCACGAACACTAAGAAGTTAAATTCCGTTGATTCATTATAGAATATATATTCATACAAAAACAGCACAAAGAAAAATTTACAATAAAGATAAGAAACTTCAAAATGCAAATTAACGCGAAATCATTAGCTTTAAAAGAAGCATCTCGATTGCCTAGCAAGTAGTAGGCCGCAATGTCATAAGGATGATGACTCAATTACTCCACTTTTGGAGGTAAATTGTATATTTCAAATTGTAAGGTAAAATTTCAAACGAAATTATTTTGAGTTATATTCTTAATATTTTTTCCTACTTAATGACGATTAGTCAGGAATATGAAAAAAAAAAATCAAAGTTATCGAAGATTATCCAGACTCTGTTGTATAAGATGTTTAAAATTAATTACCAGTTGTCTTTTTCAATTGTTAAATTATAATTTAAAATAATAATGTCTCCATTTAAGTGAAATAAAAAATTTCTTAGTTGAAGCCAGGTTATTCTTTTAGTAGGTTAGCATTGCAACTGAAAGAGACAGCGCCAAAACTAGCTAAATAAGGCAAAACAAATAATTTTTGACTTGTTAAGCATCTTTTTAGAGATCAATCTTATCTGAGTTAGTCTTGTCAACAATAACTTAAATTCAACTACTATACTAACTAGTAAAGACTTCCTCTATTAGAAACAAAGTGTATTTAGGATTCAGTTATAAAGGTATTTCACAAATTTAATACAAAACTAGTAGATTGTTTCAAGATATGTAACATAATAATAATTATTTTTTTGTTTAAATAACCTTGATTCTATCCATAATTATTAAGTTTAACTGTAACAATGACATAGGTTTGATGATAGTTTTATTAAAAACCAAAATGTCATTCTAATTAAGTTTATTGGGATTTAATTAATTCTACATTATGATTCTTTTATTTATTGATTTATTAACTATTCACAACTACCACACATACATTTACTTTTTCAAATATTAACAGTCCAATAGAAAGAAGTTTCTGCTTATGAAGGAGTGGTATAATTTTATTCATAATGGCTCAATTAGTCAACCATTTTGTGCTGACACTTTTTAAATTTATTTAGTAACATTTTGTGTGCAATTATAAAGTGAAATGTAAAGAATTATAAAATAAAATAATAAAAAAAAAATACAAATTAGATAAATACAATTTAACAATTAAATATATAAATATTATTAAATAATTTTAACAATTAAAAATACAATTCATTTTTTTAACCTTCCCTCATTTTCTTAACTTTAAATGAATTAATTTGTCCACCTCTAGTATAATCTAATAATTTGTTATAAAACAGCCCAGCACTGATATTATTTTTTTGAATTGGCTAATAGATACTTTACTATACTATTTGTAGATAACTAGTCGTGACTACATTAGTGATTCATTTGGTACCTACTGTTTATTTTAGTTTTAGGTATCTGTTGCATGTCACTTATATTTCGTTATGCTAGGCCTATAAAAATTATCAATTTTCAAATATGTTACAAAGGTAAAACTAAATAGTTTCTTAGAAATGCCCGGAGATCTCCAAGTTTTCAAATAAAAAATATTTTAAAATCACATATATTTATTTATTTTGTTTCAATTTTTTTTTTTGTCATTAACAAAAACAAGTTAAATTTTTTCACTATTTGTAGTATGCCCTATATTATGTAATGTTTTTTTTTTTTTTTATTCACTGCACAAAAAAGGGGCAGTATGCCTCTGTTGGTGCAGATGCAACGTTTAAAAACAATATTTTATACTGCAATACATACTAAAATTTATCGCATACCAACAGGCTAAACTTTGTCTGCATTATTAAAAAATAACTATTCAAAAATGAATGGATACTATGAATTGTTGATCAGATCAATTTTTAATAAAACCTAAAAAGCCAGTGAAATTCTTAAATAAATAAATGTGATTTCTACAGATTTTTATTTAACTCGTTTACGGCCACTGTTGCATGTATGCAACATTAATTTAACTTTTTTTTTTGTCAATAAATTTAAATATATTTTTTTTTATTACATTGGTTATTTATTTAAGATTGATAATTAATTAAAATATTTTTTGGGGGAGGAAATTTTCTCTTTCTATTTTATAAAAAATAGTGAAATTGCTTTTCCTTTATTGTTCACGAGTAGTAATATGTAAATTTTAATTACAATCAATTAAGGACTGCTACAACTAAATCATTGAGACTCCTTAAAAAGCCAGTTTAATGTTGCTTATATGCAACCTTGGCCATTCAGAAGTTTTTACAATAATGTCAGTCTAAAGCTTTGTTGGTTTAGAAAAAAATAGTAACAATAGGGGGTATTGTTTATTCATTTTTTTAACCTTCCCTCATTTTCTTCTCAGTTCCACAGTTGACAGTTTTATTTATAAAAGTTAGGAAAAGAAGTATACTTCTTTTCAACCTTTATCATATTTTTATTATCAAGTATTTCTTTTTCATATATTTTATTTGCTTATGATACAATTTTATTTGTAGGGCTTTACTGTTCAATCCAGAAACAAATAAAGTCTGGACTACAGAAGAATTGTTAGCAATGCTTCAGGAAGATATTGATGATGAATCATCTGATGACTTTTTAGGTGCAGTTTACATACCTGCAGAGGTAGAGACACACTCACTCATGATGAACGACTGAAAATGTAAATGGTGAAGAACCAGATATCACAGGTACATTTGAAACCATAGAAATAATGGCAAAATCTTAGTTACTCCCCATTCAAGTGCAAAATACTGCATTAATAACAAAAGAAATCCAAGGAAAGTAATTTCCAACCCAATTGGAACAAATCAGTTCCAGTGAGCTTTTCTGAAACTCCTCACTTAGAAGAACAAATCTGTTGGGAAAATATTTTCATTTATATGGATTGCCTCAATGTGATCTGTATAGGTCAAATAATGATGATAAAGGTTTGTCTGTTGTGAAAAAAACTTCAACTGAAACAATATATACATTTATCGAATAACATTCATTTTGATAAAACTAACAAATTTTCCAAATTGAGACCAATAATTGAAATACTAAATAAACATTTCCTAAAAGTAGGATAGGCGTGCAGGTGGTTGATACCTTATTTTGGAAGACACCGCAAAAATGTTTTTAAAAGTAAAACCAGTACGCTTTGGATTCAAAATGTGGTGCATGTGCTCTTCGGAAGGGTACCTGTTTCAGTTTCAATTTCAGTAAAAATTGAAAAAAACTTGTTCCTTGGGTCTTGAGTATGTTTTGGATTGTGTAATACTACTTCCTGATCCACATTTGAACGTCAAGGATGAGACAAGGCAAAGGTGTAGAATATAATAATATATAAAAGCCAGATTATTTATATGTGTGAACAAAAACAAGATTGTTTTAAATCATATCATGAATAAAAAACTAAAATTTGGTTATATTTGTAATTTTTTATTTATTTAATGTTTTTTATAAAAAAATTAAAGTTTTAAAGCAACAGTATTATTGTAGCATGTATAAATACATAACTATATGTTAAAAATAAAAATGCTTTACTGACCAATGTTGCATGAGCACATTTTGTACTGCCATTGTGGTTCAAGAAACATTTTTTTTTATTTAATTAGGCTACTCTAAAAATATTTCTTGAAAAAAAAAATCAAAACTTTCAACTAGTTTTATGCTCGGCTGTAAATGGCTTAAAAACCTATGGACCTTCAGGCATCTATAACAAAGTATTTTCATCCAAAAATAATTTTTAAAAGTTTCCTATCTGCCATCTAATTTTCTGAGACTAGAGTTATATACCCGAATATTTTTAGGATGAATAGAATTTTGCTATGCAATGATTTACTTTTGTTAAAGAGTTAAGTTTTATGATACCTGTGCATTATGCTTGGATGTGTACAAAGTATTGCTAGACACATTCTTTCCTGGATAGGCGACAAATAAAAATATCTGTTAGGTTGCTATCTATTTATTTGAAATAACCTTTAATTTCTTGGTGAGTTGATCACATATTTGTTAATTACATATCAGTAAATATGCATAAAAGCTTATCTAACTACATAATCATTTGGTGCAATATGTCCTACACATTCAGGATTTCTAATTTTTCTTGCCATTTTAAGTAATGCAGCATGAATGCCCTAGAAATTCTTATTACTTTTCTGTTGAACTGCTATCAGGAAATTATAAAATGAGAATGAGGTTTTTAATACCTATAAAAAAAATAAAATAAAAAGCATTAATGATCAAAGCAAAATACATTGAATACATCAACATTGAAGTAAGAACGAACATTGATGAATGTGACTAAACTTATTTCTAAAATTCCTCCAAATAATAGGGGTTGCTCTGCTCGTGACATAGTAATCAATATTGTTTTTTTGTCTGAAGCTTTTGCGCTAATCCATTCTGTCATATAAACTGCATTTGAGACCTCAGAACACTGAAATATATGAATTTAAGATGATATTGCTTGCAAATTAATCTTTTATAAATATTCCAAATAATAAAGGGAAACATCTATTACAATTAACCAATTTATTCCCTAAACATACTTGTTTAATTAAATTATTGAAATTATAATTCACTAATCCAATTTTTAATGATTACAAGAATTTATCACATGCATTAATTTGTATTGAATATATATGTATATATAAATTTGGTTTTGTTTAATCATTAATAATTTTCTATTAATTTGATTTTTGTATTGCCATTTAGTCTTATTTACCTACTCCACTTAAACACATTAAGTACATAAGTAGATTTAGGTCTTTTCTAGATATTTTTCCTAGCACTGATTGACTAGTTATTAGAATTTTTCACAGGATAAATTAGCACTGAAGCCAGGATTAGAATCGCTCTTTGCTCTTCCAGAATATTTTTATCATTAAAATCATATTTATCTCAACATTTTAAAAATAAAAGGTTTAAAGATAAAAACAGTTATTCATATTGTTTCTGTTGATTACTTTTGTTGAAATATGAAAATATTCAGGATTTGAGACAAAAATCTAATTATTTAAATAAGGATTGAAATAACGTGTGGCTAGGTTTCTGTGATCAGTTGCTTAGTTTGTTTAGTTTAGTACATATTACTAAAGTTTTGTGCCTAATCATAGTTTATATTATTACAGGAAATTTATAAAAAAAAAAACTGATACATTGAAAAAAAAAATAGAGTTAAATGTTTCAGTAATGAAAACATTAAATATAAATAAGATTTGAAAAATAACTGCTCTCCTGTAACATACAAGTTTTAATGTTTTTCTAGAATACCATATGTTTATAATAGTGTTTGAAGATGGTCTAATTTATTATTAAAAATACCAAATTTATCATTATATGTGACCTCTTCTGTATAGATTAAAAAATGAAGTGTATGTTGTTTGATCAGGTTATGATTTTGTATATTTAATTGTTTTTTTTTGTTTTTTAAGTAAGATTATCCCACACTTTCCAAAAATAATTTCTCATATTTTTCTTTGTATCATCATAATGCACAAAACACATAGAGTTAATGGCGTTCTGTACACCACCCTAATGATTTAGGTACCATGAGGAATTCTTGAAAGTTTTATAGAATGCTTCAATTTTAAAATTTTAATATTGTTACTTATATTAATAAACATTAACTATCTTACAGAAAATTACCTGAAACGTTATTTCATTGCTATACCAACAATATAGATACAGAATTGTTATTAAAAAGAAACATGTTTCAAATAGATTAATTACTGCTGCAAAAGGTGTTTGTTTAATCTGAAAAAGTTATATTTAGGATTTACATCAATTGTTCATGTAGATTAGTTACTAAAACAGAATATTGTTCATACCAAATTTGTTAGAATAAAAATTCCAGTACAGAGCATAATAATTGTGTTAAGGAACTGCCATATGAGAACTTTTGATGTAGCATTTTTAAAGTCATTGCAAACACTGTACAGAATAAATCAAATTATTTTAAAATATATGCTTTTCTAAATAATTATTTGTGAATATTATGCAACACAATGTTACCTGAGAAGATCTGTGTAATACTTCACGCAAGAAATAAGTTCTTCTGTAGATTTTCTATTGTCATTAAGAACAAGATGATTCAATTTATATTTCAACAACTTAAAATGGCAAAGGATGACATCTGAAGTACAGAAATATAAAACTTCAAACATGTAATTGGAATGACCTAACAGCAAAATGCCGGGGCATTGCAGAAGATATGAAAAAAACCACTGAAGCCAAGTGTCCAAGAAAACTGGCCATGTGTCCACTATTCTTGTCCTCTCATGATGTACAAGTGCAACAACTGGAGGTCGTATGAGCCAATCCAATATACTTGCAGTAAAAACTGTCACACATGCAACAAATATAATCCAAGTTCGTTTCAATGAATTTCTTGCTATCTGCTGTAATATGGGATTGTTCGCTTCAGAAAACATCTCTGAAATATCACAGTTACAAAAATTATAACTCTGTAAAAACCATGTATATTCTTATAGGTGTTCATTTTTGATAGATAAGCTAAAAACATTAAAGATTTTTATTTATTCCAAAAAGTGAAGAAACATATGAGTAATTTAGTCACTAGATAGTTAGATATTCACTAAGATATTACATGTGGAATGTCCACTTTGAGACGAAAAAATTGGCCACTCTTCTAATATTTGCCTAATTATTCAATCTGTTGATTAGGATTGTCATCATTTTGTCCAGGTATAAACTCTATTGAATATTGATGGGGTTGGTTATCAAGACAAATTAAGAGCTAATTAGGGATTGATAAATTATTTGCCACTTATATAAATTAGTTTTATTGAAAACTAGTTTCGAATTTTATACATTCATCCTCAGTTCTAAAAACACACAAAAAATTCAAAAATAAGCCATTCAAAATATAGTTGGTATTATTATACATATTAAATTATATAAATCAGTATTATAAAACATTTATGAATTATGAATTTAATTAAGACAAAAAATCAAATACATGTTGGTACTCACTGAGGTTTAAATGGATTATATCAAACAGAAAAGTTTGTGCTGGTTCCTTCTCGCATTGTACTAACAATGAGTGAGAAATAGGGTAAGGGTTTTCCCACGCATGCCGGTGAGTAAGTTTTTCTTTAAAATATTTCAATGATATTCCTTATTTGTTTCATATGACCAACATTATTATGGTAAAAGGCTGTGGTTTAGATATTAGTTTCTTGGAAAGAAAAACAAATATTATATGTTGACCACTTTTTTTTACCTCTCTGTGTATAAACATTTCGAGTTACTGAAACAGCTTAGTTCAGTGGATCTTATATATATTTTTGAAGGCAGGGTAGTGAAAAAAGTCTTCATTGAAATAATATTTATTACTGATCAAATTACTGCATGATCAACGTTTCGGGGTTCTTCCCCATCATCAGGACCAAACTGCAATGTGATATGTCAAGGTCAATTTACATGGCTAAAAAAATTTTTATATATATATATATATATATATATATATATATATATATATATATATATATATATATATATATATTATATATTATTTTTCATCCTCCTTTAAATTAGTTTAAAAATTTAAATATATATTAAAATACACTGAAATAACAATATATACACATAAAATCACATACATATAAATACAAAAACCATCCATTATTTCAACGAAGACTTTTTTTCACTACCCTTCAAGATCATATCATTAGTCTTCTATCAAATTATATTCATCTTATATATATTTTTGTTTCATAAATTTTAAATATTAGGTGTGACATTGCTATGAAATAAAATTATTTTCATATCAATCCTCCCATATCAGTAACTTTACATTTAACCTTATTTTAGAAACAAAAATTCAATCTATAGTGTTCACCAGCAATGTCAATGGAACTTGAGACCATTGATACCCTTTTCGTATAATCATGTAATATCTCAAAAAAGGTTAATTTTTAGATATGCATTTATTCTTAGCGATAAGGACAATATCTATGCAGTTCATCACTGTAATATGCATATATGTAAAAATGTTAAAAAAATCTATGTAAAAAAAATATTTTGAGATATTACAGTGTTGAACTGCATAGATCTTGCTTTTATTGTTAAGAATATATGCATATCTCAGTATTGACCTTTTTCGAGATGTTATGTTGCTGAATTGGATTACATTGCTATTTATCAATAAATATATATCAATGTCGGCTTAAAAAATAAATAAATAAATAAACAATTTTTTTTTAGTTACTTTGATTGAGAGCCTGTTTAATATATAAAGTATTAATAATTTTTATATTTAGCTTGTAAATTTGAATGATATATTTTATGAATGTTTCTGAGGTATAGTAAGTAGGAAGGGGTATTGAATAAAAACCTGAAGACTAGTGGTTCATAAAAACCTTGAGAAACTTTTCAAAGTTCTAGTCTGGAATAGGTTCCCAACCTTGTGACAATTATGTCTTTGAAAAAAAAATAAAAAATATTTTCATATATTATATATATTCAAATGTCTGTTCTTATCCATCTAGAATTTTGTGATTTATGGTTCTAAAGTATACTTTTTACTTCCTTGTACGAAGTAAAGGAAGTTTTACTTCCTTGTACGAAGTAAAGGAAGTTTTGTGATCGCGAAAATTTTCGGTTTTCAGATTTCAACAGAAATATCCATTTTGACCATTCCTGAATCCATTTTGACTAGTTTCGCCCTAGCATCTGAATGTACTACATTCCTACATACTACGTTCGTATCTTGCATAACTCAAAAATGGTTAGCCGTAGAAAGTTGAAATTTTGTATCTAGGATTGTTGTAAAATCTAGTTGTGAACCACCCTTTTTGGTCACTGCTTGATCACCGGAAATGGTACTTCACTTGAAGGTCATAATTGATTTCCATCAAAAATTATATTAAAATACTATGAAAAACTTCTCAAATTTAGTATTTATAACTTATATATTGATTTAAATAACATAATAGATTTTGGTCTAAATTGAAAACCGGAAGTGGTACTTTACTTGCAGGTCATATTAGACTTTCATCAAAAATTATATTAAAATATAATGTAAAACATCTCAAATTTGGTAAATAGGACTTTTATATCAATATGAATGTATTTACTATATTTTGGTTAAAATTGGTGAGCTGAAAAGGGTACTTTACTTGATAAGCTTACATCAAAAATTATATTTAAATTAAATACATAAATCATATGTTTTGGTAATAAAGGTTACAAATGCCATTTGGTTTCCAATACAATTTAACATTTTTATTAATTGTTTTAAATGTTAAAATTGAGTGTGTGTCAATAGATGGATGTAGCGATGCCAAGTGTCGTTTTTGAGATACTGCAATCTTCGGAAAATAGTAACCAAATTCAGGATCACTTTTTGAGCCACCGATTTATAGTTTAATAGGCGTACAAGGAAGTCATGTGTTGTCCACATCAGATATTTTTTGTATTATTCCCAATTTTATCCAATGACTTATTTATTTAAAAGAACACTAATTATTTTTTTTTTTAAAGAAAATAAATAATCTACAATACCCTCTCTTCTTTGTTGTTATTGAAACACCTCTTTGATTTTAATTTTCTGTGGCCATCTCAAAATAGGCTATGATCCACATTTATATTATTAGAAGTGTATAGGAGGCCTCTTATCTCCTATTATAATTTTTGTCTAGTTGTATTTAGTACTTTATATTGATATGTATGTTGTTCTGCACAAAATTATGTTACATGTTTTATCATATAATTCACTTTATTTTAAGAAAATCAATGAGCTCGGAATCTTCCAACTGCTTACCCGAAAGCCTGTCCATCAATGCTTTCAGTTGTTTCCTGTAAAAAATGACATTGGCAAACTTGAATAATCCCATCATACCAGGCATAGCTGCAAATATAGTGAACAAATTCTGCATAATGTCTCCTTCAACGAACTTTAGATACCCTTGAATTATCATGGACGTCAAGAGATAGGGTAAATAAAGCATTGACAGATTTCGAAGTCTTATTCGCCATTTCCTACCAGACTCTGTTTCTGCTTCTTCTCCCCAACACCCAAACATATTTAGCCATGAGATTAGAGGCCATTTCCAAACATCAGTCAGATTTCCTCTCTTCCACGGCCACTGCATCTCGAAAATACTTCAAAAATAATTAAAAGATATTACTTATATTTCTTAGTTTAAACATTGTTAAGAATCACTAAATCAATATTTTAAAGCTATATTATTATATATTACTGACAATCACTCTACTCTAACCACTCCATACCAAATGGAACATGGAACAACCATGGTGTGAAATCCTGTATGGATTTTTCGAAGTAATGGGGTACACCTGAAATTATATCAACCCTAAATTCCACCGCGTTATATCAAAATCCAATTACTCCAACCAATCATGAGTGTGGAAAACTGATGAGAGTGGAACAATGAGTGCATAGTTTTAGGTTGTGCTATAGTGTAGTTAAAATTTACAATATTGATTGTATAAAATATGTTTAAAAAATATTGATATGAATAACTTCTATTTTTTTTTACCATTAATTATATTATAAAATAATTTTAAACTTTAATTAAAAGTAAATAAACATTTTTAGTGGATTTATAATTTCTAATATGCATAAAATGTCCTCTATTTTTTTATACTTTTTGGTTAGGCAGTTAAGATTAAACTATTTAATGTTTTTGCTGTTGTAGTGCCATTATTTATAGCCCCATTAATACGTGTTTGCGTGAGTTTAAATCATCGCCTGTCGTTGAAAAATGGAACAATGGAATGGAATGATCATCAGTGGAGGGGTCCTTGAAATCATCTTCACTCTGAGTACTCCAGTTGCTCCACTTCATTGTTCCATTTGGAGTGATCCTCAGTGGCTGCCTTAAGACTAAGGAGTAAGACTAAGCCAGAGTGCAAAAATTGGATTTACTAATATCAAGCTATAAATTTATGGAGAGATTATATATCTCAAGTCTTACAAGAACAGATTATAGATGCTGTATAATCCAGTACTAATGGAAAAAAAAACACAATTTTAAAAACATAATAAGATTAATTAATATACTGTTATTTTGTTTTGTGAATCTATTAGTATATATATATATATATATATATATATATATATATATATATATATATATATATATATATATATATATATATATATATATATATATATATATAATCACAAAAATGCAAATGTCCGACAAAAATATTTTGACTGGTAGAGAGTCCGACAAGTCAAGTGTGTGAAATTGTTTATTAAGGTCTCAATTAATAATCAGTTGACATCCGCATGATGATATAGAAGGATTAATCTAATTAGGGATTGAGAAATTATTTGCCACTTCTATAAATTTGTTTTATTGAAAACTAGTTTCGAATGTTATACATTCATCTTCAGCTCTAAAAACACACAAAAAATTCAAAAATAAGCAATTCAAAATATAGTTTAGTATTATTATACATATTAAATTAGATGTAATTTAAGTCAGTATTATAAAACATTTATGAATTATGAATTTAATTAAGACAAGAAATCAAATAAATACATGTTGGTACTCACCAAGGTTTAAATGGATTATATCAAATAGAAAAGTTTGTACTGATTTCTTCTCACATTGAACTAACAATGAACGAAAGGTATGTAGGATGTTTATAGATAAACAGTTTAAGGGTGGAATATATTATTTCTATTTCTTTATTATAGTAGAAATTGAAATAATATATCCCATAGCAAAAAATAATGGGTACAATAAAACCACTATCAATCATATTTTAAAAAAACAAATACAAAAAAGACAGTTAATGATATCTATTCAACAACCCCGAAGATAGACCCATCCTGAAACATTATGTTTTGATTCCATATTACGGCCCTATATCCGCCAAAGTCGAAATGAATTGAAAAAACTAGGATTAAATCCTGCATTTAAAATAAAAAAAAAACATATCCTTATATTTCTCTTCTCCTAAAGACAAAATAGGCCCTTTCGATAAAAGCGGAGTATACGAACTAAATTGTAATAATTATGCAGCCAAATACACGGGAAAAACTGAAAGATCACTAAATCAGAGATTTAAGGAAAATACATGTGCATATAATAATAAATTCATTTAAATGAAAAAACCCATAAATTCATCAAAGGCACAGGAGTTAAATTAATACATCACTTTGAATACAGCCTCAAATTAAATATATATGCAGCACTTGAAATAATAAACTCTTCAAATCCAATCCAGATTTTTGCTTAAATGACCAAATAAATATCTCCAATAGTCCTATCTTAAATTTATGCCCATCTTTAACAGAAAAACCAATTACTCGCCGGCATTACAGGAAAAACCCAGACCCTTAAACCATTTACCTATAAACATCCTATCTACCTTTCATTCATTGTTAGCTCAATGCGATAAGAAACCAGTACAAACTTTTCTGTTGATATAATCCATTTAAACCTTGGTAAGTACAAACATGTATTTGATTTCTTGTCTTAAATAAATTCATAAATGTTTTATAATACTGATTTATATTTCATCTAATTTAATATGTATAATAATGCCAAACTATATTTTGAATAGCTTATTTTTGAATTTTTTGTATATAATATTCAAAACTAGTTTTCAATAAAACAAATTTATAGAAGTGGCAAATAATTTCTCAATCCCTAATTCAATCAATAATTCCTGGCTGATTTTTGGTGTTCTCAAAGAAAAAGTATGCTCTTTTAAAGTAAACGGTTTCTCCGACAAATTAGGTGTAGCAGGATGCTTGTGTGAAACACTGAAGATTATGTCATTTTTCAGTTATAGTCTATTATTATACTATATGGTATTATAAAGCTCTCCATTAGGTTTTAGCTCAGTATTATGAAACTTTCCAAAAGCTTTCAGCTTGATATTATTAATTTTTTGTATGCTAGCTCTCGGACTATTCTTCATGATGAAGTATACTTAGCTGAAGCAACCATTTATAACATAATAAAAAAATTCATTTCAACTTAATAATTGTTAATAACTCTTCCTCTCTCCTCAGCGGTGAATAATTGCTGAAAAATAATAGCAGCCATTCCTGTAGGACCGTTGAATAAACATTACGTTTGCATTTAGAACGAATAAAAGTTGAAAGACCCACAATCATTTTTCTAAAATTATTTTTTTTATTCATTTATGCATAGATCATCATTTATTGTACTGCGAGTTATTCGTTTATCAGTGGTTAAAATTGTACTTCTTACTTATTCTTATATTTTCTGATATGATCTATTAAACCAATGTGGTGTTACGTACGAGAATAGGTCTCTTGCATAGAACATCAAACAACTGACAGAATCTGTACTTACGATAGCTTCAGGCATGATTTTTCTTATTTTAATAGTTTAATCTTTGATAAACTATTTTCGGACTGGGGTGGAAGGCTATCTATGTCCAGGATTGTATGCGAATAGGTGCTAAAGAGGTAAAGGGTAGTCAGATACTTTAATAGACATTTAAATTATCTTTTATTTGTTTAAGTTTTGATTTCATTTATAATTGTGTTTATGTTGAATTTTTTTCATATTTTCTTGTATATTATGATTAGGCATATCATGATATCATACATGATATGGCATGTAGATATGTTTAAAATGGTAACCGTTGGAAAGCAAACAAAAATAGTAATAAATAAAATATTAATATTATGTGTTATATTGATTAATCATTAAACGTTTGTTGGTATGTAGTGTTATTAATTATGCCTTAACTTTTCTGACTCAGGATTTTTTATATGGCAATCGGAATCGTTACTTTTTTTTTATAACTTTTTTTTATTGCATTTGTAAAAATTTACATTAACTCTATAATTTAATAAAACCACCCTAAATATGAAGAGAATAAGAAGTTAATTTTGTTATGACTAAACATTAAATGCTCTAATGGCAAGAATTAAATTAAATTGAATCTTAAGTAAATGATCTCAGGGAACCCTCTATCTGGAACAACTTCAAACTCTTTTATGAGTAAGTTATTATTTTTATAAGTGTAATAGACTAAAAAAATATTCTTTTGTTAATTTAAACAATTTTCTATAATTCATTAATTATATTTGTATAATAAATATTATATGTAACATAAAAAATACATTTTTTTTTTTTTTTTACACATAATTAGTAATCATAATGAGAGATGTTAACTTACCAGGACAAAGAATACAAATGTTTCAAGGAATGATGTCATTATAAATTGGGTCAAACTTGTTAAAAACTATTAGGAAAAACTGACGGTCATTTTCACAAAATAAACTAAACTTGTTGAAATGTTGATAACTACTTATATCATTTCCAATGCTGATACCTATTCCCATTTTATTGATTAAAGTTAAACTCGATCATTATTAGTTAGTGTGTATTTTGAAGAGTAATTTCAAGGCAATCAAAACCTACATTGTATTGAATTTATTATTAACCATGAGTATTCTTCCTATTTAGGGTAATTTTTAGTTTTAGCTTACTCATTAAATTTGTATATAGTTTTAGTTTAAGTAACAAAAACTTTTTTTTTTTTATTCAAAATTCACAAAAGTTTAAATGAGATTTGAAAACAATACTTTTTATGGTTTAAATTTGACACCTAATATTCTTTTTTTTTAAATCAGATATAATTCTTAATAAATAAAATATAAACTAAAATAAGCACCTTTCATGTAATTTTATTACTATATTGTTTTTACCCAATAAGTATTTTTTACCTGGTTTTACAAAAAATTCTTTATTAAAAAAATATAATTGTTTTCAGATAATGTAAGAACGCTAGTAGTCAACATCCTAAAAATTATAGTAATATTTCATGTAGAGATAGAGCATTTAAATCTTAATGAAAAAAAAATGCCAAAAATGTGACTAGATTTAGTAGCTCTTTATTATCACTAAAATTTACTTCTTCTCGAGATACATCGATTTCTATCATTCTTATTAGTAAAGGATCAAAGTTTCTCTTCCGTTTGACCATGCACAACTAATTATCAATAAGCATTATTTCATTATCAATATTTCAAACAGAAATACAAAATTAAAGTTACTCTTAATTCAAAATTTATTTAGCCATAATGTTATTTCTATTTTCGAATTTTTATAAGTATACTTTTTAACTGCAGAAGGTTGGGGAAGTGTAAGAGATAAAAAATATGTTTGTCATTGTAGGTTGTCCTTTACTATCTATAATCCCAATTTTCTTCTCATGATCTATTTTCATTGAAATATTAGGATGATTGGTTATAGTCCATTAATTCAGTTATGATGAATGCTAAGTTTTGTGAAGAAATCTTCTAGGATCGAGATAGACTGTTAAGATACAATCTGCGTAATGATACATCATAAGCAATAGGGACATTTTTTTTTTTTATGTTGATTTCTAAGACATATTTTTTTTAAAAATATTTCGATTTCGATATTTCTGTTTGCAATATATCTTTGAAGAGTTAATTTTTAATATTCTTATTGATTTTTCCAGCAGATTTCTGAGAAAAAAAAATTACAGAACAAACAAGTTTTTTTAACAGCTATATTATGTCAATTCAAATAAATTTATTTGTATCATTTATTAAATATTTTTCTTTACAACTTGGTTTACATTTTTGACATTTCTAACATAAAATTAAATTTTTATTTTATTTTTCTTTATGAGCAAAATATTTTCTATTTTTAAATTGCATTTAATGTTATTTCTAACATATCATAATGATTAAAATGCTTTGTTTGTACTTGTTTCAGTTGTAGAGATGATACACACTATGAGTGCTAATTTCTATTTAAAAAACCTGTACTTCAGTATCTCTAAGATAAGACCTGCAGAATCGGTTTCCTCTATAATGGTAATTGACATTTTTGTGAATAAGGATTTATATAAATAAGAATTCCTAAATGTTTTATTTGTTTATTATTATTATTTTTGTAAGAAAGCCTAGCAGATAATTAGTGGGTAGAGCTTCATACGCTGAAATAACTCAGCTCGAATCCTGGTTTAGCTGAATAAATTTTCTATGAACGAAAAATCAGTAATTCCACATTCATAAAGTAATTTTTCACCCTTTTCTTCATCTTTTCATAATAAATTCAAAGCACATTTTATGCCCCAGTAATTTTTTTTAAGCTCCCAGAATTCAATCGCTTTCCTGATTAAGCTTTTTGATATTTTGTTGTAGTATTGTATGATTTCTGAACCTTTCCTCACTTGAGGGTCTACAACTTTATTCCCTTTGATTCTTTCATGAATCAGTGTGCATTATATGATAAGTTGACTGCCTTTTGTTATTGGATTATGGACACCTAGGCAGTTTCAGACTAACCACAATGTGAACTCAATGTTCAATGCGGTCTGTCTATCTGATATGTAAATCTTTTTGTTTTTGGCCATTACTTAAATTTAAATTCTCTTTTAGCTGTTTCTATTGGGTGGTTCTCTGTTTGGTATGATCCCATATGATCAGTCATCTGACTACACCTTTCACCTGACTGACCTTTCATCGCGTCTTGCCTTTCATAACTTTTTTATCATTGGGTTTCGTTCACCTCTATTTGACCCTCTCTCAAATGATTACTTGAAATGCCTTTTCAAAAATATTTTCTGGGTTAGCAATTCTTTAATAAGCTGATCAACTTGTGTCCTTTGAGCTTGGTAAAGATTTTAAAATGTTCTTTATTTCCTAGTTGCCATCTTTACTGACTTTTGTGTCAATCTTTGAATAATCTGTTATATGACTGTTATATGATCTGTTATGCAATAATCTGTTATATGATCTGTTATATTGCTCACAACCTCTTCTATCTGTACTAATTTATACTAATTCCTGTAATTTGTATTTAACCAATTAAGTCACATGTTAGTTATGCATCATACTATTATGTAGAAAGACAGCCCATTTTTTGTTTGTAACCGCTAACCGCGAAAACAACTGAACCAATTTTTACCAAATTTTCATTGCATCATCTTCAGGGTCCCTAGAAAGTTTTGTAATAATAAAATTTACTAATTTTTCATTAAAGTGTTATTAAAAAAATTAATAATTAATTGCTAAGACAAAAAGTATCGTAATTGCAAACATTATGACAACTTCCAACCCGTGGAACAAGTTGACTACAAAAACTTTTTAATATGTGAAATTTTGTAGTTCTCTAAGGTTCGCCTATTACAGTATTTGCTTAATAAAGTATCTTTAATAGATCTTTGATTCTTTAATTTAAAGTTTTCTATACTCTTTGTCTTGCCCCAGTTGCACTATTTTTTTTAACCTCTGAATAAATGAATATTTATGTATCCTTTCACATAGTCTGTTAATTTGAATATATTGTGTTGTTTTCTTAGATATTTTCCTGAAAAGTAGTGGGAAAAAGATTTGAGGAATGGTAATGGTCAACAAAAGGAAAATGGAAGAAAATAGAACAATAAAATTTACATTTTTATTGTCCTAACAACATGTTTTCTAGGAACTACATTCTAACACAATTTACATTACACGACTTATGCAAATGTCTTAAGCTCCCCTTACACGTTCAATATTATTGAGTCAATATTATGGAAGCAATATTATTTAACGTGCTACATATATCACACGTGTAAATATTATTGTTACAATATACCCCTCAAACAGTCAATATATTTACGGGATTCGATATTGACTCAATAATATTGACCATGAAAGGGGATTTTATAGATAATTTTTTTAGTCAACATGCAAAATTACAAATAACATGGTTAATGGTCATCAGTATTCCTTTTTTTTTTCACATTACAACAAATAACAACAATGCACATCAACATGAAATATAATTATTATTTATGTTTTATACTCCATCCCTAAAACAATGTAAATCTGCTTTCATCATAGCTTGGAAACAAATGTTTTATTTTTATTGTTCATAAACTTAACAAATTTTCTAGTTGCTTGAATAAATGAATGTTTAATGCTTGTATTTTTGTAACATTTGAAAATTTCATTTTAACATTTGAATAAAATTAACAATATTTATTTATGATAGATACTCTGAGAGTCAAATAAAGTAGCCACCCTTTTCCAATACTTCATTTGGTTCAAAAGATGAATGAAGAAATAATCCGAATCACTGAGAGAGTTGAGAGTTATTTGCAGCATTGATTTATATTGAGGAATAATATGAAAATATCCCAAAGGACTTATTAAAAACCTTTGGTCAATGTTACATCGCATGAAAACTTTATCAAAGATTATTGGAGAAAATATTTGCTAGAAAACACTGTGTGTATTAATTATCAGTTGATAGGAAAGCAAACCAAATATTATAGAGTGGCCACTTTTTTTTTACTCTGAGTGTTTTTAATACTGACCAATTGTAGCATTAGACCAAAATCATTAATACCTGATTATTTTAATATTTAATCACAATTTAGGTATTTAAAAAAAAAAATTCGAAACCTTCAACTTCAACCTGCATTTCTTATGATTGATTATGTGTGCACATATGACAACAAAGTAGCGATTAGAGACAATTGTATTAGTATCTATTTGCTATATTGAGCTAAATAAAAAAATTCTTTTTGCTAATCTTTTTTACTTCATTTTTAAATACTTATTTCAATATAGTATTTCAAGCATGATAAATCTAAACAAAACATTGCAAGAGCCAATTCTGGAAGGTGATTCTGTCTATAAATAAGTTAGGGCAATGTTTACCTTCATATAGAAATGAACGTGTTTACCTTCATATAGATATGAAGGTGTTTGCCTTCATAGAGATATGAATGTGTTTAACTTCATAGAGATATGAAGGCATTTAACTTCATAGATATATGATGGTATTGATATTATTACTTTATTTGAAATGTCAACCCTCCAAAACATGCAACTGGTCATCTGAGAGATTGACTACTTCACATTATTTATATCTTTTTAGTTTTATAATTTGAATTTATGGTCTTCCTTTCTGTGGACAGTGAATCAATGTTATATGATTGATGGTTTTCATCTGTAGACCATTAATTCAGTTGTTTCTGTCAAGAGGATATCTCCTAGAAATATTGTGTGCACATTTTTTTTTTTTTTTTTTTTTTCTGTCATGCAATATAAAATTGTTTATAACTTTGAAGTCAATTATGATATTGCTCTTATTTTTTGATTGACTTCTTTATTACCTGATTTATCCATTGATGAGGATTATATGTGCCCATAATTATGAAAGTGGTCTAAGTCAAAATTAAAAAAAAAATGAATTTATCACTTATTTCACACGACATGATTTTAAACTAAATTTATTCAATGTAATTTTTACGATATCGTCAAAAATGAACCTTTAGATAGTAGTTGTAATTACAACATTACATTTAATTACAGAATTCATTTAGTGTTAATTATGAAAGTGGTCTAAGTCAACAATTTAAAGAAATTATATAAACATAACTTAAAATATTATATAACCTAAAAGAGGAAGACCAAAAATATACGAAAATATTCAATTCCTTCCATTATACAACACCACTAGACCAGTAATGGAAGAAAAACATAAAGATCTTATGTGTTAACTACCTTACATCCCTCCATTTTTTCAGGAACATTTTAAAAATCTAAAAACTCGAAATTATGAGAAAAATGGATTACTTGTTAAAAATGATTAATAAATGTTTATGAATTATTTCGTTAAAGTTGTTGTTTCAAATAAAAATCACATTTTTTTATTACTTAAAGTCAATTATAGAATATTCAGCTAATTTTGAAAATGGTCTAAGTCAATTCAAGCTTTAAAAATATGAAATTCACACAAAATTTCATATCTATAATAAATTTCCATTAATCAAGACTAATAAAATTATAAATTGAAATGTTGCATAATATAAAAATATTTTTTAATTTATTCAAATACGATTCATTAAATATCTCGAAACAAGAAATATATGACTTAGACCACTTTCATAATTATGGGCACATATTACAAACAGTTTTTGATAACTAAAAAATTATCATATAAAAGAAAAAATATCAAGAAAAAGAGCTCATTATTTACAGAGTATAATATATATGCAATATAATATATGCAGCAGAGCACATTGGGGTCAAGGTCCTAGAGGTTTGGGTTCGATTCCCAATGTGTCAGTATTTATTTTGCAGCAGTCCCAAGAAATAAATCTTGGACATACCCATTCTGGTTAGTGCATGGCAGCAACAAAAAGGTATCCTTCCGGGAATGGCAAAAAGGACCACAAGGTCCGCTTACCGGACCAATTCCCTCCCTTCCACCAATACCAGTGTGCTTTACATGTGTAGCAGATGGACATGTGCTTTACCAGATGGAGCAGCTGAATAATGTAAAGCCTAAGTTTAGAGATTTTTTTTTTTGAATTTGTGGAAATTATTTATGTTTAAGGAGTGCTGAATTTTTGTGTAATGATTATTTTAAAAAATATTTATTTCAAATGAACGTTTTTCATAAATTGTTACAATTGGTAAAACAATATTATATTTAATGAAAATGCAGTTCAATAATTTATTTATTCTCCATCCTCTAATTATCAAAAATAGTGCTTAATTAATGTAAATAAGAGTTGACTTTTTGAAAATACAACTAAAAATTTGCATAGATCTCTCAGGTGATTGTGTTACATTTCACAATGTACTGGAGGGTTAAATTATTGATCTAGAACTTTTATCATCTTTTAGAAATAAAAAACATTTCCGTTTGTATTTATATCATATTTGAAACTTCATCATTATTATTTATTTTAGCATAAATGATATATTTGGTTTCCAAATTTAAAAATGTAATGTTTAATATATAGAATAAATTATGAAAAATGAAAGATTGCTTGAGGAGTTAATAAACAATGTCTCTTTTTTCCAAATAATTTTTAAGTGACTACACTACATTCTAAAACATGTTAGAAGTGGATTAATTTTTCTGATACGGTGATACTGATTAATTTTATTGAAAACAAAAACTAATATATAATGATGATAATTCAATTGCAAATTTATAAATAAAAAAATACACATTTGCTCTTACAAGAATATTTAGTCATTTGTTAATATGCTTCATATAAATGCTATACTATTCAATTTCATCATTATAAAATAATTTACTTAGGCTCCAAAACGCATGTGAGGCAGTTTATTGAGGCATACTGCAGCTTTTTTAATGAATATTTCTAAATTTTCTAGATACTACAACACTCATTATCAATGATATTGCTGGGTAATATAATGTTAGTTGAACATACGGTTTTATAAATTTGATACAGTTTATTATATCCACAGAACGGCAATATAATTTTTAGATATTTTTCATGGATATTTGTAGAGTTCATTAATAAATATTTATATTAAAAATTATATATTTTAATTATAACAGACAATTAATAGATCATTGAATAACAATTAAGAAGTTTGTGTTTGTTGTGATATATTCAACAATGAAGTTATTTATTTTCTTAATTTTAGAATATAAAATATTATGATTGAATCATATCTTCATAATACTTTGATGAATTTTTACTCTTATATTTTTCTATTATTCATATAAAATTTAGAGAGTAGCTGAATTCGAAAATATTTGCATTACAAATTCATTCAAGGCTCTTTACCGTTTGCTTCTCTTTTCACTCCTCAACATTTACAATTAGCCAGGTTTTTCCAAATTATCGAGGTCACATCGTTTTTAAATGCTCAATTTTTCAGAATACTGGATATGTATGCTAATGGATTAAACATGAATCCAGCCTGGTGGTTTGACTATTATTTCGTGACAAACCCACAGAATAAATTTTCGACCTCACTCTGACTAGAAAAGTTTGGTAACCTGTAAAATAACCCATCTTTCTTGCCCTGGCTGGACTACATAAAGGGGCTAAACCAAATAAACTAATGGATAAAGTATTTTTTTAATAAAAAAGTAATGTGTATTGGGCTTCCTTCCCCAATACTGCTAAAAATATAATCAACCTAAAAATATATTTTATAATAAATGTACTGTAATTAATTCTTTGAATATATAGTTTAATGACAATTTAGTATTTTTAATAATCTAACGGGGTTGTTAAGGGATCAGAACTTACTCGAAAAGGAAAATGTTTAATAAGATGATCAGGGATTGTTTTAATTATCATGCAGACCAGTTGGTGTTTTTTTTTTTTAAGTCGTTGATAAAGAATTTGTTGTTGGATTATCTAAATTCAAGAAGTTGCTTGCAAGGTATTGAATGTCCTATACCTGGATTGCATTGGCTGCTCTGAAAATCCCTCCCATAAAAAAATAATGACCAACAAAATTTTTTTCATATCTTTAAATGAATGGTATCTGTACATCCATCTAAAACCGGCATTCAAAAATAGGATAATCTGACTTTAGATTTTTACTCACTAATGTGAGCAGTGATTATACAATGATTTTGAAATTTGCAATCACCATATTGGATTCCCTATATTGAATTTTTAAAATGTCAGATTCAAAAATCCCAGCCAAAAAATAAAATAATACAAACCTTTATGAAAATTGAAATGAATATCTATTATATACTTTTTTTTTATATTATTTTTAACTCTCTGGGTGGCTGATTTTTCAATCTATGGGATCAACCCGAATTGGGTATAGTGCAATGCAGGGCCAGAACTAGGGGGAGGGGACGAAGGGGACCTTGTCCCGGGCGGCAGAATTTAGAGGGCACCAAATTTCAAGTGAAATTTTATTTTTAGGTTAAGTAATAAATATTCATTTCTGCTTTTTTGATTGTTTTGTCCTTACTTCAGGTAATGATGTGGGTTATTGTTATCAGATGATGATATTTATTTTGAAATATAAATTACTATTATAAAAGAGTTGAATTTTATCGAGGGTGGGAGGTAAAAGGAAGGGTAGAAAAATTAAGCTTGCTCCTCCTAACAAAAATACTAGTTCCAGCTATAGCTATTACCAGGGTGCTACCAGCCTTAATTTTTGATTGCTCATTCTGCAACTTGAGGCAATGGATTTTTTAAATTTTAACAGTAATCCTAACATAACCAAAACTCGTGTGTGATTAGAAGCTTATATTTGAATTAAAAATAAAAGCTGGATGAATATTTTTTCTCTGAGGTAATTTGTTGGAATCTTCTGGTGCGTTCAAACTTTAAAATTCATGCTTAATTGGTCATAAAGGACATCCAACCATTGTCTTGTATTCAGCTATTCTCATTTAATTAATATAAAATTTATGTATACAGAGTGTCCTTTTTAGATGGTCCGGCAGAATTTCTCTTGAACCGATAACGTTATAAAAAAAATAAAAATACTTATTTAATATTTTTCAGTCTAGCTTAAAATTTCGATCTGTTTTTGAAAAAAAATCTACGGAGTCTCTCAGACCTAGTACAACTTTAAAATATCAAATAGAAGCCTATGCCTTCTGTTACATCATTTTAACGTATTTCCGAAACTGAAATCAATGGAGAAACTAGATTTTAAATTGGTCAATAAATTACAAAGTTATCGTACAAAGTTTTTAAAAAAAACAATGCATTTTGTTTGCTATTTTTAATAATTAAAAAATTCCATACTACATGCAGCCAGAGGTTGGTGAACCTACATATCATGTTCATACTGCCTACCCTCTTAGAAGATGCAAAGATTGGCTCTTCTTAGCCTCTCTTCGCTGGTGCTCAGTGCAATGGACTGAAGAGAGACCGATCGACAATCATTTTCCATTATTTGCTGCAGTTCTTCAACTGATGTTGCATGGTTATGATTGGCATAAGCGCTGTTTTTCTATAACATACTATAAAATATCCAGTTCCACTTCGAAATTGCACTGTCGGTTTCTTAGTGGACCCGCAACTAATCCGAATCTCCTCATATTATGAGCAACACGAATAAATGTTTTGTGGTTCACATGGGAACGATCGGGAACTTTTCGGGAGTACAACAGGACTGCACGGCGAGCAACACCTCCACTTTCAATAAAACAAATGTACGTATCAGCTTTCTGCTGACGGGAAAACTGCACTATTCGGTTCATTTTGACTGGTTGGTTAATACTGAGTGTAAGGAAGTTGGTATTGAAAAAATTGTTTATTTTCAGGATTTTATTCACTATCATAAGACCATTTGGATAAACAATGACAATTAAACAAAATGCATTGTTTTTTTTTAAAACTTTGTACGATAACTTTGTAATTTATTGACCAATTTAAAATCTAGTTTCACCATTGATTTCAGTTTCAGAAATGCGTTAAAATGATGTATCAGAAGGCATAGGCTTCTATTTGATATTTTAAAGTTGTACTAGGTCTGAGAGACCCCGTAAATTTTTTTTTCAAAAACAGTTCGAAATTTTAAACTAGACTGAAAAATATTAAATACGTATTTTTTATAACGTTATCGGTTCTAGAGAAATTCAATCGGGCCATCTAAAAAGGACACCCTGTATATGGGCCATTGAATTAGTAAACATTTTAGTGGAAGAAAGTATATAATTATAAAACAATATTTCCAATTTTGTTTCAATTTTATCAAGTAAAGCTTTTCCATTGATATGTGTTTTAATTTTGCTTGCTTAAGGCCTTTGATTCAATGTTTTTGGTTCTTCTACTTTATCTCGCTTAAACTCAAATAATAAGTAGTACCCGGAATGTTTCTACTGGTATATTTTTCTATATATATGTTTATATATTTTTTAGCCATACAACAAAGATTATAACACATTGATAATATTTGTTCATTAAAATTAACAGTGTTACACCAATGCTGTAAATATTTTTTTACATAATAGGGAAGTGTTCACAATTTTTTTGTTTTAGAACTCAGTTTGTGGACGGCGAGCAATCCATTCTTTAATTCTTGGAAGTGAATAAACTCTGTCTTTGAGGCCACGCAGGTTTGGATAAGGTTCAAGGGAGTCCTTTCCGAATATTAGTTCAAAGTTTTCAAGAGATACTGCAAATGCAAAATCTGCCCACGTAACCTGTAAGTTAAGCCAGATATTAGTAAATATATTATTTTATTTATCTAGTCATATTACATAAGTTTAAGTGTATGAAGCATTAATTAAAAAAGAGTATATTAACAATGTACGAACTAAATTATGCTTCTTTAAATTCTTTAAGTCTCCATTCTACTCCAAGATTTTTATTTTCACATCTCCTAAAATCCAATATTTGAAGTTTGAAAATTCCAAGTTTTTTAAGATTCAAGTGAAAATGGGCTCATGGAAGCTTCTGTTACTTAAAAGAGTTCTTAAAATTAAGATCTTTCAACAAAAAATTAAGTGAGCAGAACAATATAAATTTATTTTTGATTTTTAATTTAAGACAAAATTAATAGTTTTTTTAAAGATTTACATATTTGTATGCACTGAAAACCAAAACTTATTTGTTTGTTTTTCCTTCCTAGATATTTACTCATAAACAAAATTTAATTAAATTAAAATAATAACCATTTTTGAAATTTGAAAAAATAAGACATTTTTATTCAAATATTCCATGTAAGAGATATGTAAGAAGAAGTATGTAAGCGATACTAAGAAACATTCTCATAACAATAAAGTGAATTGATAAATATCTATTGACTGCAATGGCAAACTTTGATTTGATCCACAATTTCATCTTTTTGAGTGAATTGGTTCTTAAATAATATTATTAACACAATTGTAAGTTACTCTGTAGTTAAATGGGTAAGGCACTTCTAACTTCCTAGCCCGGGTTTGAGTCCATCTATGTCAGAAAATTTATTTAGATGTTTGCAAATCCTTTCAGCAGTTGGTAGATCTTTCTGCAGCATAACCAGCCTCTATGAAGTGGATTTTGGCTCTTTTTTATATTTGGAGAAATGCCTGGTGGTTGAGCTTGGATGCTAACCATATCAGCTCGTTATATGACTGTTGGTCAAGATAATAAACCTTATGTTGCAGTGCCACAGTTTTTTGTACAAAAATGAAAAAATATTAATATATTAAAAATGGCTAGCTAAATATTCAATGCCATAAAAATCTAGCGCCTCTTTTTAGTTTAACTAAAGTAAAATTACAGTTAGATGTCTAAATGTATGTTTACATATAACACTAGATAGCTTACAGAATTTCCAACAGCAAATCCTTTATTGTCTCTGATTATTCTTTCAAATCTCCTTAAATAGAATGGAATAACTTCTTTCATGAGGTTTGTTTTCCTTTCTTCTTTTTTGGCTGGATCCTGCTCTGTACGATACTGCCATAGAACTGAAAAAAAAACAAATATAAGAATAAGATTGTTGGTTTGAAATTAAAAAAACTAAATAGATTTCTATTCTTTATTGATGTCGTTATAGGAAGTGTATTGCTGTCGTTCAGGATGTGGTTAAATGTTTGTGTCATTTGTATCATTGACGGTGTGGTAAAAACATTTTATGCAATTTTTACTCTACTCATGTTAGTTTGCAAGTCTTGAGTTTATTGTGATCTTTTAATGAAATGTCAGGTATTTAAAAGCTGCTATTTTGCTATCTTTTATCAAAATCTGTTCTAGTCATTTTTTGTACCAGCTTTGATACATTTTTTTTATGTACATTTCTAGTAAAAAGAATATTTGATTGGTTACTAATTGTTTTGCGATGCTGATTTGATGAGGAATTTGTTCATTTATAATAAACTACCTATACCATAGTGGCTGTTCAATATATATTGCCCTCAATTTCAGCCTAAATCACATTTCATGTCATTCTGAACGTTGTTAACACATCTTAATGAAGAAAAGATATTGATTTCAAAAATATTTTGTAAATATTCAGTCAGCTAAGAAATCTTAGTGGCATTTTCATCCCTCTTCACTCGCTTCCTACACAGCCTTATGTTGTTGGAATCCAGCATCCATCCGGGTAATGGCAGGCAGCATCCATCCCTTTTTTCTATTTTACTGCTGGTTCTTATATCATCTACTACTCAAGCCCTTCATATTAGCTCTCATATTAGTTAATGTAGTCGTCAGTGGTTAACTCAGTCTTCTCATGTATTTTGTTCTATATGCAACTCATACTTTTTATGTGGTCCACTGTTATTGCCAAAAATATTGTGTTCAAGTTGTATTTTACACATTTTATTTTTACTTTGATGTTCTGCCATACTCTCAAGTTCCTTTATCTATTCAGTTATTTTCAAGCCAGAAGCCTTCAGATCTGTTAAGTTCAAATTTCCTTTTATTCTACACCCACGCTACTTGCTTCATTCCAATTCCTCTTGTCCTACCTGTGAACTCTTTAGTTTATGCTATTGTGTATTGTTATTTTGTAAGTATTCTCATATTATTGTGTAAGTACTCTCATTTTGTAAGTACTAGTTATTTATTTTATATTTATGTTCTTGTCTCTTTACATCTTTTTTAATCGCTTTGTTTAATTATTTTGTGTTATTTGTTGTTCATTATAAATCTCATTTAATTTCAAATTAACTCCATGAATTATTAAAGATAAAATGCGCAAAATGGTCCTCTAATCGTAATTAATATAATTATGCCTATGCTGCAAGTTAATTGATCCTATGATTTTGGATACCATGTACAATCAATGAGTACTTCTTATGAATTTAAATTTAAAATTGGAAAACTTTAATAAACTATTGAACTTTAAATTAGGAAACTTTAGTTTTGTCACTGTCAAAAACAATGTAACTGTACTGAAATATAAAACATAAATTTAAAAGGTTATCTAAATTTAAATGACTTCAGTAGATACCATACACCTTTAGTTGGAACTAAAGGTTTGTGTTTGATCTTCTAGTAATATGCTATTAATAGTTTTTTCTCTCTTTTTTTTAATTACTCTCATTAATTAATTGAAACCAATTTATTTGACATCATAATAGATTTAGAGAATTTGAACAATACGGCTTATTCTTATAACTTTGATTATTTTTTCTTACTTTTTCATTAATTATATTTTGTTATTGAAAGATAGTGATACAATTTTACTAGTTATTAACTCATGTTAACTGAAATTCACCTGAGGCAGTTTTTGACAGGTTAAGATGGGCTTGTTAATATCAGCTACACAAGCCAGAAACATTAATGCTTAAGTGCCTTGCCTCTAAGCACTAAACCCCAAGTTAGTCAACTGTAAGCGTAACATAAGGTAGCCCCAGGGGTTTCAGCTTTACTGTTTCATACAGTCAGTTATGACTGCCATCTGTATCTATCATGCCATCAGTGCGAATACATACAAAGCCATTTAAAAATAACTAATATAAATAATCTTCATGTGTTATTGCTTTATTGTATGGGGGGAAAAAAAAAGGATTTAAGTATTTAAAATAAGAAATTTTCTTATTTAGTAAATGAGCAAAGATTATCTTCTTTATTATATATTTTATAATATGTTAACGTTTTAGGGATCTGTCCCCATCCTCAGAACATATTTCTAACATTTCTGTTGTCAAAAGCTATACAATATCATCCAGTCATATTAATGAAATAGACCAGTCAATGAGAGGGTTGTAAACAGCAATGATGGGGTGGCCTAAATTGACTTTAGGGCTTTGTTTGGACTAGTTATGAGGTAAGCATACTAGAAGTCCTGGGATCTAGGAGCAGAGGCAAAGAGAGGAGGGAGGGAGGGAGAAGGTCGTGTTTTTATTTTTATATCTCAAAAGCAGTTGGTCTTAGGTTAAAAGAAGAATGTACCTATTAATTTTTTTCGTATCTGTTATAGTTTAAGAAATATGCGCTTTTCAAAGTAATAAACAGTAAGAAAATAAAAGAAAAATTATAGTATGAAGCCAAAAATTTGTTTTCAAGTTTCTACTTTGAAGAAGAGCGTATATTTCTTAAACTATAACAGATTAGAAAAAATTAATAGGAACATTCTGGTAGGAAATTTTCTATTCTTCAATTTTTTATTCATAATGTTTTAAGCTAGGACCAACCGTTTTCGAGATATAAACAAAAAACCGAAAAAATATGACCTCCCTTCCCCCTCGCCTCTGCTCCTATAAGTGCTCCTAGAGCTTTTAGCATGTTTCCTTCATCTTAACTAGTCCAAAAAAGCACTGAAGTCAATTTTGCCTGTCCCACCATTTTCGTTTATACCTCCCTCTTTTAGCATTCATTGACTGGACTAAAAATATTTTATGTCACTTAGCTCAACTTGTCATATAAATTTTCTAACCATGAAATATTGTCTTATTGTTAATAGATAAAATTTTGTTAGTTCATTGTAAAAATCAAATAGTCTCAATTTCACAGAGACAAACAGCATATATATATATATATATATATATATATATATATATATATATATATATATATATATATATATATATTATATTTGTTTTTAATCTTAGTTGTTAATTTAAATTATAACCCTTTTTTTTTGTTTTATTTTTTATTCAATGCCTCTTATTTACGCTTCTGATAACTTATTGTGTGGAGATTCTACTTTTTCTGCAGATTTGCATCGTATGGAAGTCTATATTTCATCTTTATTATTATTTCAGTTAATTTGTCATTATTTCGTATGAATAGTTCGATGATCGGGCTCACCTTTCATTTTGTATCAAACTTACAAATAAAAATTGAGTTATTGTTTACTAGAAAGTATGAGCTCACTGATTGAGGGATTTGTTATGTGTTTCTATATTTCACTGATTCAAAAAATTTGTTTTTCCTCTCAGCTAGAGGAATCTCTATTAACTCTCTATTTCATTGTTTAATACCTCATGGAGCCTTGATTTTTTAACTCTTTGCAATGAAGTTCCTTTTAATATCCTTCTCAATAATACATTTTGAAATGGTTGTAAACTTTTTGTTAACTTTTTAATGAGTGAAAACAATGGTGCACCATAAAATAGAGTCAGATGTTTGATACTTTTATAGATTAAAGCCTTTAAACTACAAAAATAGGATTGAGGCACATAACAAATGATTTAGACATTATATTTAAAGTCTTGTTTTAATGTTATTTACAAAAGTGTGTTTTTTAAAAACTGTATAGCAGTTATATACAGAGCCCGGATTTTTATGCAGTTAAAATCCGCAGGTTATGCAATAAAAATTCGTAAAATATGGAGTAAAAAATCTCCTACAATCTAAACATAAGCTATAAGACAGCTAAAATATTCAGATATAGGTAATAATGTGCCCTCAAAAAGTTTGAAAGAAATTGAAGAAGGGATTAAAAATTAAAAGAAAATGATTTATAATTTTGTTCTATTTTTTTAGATACCAACATATGAAAATAAGGTGACAAACAAGAAACGACAAATAAACTTGTAAAAATATATATTAATGGTTAAAAAATAATAAGAAACACTTCTTAAAAACTAAAATATAAAAATAATACAAACTTGCAATTCTTAATAAAAGAAAAACAGCAATAATTGTATTTAAAATTGATACAATATTGACTAGTACAATTATTGCTGTTTTTCTTTTATTAAGAATTGCAAGTTTGTATTATTTTTATATTTTAGTTTTTAAGAAGTGTTTCTTATTATTTTTTAACCATTAATATATATTTTTACAAGTTTATTTGTCGCATAAAAATATATATTTATATATTAAATATATATTTAACTGCATAAAAATCCGGGCTCTGTATATAACTGCTATACAGTTTTTAAAAAACACACTTTTGTAAATAACATTAAAACAAGACTTTAAATATAATGTCTAAATCATTTGTTATGTGCCTCAAACCTATTTTTGTAGTTTAAAGGCTTTAATCTATAAAAGTATTAAACATCTGACTCTATTTTATGGTGCACCATTGTTTTCACTCATTAAAAAGTTAACAAAAAGTTTACAACCATTTCAAAATGTATTATTGAGAAGGATATTAAAAGGAACTTCATTGCAAAGAGTTAAAAAATCAAGGCTCCATGAGGTATTAAACAATGAAATAGAGAGTTAATAGAGATTCCTCTAGCTGAGAGGAAAAACAAATTTTTTGAATCAGTGAAATATAGAAACACATAACAAATCCCTCAATCAGTGAGCTCATACTTTCTAGTAAACAATAACTCAATTTTTATTTGTAAGTTTGATACAAAATGAAAGGTGAGCCCGATCATCGAACTATTCATACGAAATAATGACAAATTAACTGAAATAATAATAAAGATGAAATATAGACTTCCATACGATGCAAATCTGCAGAAAAAGTAGAATCTCCACACAATAAGTTATCAGAAGCGTAAATAAGAGGCATTGAATAAAAAATAAAACAAAAAAAAAGGGTTATAATTTAAATTAACAACTAAGATTAAAAACAAATATAAATATATATATATATATATATATATATATATATATATATATATATATATATATATGGGGCCGGGGTGGCCGAGTGGGTTAAAGCACCTGCAAAAATGCAAAAATGCACCAGCCTACAAACCCAAAGGTTGTGGGTTCGAATCCCGGTCCCGGGATTCCACAGGCAATAATAAAATAATTAAAAATAAAAAAGACATTAATTAATTAATTAATTAATTATGGAGGAAAATAACGGTACCCGATTACTCAGGCCAATACGGCGCGGGTTCGATTCCCGCATAGGGACAGTAATGTCCTTACCCTGAGAGTCACAGGGAGGTGAGCGACCCCTGTGTCTGACATAGCTCCTGGCCCTCCAGGTTGGGGGTTGGGCATAGGGCTAATAACCCTATCCCGTCAAAAAAACAAATATTACGAAACCTAAAACTAGCCTCGGAAAATCTGACTGTCTTAACATGGTAACGACCCCGGCTTTGTATAACGGACTCCATCTTGGAACATGGAATGTTCGGAGCTTATACAGACCAGGGGCCGCCCAAACGGTAGTGAATGAAGTAAAAAGGTACAACATACCGTTAACAGCCATACAAGAGGTGAGATGGCCAGAAGGTGGTGAAACCACTATTGATGGCCACACACTGTTCTACACCGGGAGAAATGCCAAAAACGGAACAGCTGGCACTGGATTTATAGTCAGTCCAGCTGCAAGGAAATCAGTTATAAACTTCACCCCGATTAACGAGAGGATAAGTGTATTACGAATTAGAGGTCGCTGGTTTAATACCACGATTATTAACGTATATGCACCAACTGAAGACAAAGATGATGAGGTGAAGGATGATTTCTACTATCAGCTAGAAAAAGTAGTGGACCAGGCTCAAAAATATGACATCAAATTAGTCATAGGTGACTTCAATGCCAAAATAGGCAGAGAACCCCAATTCAGGCCCATTATCGGAGGCCAAAGCCTTCACGAAACGAGCAATGACAATGGAGTCAGATGTATTAGTCTTGCAGCAGCTAAGGGTCTAGTGGTCAGTAGCACGATGTTCCCGCACAGAGACATCCACAAGTACACCTGGGTAAGCCCTAAAGGTGCTAAAAACCAAATTGACCACGTGCTGATAGATAAGAGACATCAGAGCTCCATCCAAGACATAAGAAGCTACCGTGGAGCAGACTGTGATTCGGACCACACTCTGATTAGGATCAAATTCTGTCAGAGGCTGAAGCGAATCAACAAAGTAGGGGACCATGTGGAAAGAAACAGGTACGAAGTCCATAATCTGAAAAATCCTGAATTAAAAGCTAAATTCCAAGTTGAACTGAAGAATAAATTCGAACCCTTGGACTCAGAGGACCTCACGGTTGATCAACACTGGGAGGCATTAGAGACCGGGTTAAAAGAAACAGCTAAGGAAGTAATAGGTATTCAGGAGAAACGAAAAGCCAAGAAGTGGTTCACAGAAGCATGTGAAAAGGCAGTGGAGGAAAGAAGAAAAATTAAAGTTCTCTCCGTAGCCAAAGCTGATCATGACACGCTGGAAAAATACGCCGCCGCCAGGACAAAGACAAACAGAATAATAAGAAAAGCAAAAAGAGAATTCCTCAAAGAAAGACTGCAAACTATTGAGGACAACTGGCAGGTCGGAAATATATGTGAATTCTACGCAGACATCAGGAAAGAAAGGGTAGGATATAAAGCGAGAAACACGCAAATGCGAGGAAAAGATGGCAAACTGACGGCATCAAAAGAAAAGGTATTAAGCATCTGGAAAGAACATTTCCAGCAGCTTCTCAACCAAGGGAACCCCACAAACGAAGAAGACATGGACCACGCTGAAGACCTCGACCCGCAAGAGGTTGAAAAACCAGACATTCTGGATGTGGAAATAGCTATCGACAGGCTTAAAAGAAGAAAGGCCCCAGGGTTGGACAGCATACCATCAGAGCTGTTTAAAGATGGAGGCGAAACTCTAAGAACCAAGCTATTAGAACTAATCCAGAAAATATGGGAGGAGGAAAGGATACCGGAGGCTTGGAACACAGGTCTAATATGCCCTATCCTAAAGAAGGGGTCCATGTATGAATGTGGTAACTACAGAGGCATAGCACTCCTTCCGGTCGCCTATAAGATAATGACTAATATCCTGCTAAACCGGATATATCCCCACTATGAAAATATAATAGGCGACCACCAGGCAGGATTCAGAAGAGGAAGGAGCACGCTAGACCAGATCTTTATCCTAAAACAGGTACTCGAAAAACGTTGGGAAGTAGAGCAGGATGTACACGCCTTATTTGTCGATTTCAAAGCAGCCTATGATTCCGTGGACAGAAACAGCCTATGGAAAATCATGACTGAGCTGGGTATTCCCGGGAAATTGGTGAGATTGACGAAGGCGTGTACAAACGACCCCAAATGCAGAGTACTGATACAAGGAGATGTGTCTGAAGCCTTTGAAGTTAGAACAGGTCTGAGGCAGGGGGATGGACTCTCGCCGATGCTGTTTAACTTAGCCCTTGAGAAGGTGATTAGAACAACTTCATTGGAAAATGGAGGGGTGCACGTCGGAATGAAACACAAAATCCTAGCGTATGCGGACGACATAGCTGTCCTTGGAATCAATGAAGAGGACATTGAGAGACTTGCTAAGACTCTGTTACGAGAAGCAGAGCAAATCGGCTTGAAAATAAATGAAGACAAAACAAAATACATGATAGTTAGCCGAAAAATCCACCCCAACAATAGTATCTGCGTGGATGGCAGAACATTCCCGAAAGTAGACAGCTTTAAATACCTCGGCTCCACAATAACCTCAGTCAATGACCAGCATACAGAGATAGACCAGCGTATAACAAGCGCAAATAGAGCTTTCTTCTCTCTGTCAAGAGTACTGAAATCCCGAAAAATCTCCAGAAATCTCAAATTAAGGGTGTACAATGCTGTGATAAAACCAGTTCTGATGTACGGCTGCGAGACCTGGGCTCTAACCGGCACCCAAGAAAGCAGAATCGAGAGATTTGAAAGGAAAGTCCTCCGCACGATAACCGGAGCGATATGGGATCAGAATCTAAAATCCTGGAGAAGAAAGACCAATAAAGAACTACTTACAGAAACTGGTCAGTCAATATCCCATGATATGAAGGCAAGGAGGTTAAGATGGGCGGGGCATGTAGCTCGAAGCAATCCATCAGGACGCCTTTTCACAACGATGAATGCCACAATAGTTGGCAAGAGACCACGTGGAAGGCCAAAAACCAGATGGATAGACAGGATCAACAAAGATGCGAAAGAGCTGCATGCAGCAAACTGGAAAGCAATGGCCCAAGATAGGCAGAGGTGGAGAAGGCTGGTTCAGGCGGCCAAAGATCTACAAGGTCTGTAGAGCCAACCGAAAAAAAAAAAAAAAAAAAAAAAAAAAAAAAAAAAAAAAAAAAAAAAAAAAATATATATATATATATATATATATATATATATATATATATATATATATATATATATATATATATGCTGTTTGTCTCTGTGAAATTGAGACTATTTGATTTTTACAATGAACTAACAAAATTTTATCTATTAACAATAAGACAATATTTCATGGTTAGAAAATTTATATGACAAGTTGAGCTAAGTGACATAAAATATTTTTAGTCCAGTCAATGAATGCTAAAAGAGGGAGGTATAAACGGAAATGGTGGGACAGGCAAAACTGACTTCAGTGCTTTTTTGGACTTGTTAAGATGAAGGAAACAAAGGATGCAATTATATGCATTTATCATCAAATATGCAAAATAAAACTTGACTAATTGCCTCTAATTACACAAAATAGTAAAGATATTTGATCGACTGTTTAAAAAAAGTATGCAAACAAAATATGCAATTGCATAAAAATCCGGGCTCTGGTTATAACCAACTTTGATATTTCAATTTGGTTTTAAATTATAGTTAACAATTTTGATATTGAAAGAGAGTTTGTGAAATTGATCCAGAAATCAATAACTTTTGCACTATACTTGCAAAATTTAATTTATTAACTAGTAGTATGTATATTTTATGTTTATATACTTTATATATATTTTAATAAACTAATCATAATGCAATCAACCATTCGTAACTGCTAGTTTGAACAATTTGAATATTTTCATTTAATTTAAAATTTGATTACAATAAAGAAAGAAAAGGAGATCTATCAATTCAGTATAAAATGCATAATCTAAAACTTAAAACATATTCTTACAAATCCTATACTAACAGTGACACCATGAGTCATCTAGAGCCTTGAGAATTGTAAACAACAGTAAAAAGGCGAAGCAGTGTTACAGAAATTGGGAGTTTATGATAACCTAATCGTATTCTTCACTTAAATGCAATTGAAAATCTCTGGAATAAATTTAGATGAGTTAAGAA
The DNA here is from genome assembly GCA_948150685.1 of Rhaphigaster nebulosa. Classification (NCBI taxonomy): domain Eukaryota; kingdom Metazoa; phylum Arthropoda; class Insecta; order Hemiptera; family Pentatomidae; genus Rhaphigaster; species Rhaphigaster nebulosa. Next base: position 59,282,197 of record OX411311.1, read on the forward strand.
GAAGGATTGGTCCTCTTAATCAGAGGCGGATCCAGAGGTAGTTTTTAGGGGTGTCCAGAACATCTTCCTCCCCCTTCTCCAATTCAAGTCAACAGTATTATAAAAGGTAGTATAATTCGAAACAAACAACATTAAAATTGACTGAATTAAGGTCTGTACAATCAAAAAGCAGGAACAAATATTTTTTCTACCTAAAAATAAAATTTGGCTTAAAATTTATCGCCCTCTAAATTCAGCCACCACTTGTTCCGGATCTGTATCATGGTGACCCCAAAATCGGGGATTCTCTTAGAGCAGTCTGGGGTTAATTATACATTTATTTTTTGTTTTTATATTTTTGAATGTTTCTATATATTCTTTCTTTGAGGCACCAATCATTTTTAATTTGTAATTCATATTTATAAGGGACTATGGGAAGTATAATATGTACAATTATGTGATTGTGTTTTCTTATCCCGGTTCAGGATGGATTGACAGGATATCGCTGTCATTAATAACCCAATGACAAATGATACAGTTTGAACCAATTTAAAACTATTTTGACCTTGGTTCGGATTCTGTTTATATGAGTCCAGCGACATAATCACTGAAGGATATAAATAAGTTTTGATTTTTCCTCAGGTTTAAAAAAATAATAAAACGATAGAAGTTTAGCATACTTATTTTCTTTGAATTAATAAAAAATGTAATTATAATTGACAATTATATAATTGCATTTGACAATTTGTCACTAGGTTTCCCAAGGTTATCCTCCTACCTAATGAGTGATAATTTTTCGTAGTTATCCATGAGTATTGTTACTAGTAGGTATATTTTAAATTAGCCGTAGTTTATTTATTTTTTCTCAGTCGCTATTTTGGGAGAGAAAATTTCCTCCATTCTCCTCCCTGTGGATCCAATTTTTTGTTTTGAATTCATTCATGCCAATCGTAGTATAGGCCCGCCCCCTAGCTCGGGGCTGATAAATTGTTGCTTGGTTTGTAACGTAAGTGTATTTTCCTCTTTGGGCACACGAGCAAGTTGATAGGCACATCTAAGCCTTCCGTTCTTCGCAGTTGTACATTATGTTCTGTGTACACGATGTAAAATTCATCATTTATTTGCCCCCTCATTCTCTTATACAGTCTTCGTATATTCCGACGGAGGACGTCCTTTCAATTATAAGGAATTGACGATCTTTTGCCTTGGTAGTTATCCAAATTTCAGATCACTGTACAGATTACAGTCTCGTATATGGTATATGTGAACAGTCTAACTCAAAAATGAAAAGTTGTACGAAACTGAATTACGTAGGTATATATGAAGGTATAAGTTGGGGGTGTTACAGCAACTTTTTAACTAAAATCGACTTACCGGAAGTGTAACTTCATATCATCGATTTTACACTTCAACTTTCTCCAAAACGGCTCTGACGATTTTGCTGAAACTTACCTAAGTTTGCTCTCCTTAAAGTCCTTCAACTTTTCTTATATGTTGTAGATCACCGAAAAAATTCAGGAAAAAAATGGCGATATGACGACAATAAAATTTGGTTTGCCCAAAACTCCAAAAGTAAGCATTTTATGATAAATTATGTATTTAATCATACAAAAGATAATTAAATTCTCTAAAAAAACAACAAAAAATAGCTATATTGGACCAGTATTAGCAAATATACTGCTCATTGAACTACAACAGCTGTTTAATTCCACGAAACCTATGTGAAATGCCGAATGTGTCCGAAAGTAGTCGGATGCGACCGAACTGCGCCTTCCCTCACCTAGCTACTCCTATTCTCAACAATACGCTGTTCAACTCAGTTGTTAACTTCATGGTTATTATAATAACACGTTGCACGATAATTATTATAGGATGGTTTATATTAAAAAAAAAAATCCTTTAGAGAAAAAGATCAAACACTTTTTTCACTAAATCAGTTACGGTAGGATAGTTTTTCGCACACCTTTTCTAGATTTAATCTCAGATTTCAGATTTAATATGATATTTGTGGAAATTTTACGTTGTTATTCATGAGAACTTATTTTGTACTTGCTTAGTTCAGTTATCTAGAGGATCTGTTGGAGATTGGTCGATTGTGTATAGAGCTCCAGAGGATTACCTATCCAGCTATAGCCTACAGATAAGAATATTTTCAGTTCTTTTCTTTTTTTCTTTCTTTTTTTCTTTGTTTATCTATATCTTTTTACTATTTATTTTCCTCTTGTTTTATTTACTATTGTAAATAGTTTTAAAAAAAATAGATTAAAATGGCTATATATAGTTAAAATGGATGAGCTATTTTGTAGCTCAAATAAAAGAAAACGAGGTCGGATGAGAACTCCACCTGACCCAATACAATTAAATGAAATTATTAACAATGTGCCCACTTATTTATTAATAAATAGAGAAGGAGACGAGAGATTTCAAAAGGTGTCTCCATTTTTAATTCATAAATTTATTACTGACTTGGTTGGAGGTTTAAAAAATGTCAAGAAATTATGAGACGGAGATCCGCTTATTGAAACATATAATGGAAAACATTCAAAAAAGCTTTTACAATGTAAAAAAAAAATTGCAGAATAATTTAATGTTTCGGTTAACCCCATTCGATACTGAATTATAGTAAAGAGGTTATCAGGTGTTTTGATCAACAATATTTAGATAAAAATGAAGTAATGGGAAAATTAACGATAAAAATAAAGATAAACGTAACGGAAAATTCACCAACTCTTATATTGTAACTTTCCCCACACCAATTCCGCCTGAAATACTCAAAATAGGGTATCAAAATATCCCACCCAACCCTTAAATGCACAAATTCTAAAATTATTTGTTCGCAATGTGGTTATGAAAAAAACACAGACGGCAAATGCACTTTAACCCCACAAAGCATAAATTCTAGCGGCGAACATAATAGTTTATACCGTACATACCCCATATATAAAATGAACAAAGAGATAAAATGCAAACAGTTTAGTGAAAAAGTACCCTATAATGAGGTAAAAAAAATGTATAAACAGGATAATCACTGAAATTTGAATAAACTGTTTTCTGAAATAACTAGATCTGAGAAAACTTTTAAAACACAAGAAACAGATACCCAGATAGATATATTTTTTTTAATTTTATTGACGAATCAACAAGTAAAGGTAACTCGAAAACATTCATCTCCTATTCCTAGCACATCAGTCGTGCTGGAGCCGAGGGCACACCTTACGATTGTAAGACGTTCGGCTTCCTCGACTCTGCCATGAGTCACAGTCGAGGATCCATGCTATAAAAAATGTATCATTTTTATTTCAGTCATTATTTGCACTCTATCGTATAATTAATATTTATTCCAAAACGCAACTTAGGTCTAACATAAATAATACAGCTATTAATAAAAAGATATTTCATCTTGCTTACTTTTACATAAGAAATTTTTTTTCTTTTCCTTCTATGTTTGTTTATGTTTTTTTTTTCCAATTTATTTATTTGCTTTTATTACTATTATTATTTCCTCTTTCTCTCTTTCTTCCTCTCGCATTATTAATATTCTCCAAAATGATCATTATTTTATTCCTTATCTATATATCTTTTTACACTAATTCTATTTATTTCCATGGAGATTAAATATTTTTCGCAGAAATACGCTATACATAAACTATGACTGTAGTCCTATGGAACTGCAATGGGATTAAAAGTAATTTTAATGTTTTGAAGATATTAATCGAAGATGAAGATCCTTGTTGTGTATGCTTCCAGGAAACGCATCTAAGGCCTTCAGACCAATTCACATTTAAAGGCTTTGATGCCTGCAGAACATATTCTATTCCAAATTATGAGCGGGCGTGTAGAGGAGTAGCTATAGTCTTAAAAGGTACAGTGCATTCCTCATCATGGTGAAATAGATTCCCCACTTCAGGTAAAACTAGTTACACTTCATCTAAATACCCCTTTCAACGTCTGCAATATTTATCTTCCTCAAGACAATACTATAGAGACAGAACACATCCATAGGCAGTTGACCCAAACCGTTTTGTACACTAATACCTCTATATATGACGCTGTCCATCAATTGGACTTCTCCACTACTGAATCATGCCAAGACTATAATATTCCATTCTCTATCTGGGAGTTGCAATCAATACTGCAAGGTGTCAAGGGATCTTTATCCGGCCCAGACTATATATGTTATACTATACTATGTTGCAACATCTCCAAATAACCACTATATAATATCTCCCAATGGCTCTTGGATTTTTACAATAACATTAGATTAGCGGTAATTTTTCTAGCCACTAGAATCAATTTATGATGGTGCCGATTTTGAAATCAGGAGAAGATAAGCACCATCCATCCAGTTACCGACCATTTTTTCTAATCAGTTGCCTGTCTAAGATAATGGAGCGAATGGTGAACAAGAGGCTTTCATGGATTCTAAAAAAGTGCCAATTCATCCAAAACTTTCAATGTGGATTTCGCAAAGAGAGGTCGACTATAGATCACCTAGTTCAAATGGAAGCTGAATTACAATATGCATTTATCCAGGAGGAGCAGGCGGTTGCTGTTTATTTCGATATGCAGAAAGCCTTCGATAAAACTAATACCTATTTCAATTTACTAAAACTCCATTCGCTGGGATTTAGAGGTAGCATTCCTAAAGTCATCCAAAAATTTCTACCTCTTCTAGCTTTTTTCATCCGAATCGGAGCATCCTTGTCCATACAAAGTGAACAGATGAGTTGAGTGCCACAAGAATGTGTGATAAGTATAACTCTATTAGCTTAGGCCATCAGTGACTTAGGATTAAATTTACCAGGTGGAGTTAAAGTAACGTTCTTCGTCGACGATCTTGCAATACTATACAGAGCGAAAGACACCCCGCATTAAGGAGAAACTCCAAGATGCACTAAATCGTATAAATGATTGTCGCAAGTCATCGCTACTATGTTTCTTTCCTGGAAAAATGAAATGGGTTCACTTCAGTAGAAAACGGAATGAACACCACCACGATCACCAGAACTTTACTTAGGAGATGTTAAATTACCATTTAAACATAGTCAACATCTGGGTTGTATTTTGATAGGCGTTTTTAGGAATATCACATCAAGTCATTGAAAGAAAGCTGCTTAATAAAGCTCAAGATATTGAGGGTACTTAGCGGAACAAACAGGACCACAATGCTTAGGTATATCAAGCTTTAATCGGTTCCAAGCTAGATTATGGCAGTTTTGTTTACGGCTCCACCCGTGAAAATACTTTAGCCTCGCTTGATTCTGTGCTCCACACTGGACTACGCCTCGCTACTGGAGCTTTTAGAACAAGTCCAATCATGAGTCTTTGTGTTGAATCAGGTCTACCATATCTGTTGTTTAGAAGACAAAAGCTAGCCGTCAACTATAGAATGTTCGTTGCAACAAATAAGTTGAAAATGATTATTTTAAACATAATTCGCCACGACACACCGCCTTGGATGTATATGCAACCCAAAATAAATCTCCAACTCTTTGAATTTAGGAAAGGAAATACAAATCCAGCAGAATATAAAGAACGATTTCATAAAATGATTCACTCCTTACCGGAACACCTACTGTTCACCGACGGGTCTAAATTGGATACTTCAACAGCATCTGCTTTTGTCACACCTGAAGCTACCTGTAAATGTGAGCTACATCAACTCTCTTGTATATATTCCGCTGAGATTGATGCTATCGCAATGGCTCTCCGTTATGTGATGATATCCCAGTTGCAAATTTGGTGGTGGTATTAGACTCCCTTAGTGCCCTAAGAGCCATGAATAACATTTATCCAAACCACCCAGGAATAAACTGTTTTTAGGCCTTATAAAAATTCTATATGATGTTGGAAAATCGAAATATTTTGTCTAGTCACCGAGTCATATATTTATTCAAGGTAACGAAATGGCTGATAGAGCAGCAAATTACCCATTCTGGGCGCGGTTAAAGCTCTCTTGACAGCATCAGAGCTATCTATCAGAGCTAGCTAGCGTGGCCACTAAGAGAGACCATATTCCAAGACTTGCAGACATTATGGGGCAACAGTCCTCCAAATAAACTGAAGGCCATGGAGAATGAAGTGAGACCAAGGAACAGCTCCAGTCGCCGCAGCCGCAGAGAAGAAGTGGTCCTTAGGCGGCTCAGAATAGGTCCTACAAGGCTTACCCACTTTTATGTAATAACTAAACAAAATCCGCCCAGATGCCAGAAATGTAATGAGAGCTTTAAAATAGCCCATATCTTTGAGGGTTTTGCTTTATGCATGATAACATTAAATAAAATAGGAATGCCTGCCAATATGTCAATATCTTTGAGTAATGAGGAAAAATATGTGAATAAGGTAATCTCCTTTCTCTCCAAAGAAGGATTTTTTAAAAATATCTAATATTGCTTTTCTCTTTTTTTCTTTTATTTCACTTTCTTATTTATTTATCTTTTTATTTATTCTTATTTATTTATTTATTTTTTTATCTTTCTTATTTATTTATTTCCTCTCTTATTTTTCTATTTTTTATTTATTTCTTTTTTTCTTAATTTATTATTTTTTGTTCTCGTATCCTTATATTATTTTCTTATCACTTTTATTTAACCCTCCCATCTGATGTATTTCAATATTATTAATGTACATATATAAATGTTAACAAAGGTGTTGATAACCAATAGATTTTATGCCTCAATCTCTTTAAAATAAATAACTGGTTTAGTTTTACGATAAATGGCGTCTTATCGAAATCCGGCTTTAACAATAACATTAAAATTTATGAAGCGAGATCGTCGTAAAATTTATGGGCATAGAGAACCATGGACATAAAAAACTTGACATAAAAAAATATGATATAATCTAGTGGCGAATGCAGGTGGAGGGATCGGGAGATATATCCTTCCCTCCCCCGAAAAATAGGAAAAAACACGATTTTCATATCCACAAACATAAGTTTATTCTACTGAGTAATATTTTTGTTAATTTTTATCCATAATTTTTATCCAATTTTCATGCTTATCCTTAAAACTTAACCCCATTTGGCGATTATAGGCATTTTGATGATTATTTGCCTTTTTCTTATTAAATGCTCTCCTTCATTAAAAATAAAAAAAAAATTCCCTCATCGAAAAAAAATTCTGCGTACGCCCGTGATATGGTAATAATATACAATTAGTTGATCAATAATGGTGAATTAATACAGTTGATTAATACACTGATGTCTTATAGAATGAGGTTTATTGGTTTCTTATTTGTTATATCAGACTTCTTTACAATGGAAGCCCCTCCATTGTTGAAATGACACAATGATTCAATTTCTATCATATGTCGGTCGCCGGGTTATAAGCTGTATTGTATAACGTGATTGGTTTGTGGTGTTTTTTTCTTCGCTTTATTTATTTCTTGAGTCGCCTCTTGAAATTTTTTCTGCTGTTTCAAAAAAAAATCCTTATATTATTATTGGACAAATTTGTTTAGTATTTTTTCCCCTGAAATATGATATAATGATATGATTGATAAAAAATACTTAATTATATTGATAAAAAAACAGTTATTCTCACATTTAATAAAGAAATTTTTGCATATCCATTTTACGTGATTTCGTCTATACTGTTTTAGAAAACATAAATTATGAATAATAAAAATAAGCAAATACAAAATAGAAAAAAAAATGTCTGCCAATAATTTCTTATACAAAAATTTATTTACAGCAGCTGGATAATGATGAAAAATATACCATTACTCGATTCCTGTATTTTATTATAAAATTCGTTCGAAAATGTCACAAAGAAAAAAAAAATATAGTGTTTCTTAAACTAAAAGGAATCATAAATTAAATTTATTTTATGTATTTGGGTAGGTACTAATATTTTATAACTTTTTTTTCTTCGGTATCAATTTCTGTGTATTCTATTTTTTATAAGACTTATTTTCATTAATTAAGTTCAAGAATAAATTTCTTTTCCTAAAAATTATGTTTCAAGATTCATTAGTACTATGAGTTGCTTTTATCAAACTGCAAAATAACAAGAAATCAGTTGTTCAAGTGGGATCAATGAAAAGAGTTAATGGGGTATGAGATAGGCGCGCAATGGGACGAAATCCTTCAGAATTACAAGGGCTTTGATTTGATATGTCCCCCAAATTTATAGATAAATTAACAGAAAAACATGAAACTAAAAATCGAAATTTTCTATTTCCTAAAAATGTAACTGCTGCTCACATCACCCGAATTCCTCTTGCCTCCCTTCTTAAAATAAATTTTGAAAAAAATTACATTTAGTTTTCATGGAAATTCTATTTAGTTTTCCTGGGAGCATTTAGTTTCCATTAAATAATATAGCAGTATAAATTGGTATCAAAAATAATCACTTAAGTTTATGCGTTTTTCATCACTCTCCACTACCTTTTATTATATTATATGTTGGGTAATATTTTTTCTAAAATCTTGAGCCTTCCAACATTATACTATACATCTATAGTACTACTCTTATTTACGGAAATTTGTATATCTCTTCTGGTCTTCCCTTCGGATTTTCTCAAGTACTGCATCTCCATTGCCTGGATCTGGCTCCTGTGTTTTGAGGTGAGGAGTCCATAACTCCGACGAATAGGAAAGAAGGGACAGGAACGTTGACCTCTTCTTGGTGACTTCCCTTCTGTTGAGGAAACCTCTTCGCGTGGAACATTCGCTCCCCCTATATAACCTCCCCGTCAATATAGCCGTTTTCATTCAACCAGGCACCTAAATACTTGAAATCCTGAAGCTGTTCCAAGATTTTCCCCTTCAACCTAAGGATTATTATTACACTGTGGGGTTTTCTTTCTACTCTCATGCGTTTTTTTTTTTCTCTGGATTAATATCCATATTTCTTGCATGAGGTTTACATTATGTTGCAGCTCCCGGTCATTGGCAGCAATTATGACGAGGCCATCAGCAAATGCGAGTGTTGTGTGAAGCGTAGGCTGCAGATTCCTATGCCTGAGTTGATAGTGCCGAATATAGGTTTAGCTTTTTTCACTGCCCGGTCTAGGACCAATATAAAGAGTAGAGGGCTTAAACTACATCCCTGGTATATTCCCCGTGTCATCTCAAACTCCTTGGAGGTGTGGTTACCGGTCCTTACAATGTTTCTCATCTTTTGATAGAAACTCCTCACAGCCAGGATCGTGCCAAAATCTACTTTCCTTTCAGGCAGAGCTCGTTCTATATCCTCCTTTTTGACTCTGTCGGCCTTTCTCTATGGACTTCTCTGTGACCTGCCTCAAAGTGAAAATTAGGTTCTGGGTGCTCCTCGAGTTTCTAAATCCATATTGCTCTTCTTCCATCTGGCAGTAGACAACTCTTCTTATCCTTTCTTCTAGAATTTTTGAATAGTATATATCATACGCCATATCAGGTTCAAGAGGTGGAGAAACATTTCTTTACGTTTGCTGTCCATGTAATCCGCATCATTTCAGGAGTTATTCCATCCAGCCCTTCTTACTTGGCGAGCTTCATCTTAGAGATTGCTTCCTGTAATTCTTCCTCGCTGACCAAGTCGTCTTCATCTGGATAATCCTCTACTGTCCTCTGGATCTTATTCGAACTGACGTCTCTACCTTCTAGCTGCTCCTTGAAATACTTTCTCCATCTTTCCGTTATATTTTCGTCTTTCCAGATAATTTGTTCATCTTTATTCTTGATTCCTTAAAGGGATTGTGGCCTTTCTTTTCTCATTGTGACCAAAATTTTACCAAGACTTTCGTTTAACTTAAAGAACTTTTAGCTGAATCTCTTTCCTTTTCTCCTTGTACCTCTGATATGCTATACGTATTCTCTGGCCAAGAAAGTATCTCCATGTTTTCTTCTTTTCTTGACTTTTCTTCTTGACCTCATCTGTCCACCAAGGACTTCTTTTAAAGCCAGAAGCAACACATTTCTCTCCACAAACCAATCTCGAGGCATCAAGGAGGATCTTATTGAATGATGACCAGCACTCATCATCACTAGCCTTTTGATTATCGGGCTCTCGTGCCATCCTATTTATTTCTTCTTGGAAGTACTGGGCCATTTCTTCTTCTCTTAGCCTTAGGACTTAATTATCTTCTTTGCGCCTTTTTTTTGTCTTTTCCGAGGAGTTTTTTTCTCTATTGGTAAGTGAAAGTAAAACAATATATATATATATATATATATATATATATATATATATATATATATATATATATATATATATATATATATATATATATATGCTTAACGAGTATGATATAATAATTCGCATAACAAATTTTAAAATGATATCTCCAGTGGCAGGATGTTTTTTCGGTGAGGAGAAGGGATATATAATAAGAAGAAGGAAAGTGATCACCTAAATGTCTATAATCCCCAAATTGAGAGTAAGTTTTAAGGATGAGCAGGAAAGTCAGATCAAAAATTAATGTTAAAAATTAGCAAAAATATTATTTAAAATGCAAACATTTTTTTTCTTGCATTTCAGGGGGAGAGGAGAGATATATCTCCCAATCCCCTCTCCTGCGTACGCCAGTGATACCTTAATGGAATCTTGTCAATAAAATGAAATATTTTGGAAGCTTAGTCACTAATTAACGACTCACGAATGCTGTCGCGCATGGTACATAACTTAAAACTGCAATATGTATGACTTTTAGCTAAATAAATTTTATTGTTTTAAATATTACTTATATATTGCGTTATTTATACATCATATATACCATCATGAAATTTGACCCAGACATTTTTATAACATTATAGCTACATGTAACACACATAAAAAAACAACGACTCTCAATTGCGTTTTTTTGTTCAAGAAAATTGTTTTGGAGTAAAGTCAAGTAACCTATACAATTAAAGCCAACAAAGCGTAATGAACGATTAAAGTTTAAGTATATGGCTTACTTCTAATAAAACCTAAGAGGGAATAAAGAAAATGGCCCTATTAAAGAAAAATCCCTGTTCCTTGTTCGCTTTGAATGGTATTCAAGACAGATATTAGTTGAAGTAGTTATAGATAGCAGCCGGTAGATAAAATAAAATGTCGGATATCATATATATATATATATATATATATATACACGCACACACATACCTGTTTATTAGAGATGGTTATTCATTCTTGAACTTAATCTTATTTATATCGAGAGTGATCTCTACCTCACCCCGTCATGAAACCTTTAACCCTTGGTCATCATTTTTTTTTCGATGGGTCGTTAAGATCTGACAAGGGTCAGAACACGGTGTGTCCGTCGCCGATTTTGATCAAAATTTTTTGGATGATTCTACATTGAAAAATAGTTTACCCATATCCTTCCGTTTCTTCCAATGTTTTTATATTACACTTAAATATCCAAGATATGTCCGTGCCTGGCTGGGTTAGTAACCATGTACATATCATAATATAAAAACATTATTTTCATCAACACGTATTTCTCTGCCCTCCCCTCAGCGTCCCTCCGCACTCGTATCAGCGCGCCCCCTGTCCCCTTTCCTTTTGTTGTTCCAAATTGTCGTGAGTGGCTCGCCGCTTGGAAGACTGGACGTAAGCTAGTGATAATTAGGTGTTCCAGGACCTTACTGATAACAGGGAGGAGGCATATGGGTCGGTACGCCTTAGGTTCTTCCTTATTCTTACCTCTCCCTTTGTATATAAGTCGCAGGTCAGCGTACTTCCACTGCCTCGGAAACTGCTCCCTGTCCAAGCATTGATTGAAAATGCTAAGTAGCTCCTCTTCGATATGATTGGCACTATTCTTCAAGATTGCCGCATCGACACCATCAAGTCCTGGGGCTCGTCCAGTATGCAATGACAACCGTATTATTCACGGAGTGAAGTAAATTAACTGATTTTTTTTCATTAAAAACTTGCGTCAGATTTGTTTTTAGCACTTTGAAAAACCCCCATATTCCAATTTTTTGAGTGAACCTAAAAATAAAAATTTTTGGCTTTAAAATTTTGCCAGGGGTAACTTTTAATTGTTTTTAAAGATTTAAATAATCGCTCATAATTCAGGAAACCTTTGAATAATTCAAACCAAATTTGGGGCATCGGTTGAGGTTCTTAAACTACGCAATTTGCTTTAACAGTGAAGTTCCTATTTGTTTTAGAACCAACGTTAACTTCAATTTTGTTTTTATAAAGTAATCACCTTTTTTTACCTAGGCCAACTAAGATAATGCAATATTTTTTTATATGTGAGGAAAGAAGAAACTCCCCTCTTTTAAACCAGATCAAGAACGTCGATAGCTTGTAAACTGAAGAGGAGATACAGAGCTTCAAACCCAAACGTAATTTTGTGGCTTTTAAAAATTTTGAGCACACTCAGGACTTAATAAAAAAATGTTTTTTGTTTTCGATGATTTTTTCAACGATTATTGATTATTTTTTCAACGATGATTGCTAAATCCAAATCTGCAATCATTTTTGGTGTGAAAAAATCTATGAGGCTAGTTTACTTAATAATTTAAACACATTTTAAAATTTATTTGACCACAAATCAGTTATTTTTTAATGTTTATATCATACTATAATATACTCTAAGAAGCTGAAAAAAAATCATGTCGATATCATTCTCCAAACACGAGATATAAAATAAAGCATTTTCAGCATGTTTTATTTTTTTTTTCGGAAGGATCAACTTTTTTTCAATGTAGAATTACCCAAAATATTTTGATCAAAATCGGCGACGGACACACCTTGCACTCTCCTTGTGAGTAGAGTGATACTAAGCAGAATGCTTATCTCTGAGTAGAGCGGCTGTGCCCATCTGTACAACTTATAAAGATTAGCAAGACTTAATTGGGCTGAACATGTCATCAGGATGAATGCAAATACGGAGCCCTTCCATGGAACGACATGAAGGGACGCATAAGGAAAAGGTGGGAGAATTTTTTTTCGTAGACTCCAGGAACCTAATGAACTGGAGTACAGCTGATAACTTCAGTTGTAAACCTCTAATAGAATCATTGATTGTAATGTTATATAAATAGTATTAATATTTATATAATATTTCTACCTTCTTTACAATCCTTGTTAAAATCAATATTAAATACGTACCTATCACAATTTAATTTGCAATTATCTATTAGATATTCTAATTAATTTATGCAGGGTGCAGTTATTATAATAATGAAATATAATTATAATGAAATAAATATTTAGCAAAATTTTACAAATATTTTCCTATATTTTATTTCTTCTCAACGTTTCGGTATTTGATTTCTCAGAACTTTTTATACAGTTGTTCCTTTTGCTTTTTATCTCAACAGTCTTTTTTTTTGCCACCATAGAAAATTTGTATTTATCAAGGACTCTTTTATGCCTATAATTATCTCATTTTAATTAGGATTAATTGCTCATACTTTTATACCGGTTACATACAGATCGTAATCTCGTCTATGGAATAAATTTTATGGATATTTTAATGTTCATTTAAGATGGTAGTCTACTTAAATATCGTTAAATATGCACAGAATGTCATTTTGTTTGTACTATTCAGTAGCTATTTTCTTTTCAAAGTACTTATGAAGATTATCGGGTTCAGTGCTTGTTTGGGCAAGTTTCGTTGCCAATGGTTATGCAAGGAGATGATCTGGTCTGGATTCTCGTTATAGGCCGAATGTATCACAGGAAGGTCTTCCGAACCCAGAATCGAATCATGGTTGATAAATAAATACATTATCTGTTGTACTTACTTAAAACGGTCTCCAATAGCCCTTAGGTACAAGCCTCAATTCCGTATCAACGAAACTGAGTTTGGCAATCAGATTTATTAGGCAATTTTATATCAATTGATTTTAATTTGCTTGACTAGAGTTCTTTGTAAACTTTATCTTTTTACGTTAACATTCCATGAACATTGGTCAGCAATAAAGACATCATTTTTTCATACGCTTTCTAGAAAATACATGATTACTATCTTCTCTTGACGACAGAGAGATCCTAATGGGTCGTGATGAGGATGGGTTTTCCATTCCTCAACATAATAGTAATAATAATGATATCCCTTTTTCGATCGAAAAGTTTTACTAAAACCTATTTGCATGTCTATGGGAAGACTGCATTCCTAGTTGAGTCTGTGTTACTCTGGTTTGATTTCTTTCTTTCTTTATATATCATTTTAGTCACTCTAATTTGTAAATAAACAAAAACAGATCATTACTTAATAAGTTTATTAACAATCAATTCCGAAAATATATCTTATCTGATCCTAATTTCAGAAATATCCTAACTTTAAGTGTAAAATACGATGGTGAAAGATGCTAAAATAATATTCATGTCCCGCGAAGCAGAAGTTCCCAAGGCACATTATCCCGGCTAACGAATGGAATGCTTCAAGGGTTGGTCTTTTGTTCATTCCTGTATTCCTTCACGTTTAGCCAGGGCGGGAGATGTTTTTTCGCTACTAGATCAAAAGCGCTGCGGAGTTTGTCAAAATAACAGTCCCGTCCTTTTTTTGCCCGTGTATTCCTATTCCCTAAGTAATGCTGATATTTCATTCCTAAAAGTTCTCCCTCTCTTCCTCTCTCCCTCCCTCCCTCCCTTCGACTAGGCGGGTTTTCGACGTCCCGGTTCTACATGCCTCATATTTTCTTTATTCTGATCTCCCTATATTTTCTTATTCGATAGATGCAACAATCATTTAATTGTTTAAATCTTTATATTTAAATTGCTATGTGTCTTAAAATTTAAGATAATCAGTGAATCGAGTTCATGTTGGTAATGACAATTGCATGTTAGGTATGTTGGAGACCAATAACTATTACAGATACCGATCCTTTGTCCAACTATTTTTTTCTGCACTATCCCTTTATTACCAGACTTACCTATTAATTGTTGCCTTAGGTGTGAAAAGTCTCCGAAAAATGCGAGAGTCACCCATAATGCATTTCCAGAATATCAAGTTTTAAAGTTTGGAGCTCCGCCCTTCTTCAGTCTATGGGCATTTTTCAAACTCATCTAACAAACCGACCATTCACATTTCTGACTGTTATTTTACCATGTTATTCTGCTGAACGATATAGACATGTTGATGTGCATATGTCAATTTCGGGAAAAATATGGCTCTGCTACTTTCTTCCTTGGACTCTATATGTTTTGACATTAGCATTTTAGCCCATGGTTCATATGGTTTGGATTGGCATTTTAGTCCAGTAGAGATATCATTCTAGTTTGAAAAAAATGGAGTAATATTAATTTTCAGCTATGTTGTAAATATTGCCTCTCTTGAGAAAAATACAAGTTTTCGACACTCCTTCTTGTGCGTTTTTCGCCGCGCTTGAAAAACCACTAGGAAAATACTTTTTTCCGGTTTTCCAACATAATTCGCTTCCAGTGCATTTAAGGTAAAAATTTGTCATTACCAATTTTAAAGTGCGTTAAATTTCTTGACAATTGGCACTTTAGCCCTTGAGAGATATCATTTTAGTTTGCAAAAAATGGAGTAATTTTAATTTTCAGGTATGTTAAATGTGAAAAATCCTAGTTTGCGATCTCCTTCTTCTTGTGCGTTTTTCGCCATCTTGAAAAACCGCTAAGAAAACATTTTTTTTTTTTCAGTTTTTCCATAATAACTAGCTTCCAGTGCATTTAAGGCAAACATTTTTTGGTAACTTGTCATTACCAATTTTAAAGTACGTTAAATTTTCTGCATGTTTGTATATAATATTTTTGGATATTTGGAATAGCTACTGAGATACGGGGTCGTGAAAGCCTGTAAAAATGTTCAAAAAGTTGGATATGTCAGTGTTTTCGCATTAAATATGATTTATTTTAAGCACGCATAAAACTACTGAGACCCCATATGCTAAAAAACTTTGTCTACCGATATTCGGGACTTTTTTTTTGTTTTTTCTCCTATAATTCCTGATCGGTATATTTTATGGAAAAAAATAATAGGATATTAAATTAAAGAGAATAAAATTTTGGATCCGATGAGTACCACAATGTAACAATTTGGGTAATTGGTTTGGTCGAAAACTACGCACAGCGGGGCCAAAGCCGATCTAGGAGGACAAAATTCAATGACCATAATAATCGATTGGAAATTACGTGTTCGTCACAAACAAATAAAAATAAACCCTAGGTGTTTTTGAATTAATTAATAAAAATTATTTTATAGTGAAAAAAATAATTTTAAAGAAATGGCATGAAATAACATTAATGACAAGAAATACAATGTTGACATTCAAATTAATTTAATCTATTTCCTCATTATCAGAATCGACATCCGTAGAAAAGTTACTGACATTCTGAGTGTCTGACTTCCATCTGACAAACGGACTTTTAATCGACTTAACAATGAACTCAAACGATTGATCCAAAGTTTCAAAAGCACAATTTAAGACAATTACATCAGAAATCTTGCGACTGACGATGGGAGCTTATGGAGGCACATCAAGAAAATTGTTAAACATCGTGTGGTGTCGGCACCTCTCCGTAATGAGGATGGTTCCTGGGCCGTGTCAGACATTGAAAAATCTGAGTTATTTGCGAATCTTTCTTCTGTCTTTACACCACATACTGACTTCACGAATTCTGAGCACGAAAGACTTTAGACATTCCACTAAAACTAGCATCACCTCCTCCTTGCTTCACACCGACACAAGTTGTCGAGCAAATTAGACAGATACCTAAGAAGAAAGCCCCTGGTCATGACCTGATAAATGCTCAAGTGCTCCAGAAAAATGCCCAGGAAGGCTCTAGTGTATCTAGCCTCTATTTACAATGCAATACTCCGAACGACTAAATTTCCTCTACAATGGAAATACTCACACATTACCATGATTCATAAACCAAACAAAGACACAGCTACTCCATCATCATACAGACCTATCAGTCTGCTCCCGATTTGTTCAAAAATTTTTGAGAAATTACTCTACAAAAGACTTCTTGACATACTGACGAACAATACCTGACCATCAATTTGGATCCCGATCCCAACATTCAACCATTCAACAATTACACAGGGTGACGGACTACATTGCGACGGCACTAGAGCAACAATCATATGCAACAGGAGTATTTCTGGACGTCGCTCAGGCGTTCGATAGAGTCTGGCATCAGGGGCTTCTCTTCAAACTTAAGACGATACTTCCTCCTACCTATTATCTGATTCTTCAATCCTTTCTTTCTGCCTTTTACCTAATTTACAATCGAAAATTGCCGCAAGGCTTCTTCAGGACTGTACAGTCTTCGATATTTTGATCTATGACCATTTAAAATTTTGATGATATTAGTCGCTGATGATAATGATTATGGGTTTAATTATTTTCGCATCACGTTGACCGGGGTTATGAAATAACACCTGTGCTGCAACAGCTATTTCCTTGGATGTTGACTGCAGTGTTTTCCGCTTCTCAGTTTTTTTGAAGCCTGCAAACTATTTTTTTTTCCGGTCTTCCTGGTCCTGCGAAAGCTCTATAAGATCGGTGATTCTCTGCCGGAAGGTCCAGAAAATTTGCTTTAAGAAGCCATCTACTTCATAAAAGCCTATTCTCTTTGTGAAGCGCTCATTAATTTTGTATGTTATTCGGGCCACGTTGTCTATCAAATTTGAATACGTTTTAGAATATAATACGTCAATTTTGTGAGTATTAATAATTTCCTTAAAACTTCAAAAATCTTTTCATGAGAAGAAAATTTTTCTCACAGTTCAAGAAAGGTGAGCCTAGAAATTGTGTTCAATTAAGAAAAACAGTGCTTGGCGCTAAACTTTTCTTGAAAGAATGAAAAAATTGCTACAAAATGAAAAAAAATGTTTGCTTTGGGATACTCGGAAGGGTATTTTACATATTATATAAGTATTTGTTATCTATTTCAAAACTCTGATCATAGCCGTTTCCGAAAACCAATCGTAATCAATATTAAATTGGTAGAAGCTAGGTTAATCTAGTGAGAAAGAATCGTAATTAGCTGATTTAGTAAAAGCTGTCCTGAGCGATAGCACACTGACACTAGTTTCAATTATAAATGACTGGGCCTTCTTTTTAATACCTGTCTTAATTCATATCCTACACGGAGAGTATAATCAAATTTTGAGATTATCATAGGGCACTTTTTTGGTGAGAAACTATTTATAGAAAGGATGCTAACTTACACTACCCGGATATGTTGGAACTGGTTTTTGTCCTCCTAGATCGTCTATCTCTGCTATGGTAGCAGACTCATATACAGTACACTGTCTCTGTTTTTGTCAAAATCGTCGCTTTGACCATAGTTTTCGATCACACCAATTATTTATTTAGCCCTAAGTATTTATGCTCCCTCCCCGCAATAAATTTGTCTCCAGGTATTCTCTATATTCATTACCAGATGCTCCTAAATAGACACGAGGCAGGCCATACAGTACCCGCAATACTGAACTGTTGTGTGGGTCTAATCGACAGACACAGTCGGACGCATCCAAGGGTTTTATTATATAGATTTCCCCTTTTTTTTTTAAATGTAATTTTATATTTTTAAAAAGAACGTAGATAAAATTAATAATTAATCGATAAAATGCATCCTTCTTAACGCCCCTTTAATTGCAATTAGAATCTTGTGCTAACATTCGATCGACATCTGTCTTAGAGTATCCATGTTTCTAAAACACCGCTAAAATTTATAATTACTGTAAAACAGTTATAGCTTTACCGCCAAACCGTGAGCCTTGGGAGCGAGAGACGAAGTTTGGTGGGGATAAAGTGATTCCCACCAGAATCTGAATCCCACCACAGTGTTTATAACCTTTAAAATGTCATTTATTACGCTGGTTCCTTATTAATTAATATCTAGAAGAATTAATGAGAAACACGCATTTGCGAATTCAAAGTTCAAGTCCGAAACACTAATCCAATCACAAATCAAAAAACGTAGTTAAAGTCCGAAAAATCCAAAATATCATAAATCCCAGTATTTAACTGTATAAAATAAGTCCATAGCCCATGATCAAAAACACAGTAAAAAATCAAAATAACAAACAAAAATTTAAATTCACGTCAACAGACAAGGCACAACATATTAAAGCGAGGTGAGAGGGCACGTTATTATTTCGTGTTAACATTTTTCTTAAGAAAGATATTTATTGGAACGACAACGTAATCGTTAGGTAAACACATTTTGTTTCGTTAATTTCATAAAATTGTTATCTCATCTTTAAGAAAATAAATCGTAAAAGAAAATGTTCAACTGGAAATTCACTTATCAATAATATTTTTTGTTTCAATAAAAATAGTTTTTATTGGCCGCACAAATGGAAGTGAAAACCGACGCATGCGTACTAAAAAGATTCATGGTTCGGCGGTCTGGCAATATAAAGATTCCTTGGTCTCTAAAGTTTGGTTAACCTCTCTTACTTATCCACCCCACTTTGATTGCGGCCGCTTGGTATATGAGAGACTTTCTGATGAACTTGAAATAAGATTAAAGCGGTTGACGAATTGTTTCATATGATTCTTCTCTGGCAGCAACGAATTAACTCGTATCTCTGGTTCTTATATCATTCGCTCCGAAGGATATACTTCATTATTTTATTTCTCCTTCGACCTATTCAGTACTGCTTTCTTTTGTAAATCCTTTCTAAGACTTTTCTTCTGTTTGTTTCTAGAATTGCATTACTTTGTCTGTATTTAAGATAAATATAAGTTTAATTTTTAATGATTAAGATCGGAAAATTATTTTTGATACGGCCTATGTATCATCCTAAGTAGTCGTTTTTCATATTTTTCTATCTGAAAATTATATACTAAATTAAATAACGCCAGAAAAAAAAAGAAGATATATATACTTATTTTCTTATTCAGGTTTCCGATTAGTAATTTATTTTTTAACTGGTTAATTTTGTTTACATTATATACTATAACAGATATATATTCATAATAATCAAAAATTAAACTTACATTTTATAGAATAGATTTATATACATTTATAAACAAATAATAATAATAATAACAAGTGTATTAGATTGAATACACTTGAATCAGGATGCAATAGAAAATGAGTTTTTTATGTTCTGGAATCTTTTTAGTAAATCTGATTGTATCAAAAGACAATAGTCATCAGCATTGGGTCATTCTATGGCAAATCACCCGGTCATGACAGCCACCCCCTCAGATTTTGATGAAACTTGGAGCAATTGGTCCTATTACTATCCTAATTTCACCTGCAAAATTATTTTGCACTATCATTTATAATTTTCGTTTGATTATTATTTTTTTTTTTTTCATTTGGGTCTATCAGAAGTCTCGAAAATCGCGCCCTTAACGTGCACTTGTAACTTTAAAATTATTTTTCTTGAAAACAATTCAATATATCGCCATTAAATTTTGCAGGAAGTTGGTACGCACTGTGAAAAATGCTATTATAAACCAATCTAATTACCTTAAAAAACTAAAAAATTTTAAATGTATTTATAAAAAGTTAGGAAACTGGTGTTTTATTTTACAATTTCCGTAATATCCACAGTCTTAAACAAGATAGAATGCTCAAATGTGTTTTTAAGTACTCCTAAACATATGACTTATTCGATAGATAAGCCAACTACTTCTTTAAAAATGTTAAAATGTACTTTTTCAAAATTTGTAAAACAAAATACCCCGTTTCCTCGATTTCCAAAATAATATATTTAAATATTTTTAGTTTTAGGGGGATTGGGATAGATTAATAAGATCATTTATCGCAAATTTTAGGTATAACATAGGCATATTTAAGATTATTCGTCATCTTTTGAATTTTAGAAGATGTTCTTCTGTACATGCACAGTAATCAAACATGCTAAATAGCCATTTGTATTTTTTATTTATCTAATAGGCCTCATACTTAAGAGTATTTTAAAAAAGAATTTGAGCATTCCTTCAGATCTGAGACCGCAGATATTGTGGGTTTTGTAAAACAAAACATCTGTTTCTTTAATTACTAAAAAAATATGTTTTAATACTTTTAGTTTTTTAGGGGATTTAGTTAGGCAAACAAGAGAATTTTTTGCTGCGTTTTGGTTATAACACACAAGCTTCCTGCAAAATTATATGATCATATCTTGAATACTTTTCAAGAGAAATATTTTTAAAATGGTTAATACCTGTTAAAGGCGCGATTTTCTTCTGTTGTGATCAGTAACTAAACATTATAAAAAGCCACCTATGTCTCTCATTTATCTAATAGGCCATATATTTAAGAGTATTTCAAAAACAAATTTGATCATTTTATCTGGTCTGATACTGTAGTAATTGTGGATTATGTGATATAAAACACATGTTTCCTAAATTTTTAAAAAGTACGTTTTAATATTTTTAAATAAGTTGGTAGGGGAATGCGATCATTAAAAAACACACTAACAAGTGTAACATTTATTGTGTGCCAACGTTTCGGCCTAAGTTTTAGGCCATCATCAGGGCAGAGAGACGTAAAGCCGAGCGCCAACGTAATATTAATATTTAATATTTTTTGTTTTTTAGGGGACTGAGATAAGTTAATAATAGAATTTTTTACTGATTTTAGGTATAACATACAAACTTCCCGAAAAATGTAATGCTGATAACTTAAATTGTTTTCAGGAAAAATATTTTTAAAGTTGCAAGTGCACAGAAGGGCGCGATTTCCGAGACTTCGAAAAGTACCAAATAAAAAAAAAAAAAAAAAAAAATTAACGAAAACTATAAATTATAGGACAAAATAATTTTACAGGTGTTGTTAGAATAGTAATAGGATCAATCACTCCCCAGTTTCATCAAAATCTGGGTGGGTGGGTGTCACGACCGGATAATTTGACATTGAATGACCCCATATGTACTGGTTTTAATGTCAATGTTGTCAGTGTTTATATCACAGCTGTTTTGGAATATTTTTATCAAAGCTGATTTCGTGACATGCTCGGTAGATATAAGGACCCCCGATGTTGTTGTATTTTATTTATTTATTTTATCCTAAATGCGCAGTTGAGTGTATTTTTCGTGTTGTAAATGCATAAACGCTTAAAATTGTCCAGAACATTTTTTTTTTTTTTTTTATATTCCTCTATGATTTACTACAGCATTAAAAATATCTGCGGTTTGAAGGTAAAAGTGATGAACTGCATTTTAGTGAAAATGAAAAGTTGTTGGTATTTGCCTGTGCCTGAACCAAATTTACGCTTCGTTATTTAAAAAATTATGAAATTATCATTAACTAACTAATAATGATTGATAGTTGAGGTTCTCCGGAAGAAGGGTCCATAGAAGAAATCATTGTTTGAGGAAACCTAATTTGAAAATTTTGTTTGATTTGCAGTTCAAAACTGTTTCTGTTATTAAATATTTGAATGTTTCAAGTCTCAATACAAAATACGTGTATATACTTTACTTATAAATGTTATCTCTGCATTTTATTTAAATATTTGGCTAACGATGTTGTCAATAATGAAGCGTATATTTGGTTCAGGCACGGGTAAATAGCATCAAACTTTCTTTTTCACAAAACTGCAGTTAATCACTTTTGCCACCAAACCGAAGATATATCTATAAACGTTTGGAATTCCCAACTAAGTAAAAAAAAAAATTCATTGATATAAATAATGCTGAAAGTTTTGTGTTTAAGGCTTTTCGTACAGGTCAAACAGTTTTTATTTTTCTGATTTATTATTATTATTTTTTTTTGATCTTTTTGGCAGTATGAGGTCATTGCCCGGTACTTTCTAATTAGTAAGCCCCGCTAAGCAGAAATTCTTAATTGCTCTCCTCACAGGTATAACCCCCTCGTTACTCTAATTGCTATTCAGTATGTCACGTTGCAGCCTTAATTACAAGCAAATTAAACATACAAATAATTTTAAGATCTAGATACTAATAAAAAGTATAATTATTAGATTAGTTAAATTTTAATGCTGTCTTGCTTATCTATTTTTAGAAGTTTTTTTTTAAAGTAAATCGTGTTATTTATTGAACTGGAAGCAATTCGAGATAATAAGTTCCTATTGCGAGATCGTAAAGTAGACGAAATTCTCTTTGAGAATTATAGATTGGCTTAACTAAATCTATTGTAAGGGAGATTTCGTTTTATCGTGGAAATACAATGTTTACAGATTATCCTAATTTCCGATTAACCGAATGAACCCTCGGGTCCATCAAATTCGAGACTTTTGTGTACTTAAAAAAAGACATAAAACACTTAAATTGTGAACAGCTATGCACATATAGATAAAGGGACGTCCTGAATTCTTAGACTGAAGAAGATGAAAATTCGTAAATACTTCGATGAAATAATCACTTGCCCAAAATGTGATAATGCGCATTTGCGGCCGAATTGATGTTTATAAAATAAATCCATAGTTTCCTTGGAAACTGTCTGTAATTTCTTTTTACTTCCTTATATGAAGTAAAGGAAGTATTGTAATCGCGAAAATTTTCCGTTTTCAGATTTCAACAGAAATATTCATTTTGGCCATCCTTGAATCCATTTTGACTAGTTTCGTCGTGGTGTCTTTTACTTACGTACGTTCGTACATACGTTCGTATCTCGCATAACTCAAAAACGGTTAGCCGTAGAAAGTTGAAATTTTGTATTTAGGATTGTTATAAAATCTAGTTGTAAACCTCCTTTTTTGGTCACTGCTTGATCACCGGAAGTGGTACTTTACTTAAAGGTCATAATTGATTTCCATCAAAAATTATATTAAAATACTATGCAAAATTTCTCAAATTTAGTATTTATAACTTATATATTGATTTAAATAACATAATAGATTTTGGTCTAAATTGGAAAACCGGAAGCGGTATTTTACTTGAAGGTCATAATAAACTTACATCAAAAATTATATTAAAATATAATGTAAAACATCTCAAATTTGGTAAATAGGACTTTTATATCGATATGAATGTATTTACTATATTTTGGTTAAAATCGGTGAACCGAAAAGGTTACTTTACTTGAAGGTCATAATAAGCTTACATCAAAAATTATATTTAAATTAAATGCATAAATGATATGTTTCGGTAATAAAGGCTACAAACGCAATTTGGTTTCCAATCCAATTAAACATTTTTATTACTTGTTTTAAGTATTAAAATTGAGTGTAAAATACTGGTTTTCCTCTCCATTTGTGTGTGTGTGTCAATAGATGGATGTCGCGACGCCGAGTGTCGTTTTTGAGATACTGCAATCTTCAGAAACTAGTAACCAAATTCAGGATCACTTTTTGAGCCACTGATTTATAGCTTACTAGGAATACAAGGAAATCGTGTGTTGTCCACATCAGATATTTAAATTTTAATCTATTGCCATGTTAATTGTTAAATGCTTGTTTTGTCACTGATACGCGAAACTGACACTATCGAAATATATTGATATTTATTTATATCATTTTCAAGAAAATTATTTGTTAACTATTCATATAATTCGACTGTTTGATATGTTATGATATGATATGTTATTCGAATAATGATTCATAACGAATTAAGTGAAAAGTGTCAAGTCTAGTCAGTAGTATTTATTCCAAATATTAAACTTAGCTCTTTAGTATAACTGTTTTTAGTGCTATTATATTAAATAAGCCTGATTTATCATTTTTTTAATTAATGGAAACTTGTTAATCAATACTGTTCGACATTGCTTTATAAGTTTCTTTTATTTATATAATTTATTTTATTCAATTTATATTAAATCCATTGTGCTCTTTTATCCTCGTTGCTGTTTGATTAATTTTGTTTTTAATATTTTTTCTCTTTATATCTTTTAATTGATTTAACTGGATACCGTATTCTTAATAGTTAAGTATACGTTGCAAAGTATGCTTCCAAAACCTTTTTCTATATCTCTAATTTTTTTAACATTTTACGTTTCAAAACTTTATTCTCATTTGTAAAAAAAAAAGTTATTTTCATTGAGTCAAACAATATTTCCTAGTCAACTTCTATCCCATTTATTTAATACAAAGTTTATATTTGTTTATATTATATTCTTTATAAAATTGTAAAAATAAAAATAAATGAAATAATATTATACATTTGTTTATATTATATTATTTTTTAAAAATTGAAAATTATTTAATAATTAAAAAAAATGTCATTTAAAACCAAAAAGTTTATATATTTAAAAAAAAATTAATAAAATATTTATGATTAAATTTTATTAAAATTTTTTTAAATATTTGAATATCATTTACCTTACGTCTAAATGTTCCTATTCTTATTTTCTATTTATAATTATAAATATTTAAATAATAAATAAAAATAAATGAAAAATAAATGAAAAATAATAATTATAAATTCTTGTCTCACAATTTAAAAAGATATATTTCATATAAAATTGTTCATACATCACTGCTTCCACTTGTCTTTTACATTTTTGTTACTAGGTAGCTGAGATATTTGGAATTGGCAATGGTTCCCTCTTAATTGGCAATATTTTCTTTTTTATATTTTATTTAATGTTTACTTTACGGTATTCGGTTAACGGTATTCTTTATAATGGGAGTAGGGTGGCTCAGTGGGTTTGGCACTGGCCTGCCCTACTCTCGGTCATAAGTTCAAGTCCGACTGCAGGCATGAATTTTATTTCAATCAAATCAATCGTGGATCGACTCTGGGATCCTGAAATCCTTCCGCGGCACACCCAGCCTCTAAAAAGTCGGCATCGGACCCTATGTTGGGCTTTAGTAGTACAGATTCATTTTTTATTCTTCATAATGATTTTTATTAAGAAATGCCAGCATATAAATACAATACAGCATTGATGTTTATCGAATTCCAACATTATTATTTTAATTTTATAATGGTTAATATGTTTGCGTCATTTATACCTAGACGATTCGTTACTGTTTTAAAATTATCTGTTGTATCGATATTTTTAGAAATATGTAGAGAACGGATTTTCACATTATTGTGCATTTCATTAGATTGTGTGTAACATCGTTAAAACCGATTTTCAATCCAATTTACGATCTATGTAATAGTATATTAAAATTCATTATTTCACGAAATTTCTCTTTTTGGGCTAACTTGCGCGATTTTGATTTTTGTAACATACAAATATATATTTCCACTTTTTGGTTTAAATTTGATAATTTCAATTTTAATAGCATACAATTTAACGCTGAATTATTTTTTTTTAAATTAAATTGATTTAATTGAATATTAAATAATTTATTTAATTTAAGGTTTACTGTTTGAGTGAATAAAAAAATAATATATATAATAAAAATAAAGTTATATAATACAGCTTTTTTTACTCTTTCATTCCCAACGAAATTTATAATGAATCCATCGAGAATAAGTGAATCCGTAATTTAAACAAATTGGTGAATGTTATCACCTAAAGTTGAATAAGTTACGAATGCTACCTTTAAAAGCCGCAAAATATCGTTATTGTAACGATTCATGTTTTAATGAAAGTTATATCGATGACGAATAAATTTCAGTCAAAATTGCTGATTTTTAATTAAAAAGGGCGACAGAAAATGTTAAACGTTTTTCGCTTAAATGGGTTTTTCAGAGAGCACAGATGGATTCGAAATTGAAATCCAATTGTGAAATGCTCCGAATGTGATCAATTAAAGCTGGAGAAGTTAGGACTATCGATTGCGACGTGATGTATGTTTGAAGTTACTAACTAGCGACGCACCTGTTCGCCTGGGGATTTCGTTCACCGATCACACCTGGAAACGATCCGGCACTAGGGCGGAGGGTTATTGACTCTGAATGAACTGCTGATCAGCAACCTGTTATTTTTTAACTGTTTCAAAAAGCTATAACTGTTAACTGCTATTGGCATTAAAAAAAATAAATATTTACAAATACATTTGTTAGATAACTCTTTTCCATGTTCGAATTAAAATATCTGATGTGGACAACACATGACTTCCTTGTACGGCTAATAAACTATAAATCGGTGGCTCAAAAACGACACTCGGCGTCGCGACATCCATCTATTGATACACACACATACTTTCTGGAGGCCTCATTCCGTTATTATATGTCGTTTTCTTTCAGTAGGTAGTTTCCAAGAGATTTCTTCGTATTCTCGGACAACATTAAAACTGTCACTATCACCAGATAAAGCATTGGAAATCGACAGTTTCAATATTTTAAGCGGAAAAACCCACTCAACTTATATCTTATTCTCCTTCTGCAGACTTGTTAATCTCGCAAATGGGGAGGAAAACCAGTATTTTACACTCAATTTTATTAACACTTAAAACAAGTAATAAAAATGTTTAATTGGATTGGAAACCAAATTGGGTTTGTAACCTTTATTACCGAAACATATGATTTATGTATTTAATTTAAATATAATTTTTGATGTAAGCTTATTATGACCTTCAAGTGAAGTACCCTTTTCGGCTCACCAATTTTAACCAAAATGTAGTAGATAGATTCAATTTTTATTAAAACGTAATTTCGTGGCTCGGAACTGATTTTTGTTTTCGATGATATTTTTAATATAAAACTTTTTTGGTTTCCTGAATCGAAACGTGACGTCGTTATTTATGTAACGAAATCTTTAAGGCTAGTTTACTTAATAATTTAAACATTTTAAAAAAATATTTGGCAAAAAATAATTTTTTTTAATGTATATATACTTCCTTTAAGAAATACAATATTAATTTTAAAACAACAACAAATATTTTGGTGTAAAAATTATGTCGATATCATTTTCCAAGCTCGAGATAGAAAATAAAGCAGTTTCAATGTTTTATTAACATATTTATTTCTTCATCTCTTAGAGCTCACTGGAAGAAACGCTCTTGCCCGTGTTGATTTTTTTTTTTTTTTTGTAAATTCACCAAAAAATTCTTTTTATTGAAATCGGCGACGGACACACCTTGTTCTTCTACCTTTCTAAGTATTTATAAGTGTAATCATAAAAGTGCTTAATTGTATCTGAAATATAAAATCTGTAACTTAGACTGCTATTACGAAATCTATTATTAAAAATTAGATGGACATATATCAAGGATTTATTCGCCTTGCAATTTAATTTTGAGGATTAATCTTTCTTCTAGATTTTTTTTTGTAAAAGTTGGAAAGTCTCATCTCAGTTTATTAATTTGGACTTAAAAAGTGAGAGATTATAACTTTTTATTTATTGTTACCCTTATTTTTAACTGCTGCTTTGAAATTTATTCAAAATATATATAAATTCTGTTAATTTTAGCTGTAAATTAAAATTAACAGTCTTTGACATTATTTGGAAAGAAAATTGACTGATCATAAGGTGGAAGTATTTTGGCATCAGCGATCCAATGATAAAATCAGTTGTATTTATTTCGATTTTCTAAAAAATTGTTAAAATTTAAGTTTTCTTTCCTAATCCTATGTTTGGGCGATCTGCTCGCGAACTAATTAAAAACTAATATATATATATATATATATATATATATATATATATATATATATATATATATATACATATTTTTTTTTTTAAATAAACATTATTGATTTATTCATTCAAATAACTGTTTTGATTCACTTTCCGTTATTTTAATTTTCTGTCAATAAAATAAATTTGTCCGTAAATCACATTTAAATCTAAAAATTTGTATTACTTTTAAAAAACTGTAGTACGCATAAAAATAGCTTTTGCAATGAGGGATTTACTAATACTGGAAAAAGCTAATAACTTTGGAATTTGATTATTAAAGGGATTCACTTTCTCCCTCATAGTAGTATGCTAATAAAAATTCATCTGTACCAATTATACTTGCCTTGTGGTCCAGGAATTTATAAACTCAGCAAATGTCCATTTGTATGCATATCGCGGATGATAATTGGAAGTCTATGTCGCACAAACTGAAATAGTCAAGGTGTAATTGAAAATGCAGCTTTTGAATGGAATTCAAAATCTCTATTCAAAATCTCCCTTCCTGGAGGAAAACCATGACAAAAAGTGCAGGAAGTGGAATTAAAAGTTGTAGGAAAACTTTGAGAGTGGTAAATTTGCAGAGTGCAGGCCGGAATAAATGGAAATTCTTCACCTCTGTGGGAACTAAACTATTGAATATCAAATTTTAATGTGCAATCACAAATAATAGTTGTTTTTTTTTTTAAATCAAAAGTTGCTATTTCTTAGTTTGCGCATTTATATTATATTCTTTTCCGATTAGTAGTAATTTGTAAAAAAATAAGACAGAAAGTCTATGGCGAAATTGACTTCCATTAATTTGTTCATTCACTAACTCATGTTATTAAACATTGTGACGCTTTGGGTTCATGGTTCCCATCTTTAGATAGTTATCTTCTCTACAATACATCAACACATTTAAATAATTACTAATTTGCAATTAAAGTTCATGGAATTATTTTAACATTGTCTAAATTTCAAAAATATGCTAAAATTGTATACCTTTAATTTAGCCGTAATGCATACAATTTTTCTGTCATATAATCCATTTTAAAAATTCGTCCTGATCTTTATTTAAAATGATATATATTATTACTATAGGATTATCTATTAACAACTTTGTCATCCCTGCCACAACAGATCTAATCCATATTAAGTATTAGGGAGTGATGTGTCATATGTGTGTTAGACGAAAATGTTATGCGGTGGTATTTTTCTTCCAGTGTTGGGTCTGTTCGTATGTTTTTAATATTCTTATAGAACTGCTATTTTTTCTGCTTGATCATTTCTACTGGCTTTTTTTTTCTGGTTTTAATTATTTCTTAATAATGCATACTGGTCCAATAATTTTGATTTTCTTACTTCGCTTGTTTTAGTCCCGATGAAAATAAATTTTTTTTTTTTGTTGCTTTTTTTTTTAGTGATGCTTCTTTTGGGTTCGAATTTGTGGTATGAATGCTTCCGTAGTATTTCTTTCTATATTGTTGGTTTCGAAATTCCGTTCACATTTCACATTTTCTAACCAATAGTAATTTTTTTTATTTTATGACATTGAATAGGTAGTATTCCAGCTAATATGCATGCTGGATCTGGAGAGTTTTTTTTATTAGCTTTAAACATTTTTGTAGCGATCAACATCCTGAGAAGACTGAGACTTTTATCAAATTGATGTTATTAATTACTAATTAATTCCAAAATCATTTACTTGAGTGTTACTGAAATTATTCCTCAATTAATTAATTTTTTGTCGCCCTTGGATTATAAGGGCTATAAGACAGTTGCTTACAATGAAGCCGTAATGAAGAAATACATTTGGAAATTCTACCAAAGTAAAATTCAATTAGGGATAGCCATTAAAACTTTTTGTTTCTTTTTCGAAGCGATAAATGGGATAACCAATTCCGTAAACGTTAAAAAAATTAATGAAATTTTCGCGTTGAGGAGGGGGGGGAGGGAGGGGAGAAGAATATTAACGGGGATGACACAAACCCGATTAGCCTCGAGAAGAAACTTGGTCTTGAATACAAATTAAAAAACAATATCAGCTAAGTTAAAACCGTTATTAGGAAAACCTGATAATTTTCACTATATCTGAACCTTAAAGTCAATTTACACTTTTATTTTTAGGTTTTAATTAGACCAGGAATCTATTTATTTAGTCGCAATATTGCAAGCAAACATTATATATATATATATATATATATATATATATATATATATATAACTAATTAATTATGTATGTATTATTTATTCCCTCAATTCAGTAATATTCACAACGTAACAAGTATGCTGCAAGCTGGCTACGACTATTTAAACTTTACATTCTTACTTCTTTGTACGAAGTGAAGGAAGTATTGTAATCGCGAAAATTTTCGCTTTTCAGATTTCAACGGAAATATCCATTTTGGCCATCCCTGTATCCATTTTGACTAGTTTCGTCCTGACGTACTGTTTGTACGTACGTTCGTATCTCGCATAACTCAAAAACGGTTAGCCGTAGAAAGTTGAAATTTTGTATTTAGGATTATTGTAACATCTAGTTGTGAACCTTCCTTTTTGGTCACTGCTTGATCACCGGAAGTGGTACTTTACTTGAAGGTCATAATTGATTTCCATAAAAAATTACATTAAAATACAATGCAAAACTTCTCAAATTTAGTATTTATAACTTATATATTGATTTAAATAAAATACTAGATTTTGTTCTAAATTGGAAAACAGGAAGCAGTATTTTACTTGAAGGTCATATTAGACTTTCATCAAAAATTATATTAAAATATAATGTAAAACATCTCAAATTTGGTAAATAGGACTTTTATATCGATATGAACGTATTTACTATATTTTGGTTAAAATTGGTGAGCCGAAAAGGGTACTTTATTTGAAGGTCATAATAAACTTACATCAAAAATTATATTAAAATTAAATTCAGAAATCATACTATGTTTCGGTAATAAAGGTTACAAACGCAATTTGGTTTCTAATCCAATTAAACATTTTTATTACTTGTTTTAAGTGTTGAAATTGAGTGTAAAATACTGGTTTTCCTCTCCATTTGTGTATGAGTGTGTGTGTGTTAATAGATGGATGTCTTGACGCCGAGATACTGCTATCTTCGGAAACTAGTAACCAAATTCAGGATCACTTTTTGAGGCACCGATTTATAGTTTAATAGGCACACAAGGAAGTCATCTGTTGTCCACATCAGATATTTTTTTTTTTATTTATTCAATGGTTTTTATTATATTTTGAAACCTAAACATATTTCCAAATAGATAATACCTTTACTCTATCAACACACATACACACTCACATATATATATGTTATGAATATATATTATATTATATATGAATATATGTTATGAATATATATATATATATATATATATATATATATATATATATATATATATATATATATATATATATATATATATATATATATATATTCATAGCCTTTTTTTTGTTGCCTTGAACTTTAATTCATTCTTGATATTTATCGCTCTTTTACTGCATAAATGCATTTTAAGGAATTCTGGATTTAAGTAATTTCATGTTACTGATATTCCGATATTGTTCGGTAATGGGGCTCTTTGGCCATAAATTTGGCTTGTGCTTTGCTTATATCCTAATTAACGCTAATGATCAAATAGTTGTTTCCAACGTTGTGGAACTCCTGCTGATGTCAGGCTACTAAACAACGAGATAGGCAATTGTGAACAACCTAAGAATGATTTATGTCGGTTAGTGAGAAAATCTTTTTTATTTCGGTATGTTTAAGAGTTTCTTACTATTGAAATTATTTCATTCTCTTCATAGAAGTTCCTCGCACCATTTTCTTATTGATTTCATTTTGGTAAGATTGTAGATGGCTCGCTATAGTTTTCCTGATATACTGAAACAGCGGTGAACCGTACAATAGTTTCTGCTGAATCGTAGACGTATAGATTTAAAACATTAAAGCCTTTTGTCGTGTCAGAATTTACCTATATGTTTAGGTTTTTGGCTGTTCTGCTAGGATTTTCGGCAAACCGTTTCCGTCTTATTCATTCCTTCCTCGGCATTGAAACTGCTGCTTGAAATTACTAAATCGTCAGCAAATGCAGTTACAGATGAATTTTGATTTTTATTGCCCGCTGCTTACGTAATGCGTTATGAAAAATGAACTGGTCATAAAACTGCTCCCTTTGGTATCCCCACAACTGAAATCAACAGTGTTTTATTGCATATTTTCAACTTTTACTGCTAAAGAACGCCGGAATATAAAAACAAATAATATATCTAAATAAGTATATTTACTTGTTTCTTATTCGAGGTTGTGATTTGGTTTTTCAATGCACAAAAGTGTGGCAATATATACAGTGGAACTTCTCTTAAACGGACATCATTGGGTAATGATAATATGTCCGGTTAGTAGAAGTGTGCTTATGAGAAAAATGTTTTTATAATTCGAACCTGACGAAAATCTAAAACAGCGTGTACAAAATAAAGAAATAAAAATAAAGTTGAACTTGGAAAATGCAGTAAACTACGTAAAAAGAGTTTGCAATGATTTAGTTTTTTTTATAAATAAATGGAACATGTTTTTACAATTAATATGTGTATGTACATATAACTACATATGCGTTAAACTTAAATTTGTATGTAAATCATTGTTTTATTTGGCAGTGCTCTTAAAAATAAAGCCATTACATTGCAGTTAAAATCATCTTTTGCCAAATAACTATCATATAACTGCTTAATGTTTGCCGTTCAGTCACTAACCACGTCGGCATCTACTGACGCTCCTTCCCCGCACGAAGTTTTGTAGCTTATTTCTTGTCTTTAACTTTAAATTTATCTAACCAACTGACGGAAGATTTAAATTTAGTTTAATGCTCCGACGACTCCCAACGCCTTTTCTCTTATTAAAAGTTCCACTGATCGGTATGCTAGCCGTCCTAGATTGACAAAATCGTATGGCAGTTATATAGAAATTGTTATAACAGACTGGCTTCTGTTATAACTATTGTTATAATTATAATTATAATTATTCTTCCAAACAATAATGATTTGTTTACGTACAAAAAAAGGAGACACGCACTCTGCCGGTCTGTGAAATAAAATTCTAAGAAATCACATTAGCAGGTCGCACTAACTATATCCATCTGCCTTTCGAAGAAGTTATGTATTTTTTTGCCCTACTGTCCTCTTAAGAGAGAATTTTTCGAAACAAAAAGGACTAAATCTGTGTCTGTGTCCGTTTTTTAGAAGGTCCGCTTAATAGAAGTTGAAAACAATGTGAAGTAAATGTTATCACGCCGGAGAAAATAAAACTGTCCGGTTATGAGAGGTTTTCGGTTGTCGGAAATGTCCGTTTGGGGAATCTCTTGATATATTGACATTATATTAACCATTTAATTTTTTAATATCAATTTTTTATTTTTTAATATTTTCTTAATATATATTTCTCTTTAAATTGTTTTATAAAAGAACATGCTATTGGCAAAGTATGCATGTACAGCTTAGATATCATTTTTTTTTTTTTTTAAACACCACGAATGAATTATTTGGATACATACCATGTATTAAGAATGGTCCTGACGATCGGGAATTTTCCGAAACGTTTATTATACGTTAATCTGATCGTTAATAAATTTTAAAGTGAAGACTTTCTTTTCACCACCCTTTTAAAAGGTTAATATCCTAGTATTCTATTCACTATTATTTCTCATTAATATATATATATATTCTATATAACTTAGACATGAATTATACTTCTGGTAAATCTGAGGTTGCCAAAGCTGACTGCCAATAAGAATAATAATTCAAAATGCAGTAAGTTGCAGCATTAACTTCTCGTATTTGTTTCATGCATTTCTTCTTCGTGGAATATTAAGCATGTAAGAATTACGTTTAGACACATTAACACATTTGTAGAGATCGGATTTTCGTACATTAAAAACCATTAGAAAATTCAAATCGTGAAAAATCGTGCACTAAGAATCCAAAAAGTGTAAAATGGTGAATATATTTTACTTTATTTTATGTATACATTTTATTAGGTTCATGTATACACAATTTTACACATTTTGGTTATTATATATAGTACCTAAAACATGATATAATCACCCTTTTTGTTTTATTTATGACATCATGTATATTAATATTGTAAATTAAACAAAAATGATGATTTGGGTTCTTAGTGCACAAATGTTTACGATTTGAATTTATTTCTGCTCTATTTTTGTTTTTTTACTGCACCACAATCCGGACTCTAGACAATAAATACTAAAGCATACTCTTTTAATATTATGTCTTTGATGAATATAACGATTTAATTTATTTTTATTTAATAGAAAATACCGGATAGAAACATCCGATTCCCCGAAATTGACAAACGTTTCCTGAATCTAAGTTCTCTGGTTACATTTCCAGACCGATAAGCACCTGAGAGAAGTTGAAGGGAAGAGGTGCAGCTTCATCCATCAGTAAAATTAATATTTGAATTCCTTCAGTTGAGTAATTAAACATTTTGATTGTGCCCCTTTGAAGGGCAGAGCCACCTAGTTAAGGTTTTGAAGAGCATTTTCTCTCAAAGCGGAGGGATCAATGGACCCATATTAATCTGTTTAAATTAGCATCTTCGACTGCTTTCAGTTTTGATGTCTAAATAGTTCGATAACCGAGGCAAAATTAGGTGATATATTTGAAGAAACCTTTTAGTCATGCATCTTCAGTATTCAATTTGCACATGTCTGCCAATCCAAAGCGGTTGGATTTCAAAATGGTGGCCAAAAAAATGCGACATTTTAGGACCTTTTTTTGTTATTCATCTATAATTCCTAAATAATGCGTTCTATTAAAAAAGCATTAAATTCTGCGTCTAATTTGACAATTCAATGATAATTCAATAATTTGACCGAAAACCACGGTCAAAAAACGACGATTTTGTCAAAACAAGGGGATTATTACTTATATAGGTCTGCAGCTTGGAAATGAGTACTCTAAGAGAAAAAATCATTAAATAAAAGTTGTAGAGCATCAAATTCTGCGTCTATTGACCGCATAAATATTTAAATTCGTTCAAGTATACCTCTCGAAATTGGCAATCTTCCGATCTCTGGCAATAGGAATATTCATAATCAGGTTGTCCAGCAGCCTTGAATTTCTTGAAGACCGGGAACTCTGTATGAATACATTCATCGGGAGATTTTAGTTTTTAGAATAACAATTCTATTTTTCCATCAATATTAAACAACAAGTGAATAAAATAATGAGAAGATTGATTTAGTTGTTTCACTCTCCATCTCTAATTCAACGAAAACTTGAAAAAACCTCCTTCCACTAACTTTGTTCATCAGTCCTTCTCTCGAGCACGTGCTCATTTTATGTTCTGTACCACCTTACCGGGTCGCTCTACCAGTCGCTAAGTAAATAGGGATATTATGAACATGATGTATTTTAGCTCCAAAATAAGTTATATGTTTATAAATTTATGTAATGTAATGTATAAAAGTTTATGAATAAAATTGTGGTAAAATTGTTTTTGTACTGTAATTTCTAGTTGTTTTTGGCGAAGCGTTGGATCCTGAGTGCAATATGTTAAATAGCAATCTCTAGTTAGTAAACAGGTATACGAACATAATGATTATTCAGATTCATTCCCAAGTCCGAATTGTATATTTTATCATAAGCCGACCAAATACAACATTTTATTGTTCCAATTTAGTATTAAATTTAATGTAATAAATGACGAAAAGTCCCCCGAATTCTACAGTCCACAACCTTGAAATCCTTGAATTTTTTTATGCTATATCTCTGGACATATGATGGACTATGATAATGTTTTTCGCGCGCTTGCTAGATTCCAAGATATTGAGCACAGAATGAATGGAGAGCGAAAATTTTGGGAGCTTTATTGATTAAAGTGAACTTACGATTATCGCAATTGTTCAATATCTATTTTTCAAGGACATTTACTGTATCTAATATCTCATAAATAATCACAGACATAAATTGAATTATTTTTTGGGATTGAAAAAAAAACTTATAAAATAAAGATAGGAAAAACGGAAACTGTTGATGGATAAACTTTTTATTTCTTGATGAATGAAGCTCTATAAAAATTTGTTTTTTGAAATCAATCCATTTTAACTGGGTTTCTTCAATTTTCATGCCTTAGTGCATTGGACTATATTAGCCCAGACCAATGGGCAACGTGTTGCATGCTGCTGGCCTTAGTCTTGGTAAGTAAAAAGCGGAACGAGGGTTGGGAAAGGCTACTATTCATTAAGCCGAGCTAGGCCGGGGTTGAGGAAATGCCGCCTGAGGGACAATTAGTCCAAAGAGGCTCACCTTTCGGAGCGGCCTTTACCCGCCTGGTCGATAGCATCCCAGCTCCCGGCGTCCGCTACCGAACTTCCAAGTCTGTCTTCCATCTTCTCTACTCTGTCCTTATATCGCTCTTAATAGCTACCATACTTAGGCAAAGTCTGGAAAATCACTACTGGACTGCCATTAGTTTCATAGCGTTTCCTATTTGCTAATTCACAAATAACTAACGTATTTGTAAACAGGTTGATTGTTACCCAAGCAGTAGTAGGTGTCCACAATAACTTCGTTATCCGCAACTAGAAAACAGTGGAATATTGGCTAGAACGTTCTTCGTCTTTAGAAATTCATATATATTTTATTATTATTATATATATTTATGTATTAGTAACTGTCCTTTTTAACACTGACCCTAAAATAAGTTACTATATTCAATGCGAATAATACAAGTTAATTATTGAATTATCTTATCTTTGCGTCAGATTTCGGACTTTTATTGATATTCTACGTTTTTTTGACACACTTGAAGGAGTTAGAAAAGTCTGAATTTATATCTCAGCTTCCTTAGAGTAAAGATGAATTAAAAAGCCCCTGGTTTACTCTCTGTTACATTCACACTAGTTTACTTACCTACATATAATCATTTTTATGTTTTGAATTACATAAATTTTAATTATTGTTTTCTCATTATATAAATAATAGATCATTATAATGACGCGTTGACTCGATGTTTCCTTTTTCATCCTTTCGTAGCTTTTCACCTGCAGTATCTTCTTTGCATTGATTCATTTTCTATTCAAAATACCTTAGAAATGAAATACAATGTTTCAATTTTTTTTATAAATTCTCGGAGGTAGGGTCCTGCCTCAGTGACGGTATTAATCCTCTTAA
This sequence comes from Rhaphigaster nebulosa, assembly GCA_948150685.1. Taxonomy (NCBI): domain Eukaryota; kingdom Metazoa; phylum Arthropoda; class Insecta; order Hemiptera; family Pentatomidae; genus Rhaphigaster; species Rhaphigaster nebulosa. Next base: position 59,319,648 of record OX411311.1, read on the forward strand.
CTGGGAAGAAATACTAAACATGATACTTATTCCATTTCAATAAAAAACATAGGAAACATATTGGAGCGAGCAATAGCTGTCATTGTATTTAATGACAACACCCAGTATTTTTTAAGGTTATTAACCCCCTCAAATAAAAATAACCTATTACACGTTGTTTGATCTTATTTCTTGCAGATAATTTCAATTTAAATCCTGTATTATTATTTATTTTTTTTACCATATGATGTTGAAATTTGGTAAAGATTGGTTCAGTAGTTTCGCGGCTAGCGGTTACAAAAAAAGGCTATCGTTTTAGTACAATAGTATGATGGTAGTCCGTGCATAAAGTATTATTATATTGGAGGATCTCTCATCCATCTCTTTTTCAGTCTGGAATATTTGTTGATGTCATAGCTAGTTAAAATCGCTTGCATGGCATGATATACGTTGTTTTGGTAAAAGGGCCTAGGTTTGTGAAAGAATACTATTTTGTTCGCAGTTTTGGATATAGATTTCGGTAACTGGTAATTGTCATAGGATTACTAAGCTATGTCAACACTGTTCGACTTTCGTTGTGCAAATTACTTGTGTTCTTCTTCTTCTGCCAACCTGAAATATAGCTTCAGGTCAGAGCTGAGCTCCACACAGCTCAGTCCAGTCTCCCTCCTGCAGACACCGGCTGGCTATCTCCAATCGGACTCCTTCCATCAATTCCTTATTTGACTGTAATTGATGGTTTCATTTAGTCAAGTCATTTAGTCCATGTGTGTTTTTTCGCCAGGCAGAAATCATTTATCATACAAAACTCACTAAGTGGACTTGGTGACTTGCTCGGACGCCCACGATATGTCAGTAAATAAATATCTACGATTAAACTTTTGCTGTTTATACAGATACTATAAAATTAAGCCTAATAAATAAATAAATAATAACAAATTATACCTAAGCGTTTGCGTTTCATTTCAAAACTATAATTCCATTTTCATATTGTTTCTTTGTGGTATCAGTGGAGTACTTGCATAGGCACATAGCTAAGTATAAGGGCACGCTTGGTTTTCAAGTGGGTAAGTTATCTTATAGGTTATTATGGGTAAGTTGATAAATAAAGATTTATCATGATTTAGTTTCGTCTTTCCCGTTTCAATTCATGTAATCGGAAGAGGTGTTGCTAAAGAGATCACTCCCAAGCAGTTGCTTGTCGCGTGTCTTTTTTCCTTCACGGAAAAAATGCATGAAATTTCAGTTTTTTCGTCCTGTTTTCGCAGAGCGATAGAAAGATTTATATCTGGGTTGAGCTTTATTTATATGATTCTTGACTAATTCTTCTTCAGAGAGTTGTCTTAGAAGAACTGATTGAAACAGGGAAATCATAAATTTTGATTATTGAAAAATGGCAGGACTTTATTTTGCATATTTATTTTGAAAATAAAAAAAAATAGAGGCTTCCGGGTATCCCTACCCAGGAGAAACTCTATATTAATTATAATAAAATATTCAGTCAAAGAAATGCGGATTTATGTGTATTAATGTGTTTAGTGACTAATAATTACATTAATCTTCAATTTCCGATGCCTAGATTTATATATATGATTTATATGTATATATGTGTGTGTGTGTGTGTGTTCGTGTGTGTGTGTGTGTGTGTGTGTGTGTGTGTGTGTGTTTGTTTGTTGATTTAAGGTGAATGCTTTTATTTATAAAAATAAATGCAGGCTGTTGATATTTCACCAATAGCATTTATTTAGATGCTTTACAGAGATAAGCATGCTTGTATTTGCATCTAAATAAATGAAATTTGTGAAATAGCAACAGCCTACATTTATTTTTTATTTTATATATGTATATATATATATATATATATATATATATATATATATATATATATATATATATATATATATATTAATCAGGTGGTAAGGTGTTGAAAATCATTAGAAATAAAAATACTATCAATATTTTATTTACATCCCATTCGTAGGCGGATTTGGAAATATTAATTAATACATATCAGTTTTTTTTATAAAACATATTCTTAATTTCTTTATTACTTATAATCAGAGATTTGTTATTGGAATATGATGGTTATTTGCGGCTTTCATGCAATGAATATAAATTTTAAAAAAAATTCGGAGCAACATTAACATTTATTCAATTATCTTTAAAATCCTTGTTTGGCACTCTAAATTTTCTCTAATTAGGAAATTAGAGGGTTTCGAATAAATGATCTTTCATATCAAATCATGATATAATTAATCAGAAAATATTATTGTTATTAAAAAATAGAAAAGAATAAAAAGTGTTTGCCGGAAAAAACAACAATTCTGAGATATCAAATTAAAATATGCCGTTGCTTTTCACTTCATTAATAATATTAAAAGTGAAAAGGGGACAAAAAAAACTCTACTCTTCTTAATCGTTGTCATTTATTCCCCTTTATGCAGAAAATAGGCTGTCTCTCTTTCTCAACAAAAAAAAAGAAGAGAAATTATCCTCCCCTGAACATTTTACGATTTGGCATTTTTTAAGTAAGAAATTAGGATGGTCGCCTCAAAATAACAGAGAGAGAAAAACTATCGTGAAAGAGGTGCTCCCACAGTTTTATATACCTACACACATTATACTATATATCTGATTAGACAATTCTGTAGTGTTTGTGTAATTTAGTACAAGTCATTTTTTGCGACAATGGATTATTGTCGCAAAAATTATTACTGCGATTATGGATTACGCTAGCAGTCACTGGAACAGTATTCGCATTGAATGTGTATTCTGTTTCATTGACTTATTTCCGGTGTAACTCCTCAATCCTTTGGCTGCTCTTTAATGATGTCTCAAATTGTAAAGGCATTAGTTGCATTGACACGGTAGCCAAAATCTTCACTGACTTCTTCTTAAACGGAAGCTTTTGTTACTAATTATGATTTACTTACTGAGTGTCAAGCTGGTTTTCGGCTTGGGCATTCTACGGCAGATCATTTTTTTTTTACTGATGGACTTGATTATTAAGCTCCATTTACCTGAAAAAGTACGGAAAGTCTACTGTTTCTTCGTAGACATAAAATCTGCGTTCGACCGCGTGGACATATCAGTGTTGTTTATGAATTTATATAATGCGGGCATATCCTCAAAGTTTATGAACACTTTAAAAATCAGTTCAGTATCTACAGTGAGGGATAGGGAGTGTATTTCTGATTGGTTTGATGTTAGTTCGGGGGTCGGGCAAGATTGTCTTCTCAGTCCGCTATTGTTTTCTTCATTCTTGGATGATTTATCCTATCCGACATAGTCAGGAGTTAGGATAGGAAACAGTCGCGTTAAGTTGCTCATGTAAGTAAATGACGTGGTTTTGTTTACAACAAACCTGCTAAATATCTTTCCAGCTAAATATTAACCATTTCGTTCCACCTTGTGTCAGATGGAACTTGAAGTTGAATTTATCTAAATCCAATGCAATCATTTTTAGGAGAGGGGGTCGCCTGCGCTCTACAGAACGTTGGGTTTACAATGTTTAACGAATCGGAATTGTAAAAGCGTTCAAATATCTAGGTATTTCTTTAATTCCTTTACTGAGCATTCAAAGCTGAAGATAAATTTAGCTAAATTTGCCCTGAATACAATGTGGTCAGCTTTCATCTTGAATGATACGATATCTTTAGTTTCAAAGTATAAACTTTTTAAAATATATTTATATATTACTTTTTATATATTTAAAATATATTAAAATATATATTAAATATAAGTATATTTGGGGTTTTCAATCTTTTGAAGTGATAGAGAGTTTTCAAACGATCGTCATTAAAAAATCATTTCGACTTCCTCTATCACTTCCTAATTATATGGTTTATTTGGAGTCTTATTTAAAACCATTGCTGCTTCTTACTCTGAAATTGCATTTGAAATATATTAATAAAATTCTGTATTATCACTATTCCCTTCTTCCTAAATTAGTCGCTTCTGAGGTTTTTGCCAGAGGTAAGTTATGGTTGGCTCAGTGGAATGCCCTGGCTAGTCTATATTTTGCAGAGTTTTCCTTCTCCTCTAAAAATATTGTGGAATGGCCAGGTTAGTTCTCTGAATTGAAAATTATTATCACGAAAAATCGTCGAGAGGTTTGTCTCGAACTAGCCCGTTCCTCCTCGCAGGTTCTGCTTTGCCATAGTGTTGAACTTTTCGATCTGCTTAGCGACACTCTACATGATCTGTCAATAAATGATATGCAATGGCTCTTTTTGAATTCTCTTCTTTGGTCAAATAAGGAATCGGATCTTTGGGGATTGTGCAATTCTCGTGCCATTGAGAAGAAGGCTCACTTCTTGGCCGAATGTTCCATTTTGGCGGAAATTCTCCGTATATGTCTGGGAACCTCATTTATTACGAGAACCCACCTGCTAAATTCTAGTGGTACTCTAAATACTAGTGGAGCTATTCTATACAAAATGACGTTTTGACCAAATTTCCTGTATTTGTCTCCAATGACCTAAAAAATTACGGTATCTTCACCATTTTTTCCTAAACATTGAGAATAATATCCTTTGTTACTGGAAATAATTTTTTGGTGTCATCTCACACCGGTTATACTTGAAATTTGATATAATAGCATCAAAATGTAAAGACCGTCACGCGTATTCGAGAGGGTGAGTGGTCTCTCGAACATGATATTGCTTGCATTTCAGCATATTTGCACTGGAAGTCTTCTTCAAACCGAAGTATATAGTCCTAAGCTGAAAAATTGAAGAAAGTACCGTGTATCCAGTGGTTTGAATTATGAAATGGTTGGTGAAAGTTCAATTTTCAAAATTAGATGCGACCGTCACACCATCTTTTTTAGTACTTTGAACTACCAGCAGATTGCTTAGGTGACGAATTTGAGAAAATTTCCATTTCGGCGTCAGTCAGCCATTATGTGGGCGTAAGGAAAGACGCTTCCCATCTGTCCCAAGTGTTATTTTCATTTCTCCAGAACCATTTTTCATCAAGTAGGTCATGGTTTTTAGATACTTTACGTAAAGACCGTCACATGTGTTATACTTTGTTACACTGTTCCAGGCAATGTTTCCAAGTTACAAAAATTTTACTTGTGGGGCTCATGCAACATTAAGACCTCAACCAATGGTGGAGGGTGATTTAGCTTCTTTTGGCAGCCATATTGAAGTAATTTTGTAAAGACTTTAATAAAGATGCTAATAAAGATTTTTTTCTATGTTTACTCCGGTGTGACGGTCTTTACTAAAAACGCGTTCCACAGTTCTCAAAAACTTTCCAAAGGAAACGTAGACAGCCCTGAATGTTTTGAAACTCACATTAGGATGAAGCCCAGATAGGTATGGAGTCGGATGAAAATTTGTCTCCTGACGCTACTGATCCTTCTTCTTTCATGAAGAATATGAAGAGAGGACGGTGTGAGATTAAGATAATACGTAGAACATAGTCTAGATAGTTCCGAAAACTTTTTGAATCTTGAGAAGAAATCTTCGAAGGAAAATACCACAAACAGCACTAACACCAAATTACTCTTCGGGATCTAATGCTTCAGCAGCTCACCCTCTCGCCAAAGAAGAGTATCTCAAAGAGAAAACTCATTATATCGATAACACCCAGAATGAAGACCCTAGCAGCTGAGTCTTTGAAGAAATGTTCGAATCACGACATCCCTAAGAGTGTGCACGCTGAACTGAACACACCCGAAAACGTCATTTTGCGTAGAATAGCCCAGTCATATTATTAAATTCGCTGACGACCTCGTCTTACTAGCTGCCAATGATCGAGACCTCCAACATAACCTAAATGTACTCCAAGAGGAATTATCGTCAATAGATATGAAAATTAATGTGGAGAAGACTAAATGCATGAGAGTGGGAAAGAAACCCCGAAGAATACTGAGGGCCGGAGGACAGAGATTTGAGTAGGTCGAGAGCTTTAAATACTTATTTGCTCGTCTCAATGAAAGCGGCTACATTGACGAGGAAGTGGTCCAAAGAATTGGAGCGACAGGGAAGATGCCCAATATGGTCAGAGGGGGTTTCCTGGGAAGAAGAGAGGTGACAAAGTAAACCAAACTGGTCGTCTATAAATCAACCTTCCTTTCTATCCTATCTTACTCCTCGGCATCGTGGACCCTCACCTCAAAACACAGGAGTCAGAGCGCCAGAAAGACTAAAGAGACCCGCACGGAAGGAAAGCCTCGCATAACCTGGGAGAACAGCGTAAGGGAGGCTTTCAGGAAAAGAGGAATGGGTTGGAACAGAAGGAGAGAGTTGGTTCAGGAAAGAGATACTTGATCCAGACTCTATAAGCAACAGCCTCACAACGCACAGCGGTAGAAGAGGGAAGGATTATGATATCTAGGAACCTCATTTATTACGAGAGCCCACCTGCTCCACCTGCTAAATTCTAGTGGTACTCATATTATTAAATTTGCAAGGCATGCCTGTTATTATCGCAAACAGCTTGAATGCTTATTTAAACTTTTTAAGTTTTTCATCAGTTTATTTTCCTTATTTTGTACCAGATGTTTGAGACTCGATTGACACCGCCCTTAAAATCCTCAGTTTTTAGGATTTAGGAGTGAAACTTGGTGGTATAAAACTGTGTCACCCGAAGTTTCCTTTGGGTCCATATTCAACCCCCTTACTTTCTCCAGTACCTCTCCAGCGCACATAACTCTGGATTTTTCCATGGAATGGATTGCATTATCCACAATCCGCTCTCATCAAAATTACTAGAAATATATTTACAGCTTTGGGCGAAAAAAAGTTAGCAGGACTAATACTCCTTGATTTCTCTTTAAGCTTTTGATTCTTTAATGCATTCCATCCTCTTTACCAAACTAAGATCTCTATCCTTTTCCAATATTTCTCTGGTCTAAATCTTTCCTTGGTTTAGACTACATTCAACCCCTATCTTCCTTCCTTACTCTGTCCTCAGGAGTAGCCCAAGGTTCTAGTATTTCCCCTCTCCTTTTCAATTCCTGTATCAACGATCTTCCCGATTCAATCCGGGTAAAAGTGTTCCCACCACTTTTACACCGATGACTTCCAAATCTATTTATCCTTCCCTCCTTCGGAGTTGCGTTTGCCAATATTCAGGAAGACCTAGATAGGATCAGTGCCTGAGAAAATAACACTCTTCCTACATCTACAGCCTCCTACAATTCACATCCTCGGTCCAATCACAGGAAACAAGATCGCGCCTAATGACCTCTTTATCCCTTCCCACAGAACCAAAACATTCGAACGTTCCTTTCTTCCCCGCTCCATTGTCCTCTGGAATTCCATCCCTTCTAATATCCGACATTGTTCTCTCTCCATATTGAAATTCCACCTTTTTCACCACTTCCTCACTTCCCAAAAAAACGCTGTCTAATTATGAAAATTTAATTCAAGATCAATATCTTGATTAGTTGTAATAAAGTTTTAACTCTGTGAATTATTTCATTATTTTTATATTGTTGATTAAAATTCTATTTAGAAGTGAGAATTTTTAATGTTATTTTAACTCAGTATTGTTCTACTCGTATTATTTTTATATTTTTATTTTCTACATTTTTTCTTTTCATTTATTTTGTCAGTAAAATTATATTTTTTTACTAGGACATTCTTTTTTTCGTTACTTATATGTTTTAATTGAGATTATTATAAATATTAATTGACCTTTATTAATGTAGTATTTGGCCAGACATTATTTCTGTTATCTTTTTTACTTGTTCATACTTGTTATTCTTAAGGGACCTATTCCCAGAATAAAGTTTATTTTTCTATTCTATTCTATTACTACATTTTATGACGGATTCTTATAGGAAATCGGGCTTGGTATCAATATTTTCAACAGTTTAGCATTGCTTTCGAATTTTATTTCCGTAACAAAATATATAAGAATCCTTCTTAAAATATATCCTTTTCCATTTAAAATTCCAGAGTTATTTGTGCTGGAGGGGTACTGGAGGTTGAATTGTTGGATATGAGCTCATAGGAAACTTCAGGTGACACAGTTTTATCCCACCAAGTTTTACTACTGAATCCTAAAAATTGAGGTTAGTCTGAATCCTTAAAAATAGAGATGTAAAAGGTAGTGTCAATCGACTGTTGAGGACGCTATATTTGTTTTAATTCATTTTTATATAATTTTTATTTTTCTTAGTTATATATTTACATTGTAAAGATATGTATATTATTTAAATATACATATAAAAGATATTATTATAATATATAATATATATATATATATATATATATAAAAGATATATATAATATATAAAATATAAAAGAAATAAATAAAATATAAAAGAAAGAAATATATAATATATAAAAGATATTATTTAAATATACTAGAATTACTACTTAGCTCATCTAAAAATTATTTCGTAGATCAGAATCAATTCCAAAATATTTAAAAAAAAAATTATTATTTAGTTCAATTTAAATGAATAGTTTTACAAAAAAAAATTATTTTATTTTATTTGTTGATAATGGCTTGCTTATTTTTATTTTTATAGTAAATTTTGACCTTATTTATAAAATCTGACATATGTATAAATTCTTCAAGAAATTAGTTGGTACTATTATAAATCGACCTCCGACAGACGGACAGCCCATTACCGTAATACTTTTTTGTTTCTATTTGTGTTACGATATATATTGTATTTATGTTGTTTTTTTTAAATTAAAAGTAATTATTAGTAACATTATTTATTAATTCTTGCTACCTATTGTAACTTCATCTTAGATTATTTTCTATTGGAAAGGTGTTAATAATTTTACTAACCTTAGAAATGTGGGTAATTACTTCCTTTATTTTCTTTGTATTTAATTATGCTTGTGCAGCTATTGTTTACTATTATCTGTTTTCCATATTTCTTAGTTAAACAAGGTGAAATAAATAGTGTGTTTTGTATTTTTTCAACCATCCTTAGAACGAATGGGTTTAAATCAATAAAGAATTATACAATAATAAATCAATTCGAACAAACAAATCAAAGAAACTTTTTTATTCTGCTAAGGTTATTCTGAATACTGTTGTATAAATTATTGTCTTTTCTGTTGATGAGGTATGAAAAATGGTAACTAATATTTTATTTTCTTATTCCTGATGTGTCATCTTAATTTTTCATATTAAAAAAGGTTTGCAAAAATAAATAAGTCTCAGATTTTTAGTTTTTCACGAAGGATATTTTTAGTATATATATATATATATATATATATATATATATATATATATATATATATATATATATATATATATATTTCACTTTGTGGCCCCCTTTGGATCAAATGAACTTAAATTTGGTATGTAGGGTTGTTTTCTATGTAGAAAAATACCATAAAAGTTGGGGGAAATTCGGTGGTTACCTGAAATTTCGCTGTTTTTAAGATTTTTGGATGCCGTGGTAGCCAAAAATGTTAAAGCGCCATCTTAACTACCTCGAATCTGCTGCGACACCAGTTCGAATCCTGCTTGGGCGGGTTGCAATTTATTTTGTACTGGACCCTCGGAATGAATCTAGACTTTTTCCCACACTGGTTAGAGTAGGTTGGAAGCTTGTAGGAATAACCCGTTTGCCTTAGTAGGAATAAGAAAAGAAGTTAAACACCAATAAACCAAAAGAAGTGTTTTATAAAAGGTTTTGAACACCTCTATGACCCCTCCTAAAGGTTGTAAATTAGTATGTGAATTAAGTTGGTGTTTGAGAAGTGCCTTTTGTGGGTCTCAACTTTTTTCTCACACCCCCGCCATTTTGATATTTATTGTTTTTTATTTTATTTGAAATATGACCTTAGTCAGGAAGTTTTTTTTTACATTCATATAGACATTCGAGTATAGATAGATATTTGCATCGGGCTTATCATCAAGCATCATACTTCGACTCGTGTTTTATTTTGAGACTAACGACCGAACACGCCGTAATCTCCACCTTCTCGCTAATCGAAGGGCTTATAAATACATTAGGGGAGATAAAGGTTATCTCCACAGGTCGAAGTCTATTCTTAGGATATTCCTGGAGCAAGCTAAGCCCGCAGCGCTCAAGGGCGAAGCGGGTAGCGTGCTCTGATTGCATCAGATAATTCTGCCCAGAGAACACTTGAGGGCATAATCTGGCCCCGTCTGGTCTGTCATCCCGTCCCGTCATATATCCTCAACAGATAATCCGTCCTTTCGCTACGGTGAGCCTTCGCCGGGTCCAAATGGGGCGTAATCATCCGCTGAAATTGAGGTCAATCTTGCGAGAGATTGGGGAAATTAAAGAGAAAAACTATATTATAATGAATAGGCTCCCTAGGAGGAGTGAGTGGATCAAGGGATATGTAACAGCATGTGTTTTTTGAGATATTCAGTCTAAAAGTTTCCATTGTGGCACTTTTTTTGTTTGAACTGTTAAATTAAAACCTGTCCCACTGCAACCCATGAAGAGCCTTAGATTCAGTACTTGGCAAGGACCGTACTGTTTATAGGCCAAGGGAGCTGGTTCAATATAAGAAATAATAAATATTTAATTATTCAAATTAATTTCAGAACAAAAATTTCCTATATCTAATAGATTCCATACATTCAAGGAAATAAAAAGGTTACGGCAGATGTAGAAACAGTTTATACTTCCTTGTACGCAGTAAAGGAAGTATTGTAATCGCGAAAATTTTCAGATTTTCAGATATCCGTTTTCACCACCCCGGAATCCATTTTGACAAGTTTCGTCGTGACGTCTGTACGTAGATTCGTTCGTACTTTCGTACGTATCTCGCATAACTCAAAAACGGTTAGCCGTAGAAAGTTAAAATTTTGTATTTAGGATTACTATAAAATCTAGTTATGAACCTCCCTTTCTGGTCACTGCATGATTACCGGAAGTAGCACTTTACTTGTAGGTCATTATTGATTTTCATGAAAAATTATATTAAAATATAATGCAAAACTTCTCAAATTTGGTATTTGAGACTTAAATACTAATATAAACGAATTTAATTAAATCAAGCAATATTTCTGAAAGGGAATTTTGTCTTTTTTACGATGGTGAAATCGCTACTTAATTACCTTGAATATTTTTTCAGCGATCGCTTCCTATTAAACAAAAAACGTGACTTAATTAAAAAAAAACAACACAAAACTGAATTTTCCGGTTTTTCTGTGTAGAACCGGACCATTGGTTAATATGAACTTTTTGTTGGTCTTTAAGTTTATTATCACCTCTTTAAATATTTCGGGAAACCATCTGGAATGTGATTTTTCTGTATTTTTTTAACCTAAAATCGGTTATAGCTTCCGAGCTATTGATCATGGGAGTGATATCATTCGACTTAATTTGTAAGAATAATTTTGCGAATATCCCGCCCTCCATTTCGAGCCATCCAGAGTTGGTTGTCCCTCTGAAATTTGGGCAGACTCTGCAGATATCGATTCCTACTATCAAGACGAAGTTTTGATCAAGCTTTCATGAATGTACTAATTTTGTTGTTTATTTGGTCGGTCTGTGTTTGTTTTTCCTCTATTACTACCGGGGAACAGTTATCAAACCGTCAACCAGCCTGATTCTAAAAAAGCGAGCGATACGTACGAATGATATATTCGTACGTATCTCGCATAACTCAAAAACGGTTAGCCGTAGAAAGTTAAAATTTTGTATCTTGGATTACTGTATAACCTAGTTGTGAACCTCCCTTTTTGGTCACTATTTGATCATCGGAAGTGGTACTTTACCTCAAGGTCATAACTTATTTCCATCAAAAATTACATTAAAATACTATGCAAAACTTCTCAAATTTAGTGTTTATGACTTTTATATTGAATTAAATAACATACTAGATTTTGGTCTAAATTGGAAAACCGGAAGCGGTACTTGAAGGTCATAATAAACTTTCATCAAAAATGATATTAAAATATAATGTAAAATATCTCAACTTTGGTAAATAGGACTTTTATATCGATATGAATGTATTTACTAGATTTTTGTTAAAATTGGTGAGCCGAAAAGGGTACTTTACTTGAAGGTCATAATAAACTTATATCAAAAATTATATTAAAATCAAATTAAGAAATCATATGTTTCGGTAATAAAGGTTCCAAACACAATTTGGTGTAGAATCCAATTAAACATTTTTATTACTTGTTTTAAGTGCTAAAATTGAGTGTAAAATACTGGTTTTCCTCCCCATTTGTGAGATGAACTAGTCTGCAGCAGGAAAATAAGATTTGAGTTAAGTGGTTTTTTCCGCTTAAAATGTCAAAACTGTCGATTTCCAATGCTTTATCTAGTGGTATTGACAGTTTTAATGCTATCAGGGAGCACGAAGAAAGCTCTTGGAAACTAGTTACCTACTGAAAGAAAACGACATATAATAACGGAATGAGACCTCCAGAAACAAGAGTATGTGTATGTGTGTGTGTCAATTGCTGGATGTCGCGACGTCGAGTGTCGTTTATGAGACTGCAATCTTCGGAAACTAGGAACTAAATTGAGGATCACTTTTTGAGCCACCGATTTATAGTTTAATAGGCGTACAAGGAAGTCATGTGGTGTCCACATTCTGATGTTATTGTTGTGTCATATAGGAGAATTAGAAAAATAATAATTGAAGTAGATAAGATTAAGTAAAAGTAAAACTTTAAAAAAAGTATTGATTGATAAATTGATATAATTAAATTAAATTGCAATTAATAGTTGACATAATTTTTTGAACTTCATTAGTTAGCTAGCTCATTATTACCACCATTTTGCTGTTCAGTGTGTCTAAGCTTGCACACATATATTTGTTTATACTATCATTCAAATATACAATACCTTACGCATACCACCCCGGAGTGGACAATTTAATGTCACTGAGGTTTAATAAAAATTATCTTAATCACTAGATTGATTTCCATGGGATACGTGATTTTAGACTTGTTCTAGGCTATTAATTCGTCTCTTAAATAAAGTGATCAAAAGTACGCAGCTTTCCATGGAACAGCGTAAATGTATTTGTGGCATCTTCGAACGCCCATTGCTGTTCATAAGAACTCCGACAATCTGTATTGTCTATTGTTTTCATCGAAACCTCTTCAACTGATGTTCGACACAATGGAGTACCATTGGTCAACTTCATTTGTCATCTGTTTATTTATATATTTTTAAATATATTTTCCTTTTATGGTAACATCATATAAGGGCCATTCATTTGATTTAATTTTAATGTTTCATACCCTTAATGGGATACAGCATACAAAATCTGTTGTAATATTTTACTAAGTATTAATAATTATAATCAAAAACTAAAAAAAAACTAAATTAATGATAGAATAAAAAAAAAATAGATTGCCAAGTAGTCATGGCACATATACCGTAACTGAAAACAAGAACATAGCTGGAGAACGGCTTCCATGTGTTTTGTGTGGCCTTCATAAAAGCTAGCTCTAGTAATAATTAATCTATTTAATTAAATATTAATTAATACCAGAGCTAGCTTGTATGAAGGCCCCACAAAACATACGGAAGCCGCACGTTCCTCACCTATGCTGTAGAACTTTAAAGTAGCCTATAATTCTAAATAACATTAAATGAAAAATGTAATTTCCCGCGAAGGTCCCCCGCTCTATGGCAAGACCTCCCAGTAGTTTGTCCTCCGCCTGGAAAATTTTGTATGGGCGCCCATGCCGAGCTGTATATATAATTTTAAGTAATATTGAACAATTAAATAACTTAATTAATATGTATAATTCAAAAGAAAAAAAATTGGACAAATACGTTAAATAAATAATTAAAGAGTAATCACTGTTAATAGCAGTAATGTTATTATTTCGTAGTCACCTTTAGAAAACTAAATTTCTTTTTCTCTTTTAAAAAAACTAAATTGTTAGTATAAAAAAAAACTATTTTATATAGCTGCGAATTGGTTTTGTTTTTAAGTTTTTTTTTTTTTATACATATCCCATGAAACAAAAAAAATTAATTTAATGAAACTGTGTGGATTGATAAAGTAAATGGAAACATTTTTAAGGACCGCTTTTTCCTTTGTACGGTAAACCTTAATGAAATTTCCTTTGAAGTCCGTTATGCTGAATTGGCTGTATGTTGTGGATGAAAGGAAAATTCAGTTTTCCACGGTCTCTCTTATCTACCTACAATTGCAATTCTTAGCACATAAAACTTTCATGTTTTAGGTATTATTTTTAAATAATAATAAATAGCATAATAACAACGGTTCCTAAAAAAGTGTATATTTACTAATTATAAAGGACTTTCGCAATAATATAATATATTAATTCGGTTTGAATTCGAACATATATCAACTAATATGAGTATCAGATTATATTTTAATAAAGAGACACTCTATGCTACGGATATATTCTTGGACTCAAATTATCTGGAAACTCGTATAATTGTTCATTGTAAGTAATAATAACTGAAGAGGCAATTTTTACAAGATGATTCTAAATATCCACATACGACTTCATTAATAAGAAACAAAACTACTGTTAAGATATTATTGTGAAATTCATACTGAAAGCATTAAGTATCTCAAATTGCAGAAATAACTAACAAAGCCTAGGGATGATCTGGTTTGAAAAACACAAAATCAAAATCAAATCACGTCAATGTAAACCAGAGAGAGTACATCTCACACCAATAGCATAAAAAGATTTATCCAGCAGAGATAGTATACCAATCCAAGATCGTTCAAAATTTATTAAAGGCAAAGGAAGGCAGCATTAGTAATATACTTGACATAACTACTTTTTCTATTGTGTTTCTTGCCATTTTTATGCATAAAAATAATAAGACACACAAGAAAATAGCAAAACACACAAGTGATTCAGAAGAGATGTATCTGGTTTTACATGATTCCTATAAAAATTGCAGAATTATTGGAAACATTTGGAGATAAGACTGCCTAAGCCCTTCACCTCCAAGCTCCGACTAGAGACTACAGAATAGCACGGGGATGGATGTGGGCTCACTATTCCCACTCTCATAACCTACAGGCAACGCAAACATTAGATTTTATTATCTGTTCGTTTTTTTAGTGTCATGTTATTATCGGTTTTATTATCGTTTTATTTTAAAAATGGGTTAAAAATGAGTAATATTCCCTGATATCGCTGAAAAGGACGCTATGACAAATCCTCTTTTAGATTTTGCCATACTTGAAGAAAAATAATAGTTCATAAGGAATTACACGAAGATGGCGGAAACAATGGCAACGCTAATTGTCCCTTAGACAAAATCATCTTTTTAGGACTCACATTCGGAGATAAAATAAGTTGCGAGAAAAAAATTAACATTTCAACGCCAAAAACTGGCATGATGGATTTAGATGCATATGATTCGGGTTTTGATTTAGGTAAGTACAGAATGGTGAGGGCGATGTGGGGTAAGTATGGAATTGTCTCGTTAAATCCAAACGCTCATCTGGTAAGAGCTGCACTTCACGGAGCATGAATCCTAAACACTGGTACATCCGAAATCAGCCAAAAAAATTTCGCTAAGTTGCAGTATAACGAGTGAATAATCTGAATCCCAGACAAGCAAAAACTTGTTGCGATAATTATACCATATAATAATTCTTAGGAAACGGATCTATTTTGCACTTTCCCCAAAACCGTACCCGCTTGAATAACGAGTCTTGCAGATTCTTTCTACGCACTTACCCCTCAAGGCAGGGCAAGTGCTTACTAAGTACTATTCAATTAAATGGACACCAAAATGGACGTGGTTGAAACGTAGGCTTGAATGTAATATTTAAACATAATCGTCTAAGGAACATTTTTTAAAAAATATGAAAAATCTATCTTCAAAAATAAAAATTTTACAGTCCTGTAACGTTGAGCTGTGTAAAATTTGGTGCGAGCTTGCTCCATATTATCCTACTTTTTTGTCCTTTGCGAACTGTTCAATTCCCATTTTTATATCTCTTATTTTTTTTTTGGAAGACCGTTGAAAACTTGTAAAAAATAGAGGCATTGTTTTCAAGTTTAGTGCTGAACATAATTGTATATAGTGCCGGTATTGTGGATGACTTTATTATTTTCTCACTTTTAACTTAAGTCACTTTCTGTAACGTTTTAATATAAAGCAGATATTCCATTTTCAGGACATTTTATATCAAAACTCCAAACAAAAATTATATGCGAAGTGTTTGATGGCAATATCCGTTGGTGCACCGAATTTACCGAATAAATTGATATCAATAATAAATCGAGGTCTAGCTCAACCCTGGATATGATGCTGTTAAAATCTGTAGAATGTACAACAAAATATTCACAGTGCCGTTAAAATCTAATATTAAAAATATTTATTCATTTTTATTGCGATTAAGTGCACTTTGACAGAATTTAAGATTATCCCAATTTCAAAGCCATTTTGTAGATGAGGTAGAAAACAATCTTAAGCAGTGTTTATTTGAAAGAGTTGGCAAAATTTACTTTTCTATAAATAAATAAAAAAATACTTGCCAGATATTTAACGAAAATATTTTTAAAAAATGTTGTGGCACAAATACATAACAAATAATATACATAAAACTATTTAGTCCTATATAGAAAGATGGCTGGGTGTGGGTGATGAGAGTGGGGACTTAGAGCCCACCACCACCTCCACTCATTTTGTACTGGAAAGGCCTCTCTTTGTTATTCTGGACTCAATAGCTCCGACCGGGCACCTGACATCTAGTTTGCATTAGCAATTAACTTAATCTGATGACCGTGAAACAGCAGGGCTCTCGATAAAACGATGGCTTCGTCAATTCGATACAATAATGCCTTTGATTAAAAAAAATATGATTAAAAATGTAATTGGAATGCAACTACCCTAAAACGCATCACACATATTCATTAAAACGTATATGGAATTACGTATCTGAGATCTAAAATTGATCTGATCCTGCAAACTGAGAATAAAGATTTGCATCCAAAACTTAGAGCACTAGTCTCCTAACCCCCATGCCTAGACCCTAGCCTAGATATGGTCGGAAATTTATTTCTGTCTATTCCGACTTGGGTCGGTAGTGCCCTCTTGGGGCACATCCAGCCTCTATAAAGTTAGTACCTAATATCTCTGGAGATAGGGCCATAATAGAGTGCTCATTTTAGGAGAAGGTTTGAACATGAATTACGAAAGTATAGGACATTCTCTGTCTGCCATTCGAATGCTGCAACCTTCAAAAATGGCGACATTTTATTCAAGACAAAACAAAAATTTTTGCTCTCTTTTCATTCCGTGTTCAACATCTTTCCTCGAAATTTACATTACTTACTATTTCTTATTACTTACTTACTAGCTCAATGCAAACAACAAATGAGTGCAACATTTTCTGTATGATATAATCCACTTAAATCTTGAACTGAAGATGAAAGTATAACATTCGAAACTAGTTTTCAATAAAAAAAAATTTATAGAAGTGGGAAATCGTTTTTCAGTCCCATAACCATGTCTAGGACGGGATATTGCTAATTTACGCCTCTCTTCCGTCGGTCACCAATAATTTAGTTTTTGGCGCACAGTTGTCCTCTCGCGCCTAATTATGCCTCTCATTTAATGCCTTTGAAATTGTGATTTTTATCAATTGTCAACTGCTTTATTGTAAATTTATAAGCTGATAAAAATATTTTGAATTGATTTTAATAATTAATTGATTATTGCCTCTACCATTAAGGGTCATTGAAAAAAATACAATTTATAATCAGTTATAATTCTTGATTTTTTTTTTTCAAAAGCGCTAACAAAATCTCAACCGAACCCTCAACGTCTTCTAGAATACCTTCAACACTGTTTTTCATTACCAAGTTCCTAAGGATAATAAACAATTTCGGGCATTCCAAAAGGACGTGTTTGACAGTTCTTTTGACCTGGTAGAAGAGTGGAGCTTCATGTCCTCTCACAAGAAATCACGCGCACCTTCTCCACAGTTAAATCCAACAACAAACAAATTCTATATATTTTTTTTTCTTTTTTAAAGAGAGCCAATCACTTATCCTTGGTAATCGCCTCCATCCTGAAGCATCATTGTCGTTATATTGCTTTTGTTTTCATAAAACCATCATAAAATTAACTATTTATTATTGTATAGGTTACAATATTACAAAAAAAAAGTAAAACGCTGAAAATAAAACATATGGTTCGAAGATGACCTGTGGAATAGCTGTCCGTTGTAGCGTTTCAACGATTGATTGATTTGCCCTCTAAAGGTCATGGGCGATTTTCTTCAATAGCGACCGCGCTCGGCTATTGGGAATTTTCCGGGAGGTGACGTTATAAGCTAATGGATTTGAAGTTTATCGTTGGAGGCCAATTCTCGTACGTTGGACCAGATCTGTAATTGAACAGAGCCGCCTTTTGTTGAATAAATGAAATCGGCCGACCATGGTTGGTATTCGCCATGATAATAATGGTGGCCAGATTTAAGTTGTATTTTGAAATTTATTTCTTCTGTCATATTTAATTTTATAAATAGAGTTTTATGTTTTTAAAAAACAACAACAGTAAATTGTATAATGATAGTGCTAATATAAAAGGAACTTGTCAAAACATCGATTTAAAAAAATAAAATATTAAAAATAAAAACAACAATAAAATATCAAAGTTTAATGAGATAGCAGTGCAACATGTACTTCTATGTTGAGGGCGATTCTCAAATATCAGGCAATTTTCAGTTTCCGATTTTCAACAAAAAATCTCATCCATTAAAACAAACATAAAATAATTCTGAATATTCTTAGTCTTAGCTTTGAAATATCATATCTTTCGACACTTCAATCGATAATTTCAAATTTTCCTTCCTTCCAATTTTCCTTCAAGGCTTTCTCTGAGCTAAAACCACTACGAAACAAAACGTAATCCAAAATCTACATTGAGTTGGAACCATCATTTTCGAATTCTTATTGTCGTGGCCAAATAGATTCAATAGCAATGAGTGTCACAAACAACAACGACAATGATAAACTGAATTTTAGAAAATCACAGAATATTGAATATCAGTCCAATTATTAATTTTAAGATCTCATTTCTTGAGGATAACGATAATTAATCGTGATAAAATGCAAAAAAAAAAAAAGATATATATCAATAAGAGGGCATTAACTGCATCAAGACACGAGAACTATAGTTCAAAACCTATTAACATGTTATTCACCCTTCCAGACCCGGATTAAGGGATTGAAAACTAAAGTGGGGACCAAGCCCGGATTTAAAACATCAGGACTGCTCCAACCATTTACGTGAGGAAATAGTCTCCAGCTGCGTAAATCTGCGCTTATAGTTATGTTTAACATAAAATCAATTTGATTTATTTAAAACATAATTGTTGATATTTTTATTTTAATTCATAAAAGCATTATTCTGACTGAACGTATCCAGAAAGGGATCTCGGTGGAGGGTTTTGGAGAAGTTCTGGAAATTTGCTCATTTGTGTTAATTAGGGAGCTGATTACCAATTTCAACTTTTCTATCTCAAATTTTATTAGAAATATCGGAAAAATACTTTCAAAAAACATGTTTTTTTTTTCTTTCTTCTCATTACTTGAAATCATTAATTTTGTATGAATATTTTCTAACATTTATTTCACATTAAATTAAACAAGAGTAAATTACCTACAATTTTGATTCTAAAGATTATTTTGTTTGGTTCCTCCGTCCTGAAGCGAAAGTGATCGAAAAATTAGATGGTGCAATGTAGTCCAGTCAAATGGGAACCAGAAAGGGAGTGGAAAGTTTTGAAGAATTGGGCTTTTTGGGGTGCTGATTGTAAATTTCAACTTTACCGCCTCAAATGTTTTCCAAAAACATAAAATAAATAATCTAAAAAATTTCAACAAATAAATTTCTACATTCCGTCTATAATATCCACAAGATTCTTCTTTAACACGCAGCATTGTCATACATATAAAATAGATGTGCCAACAGTATCAATACATATTCACAGATAAATTGGTAGAAATGAAGTGACCCAGAATTTTGACATCAAATTCCATACTTCGGAGTATGATTTATGATATCTGGGAGTTAGAGCTAAGCAAATACAACTGTAAAAATGTTATTTTTATTTTTTTATGTTCCGTAACTCTGGAAATGGGCACGTGAACTATTCCAAAATGTTGGGAGATACTTGAAGCAGCATTTTGAGAGGGCTCCGATTTAGGGATTTTTCCTCGTTTTGACCACTGTGCGGCGGTTATTGCAATAAAAATATAAATTTATCGAAAATAAAGAAATGTTAATGAGAAATCGTGTTCACACACACCCACACACACACATATTTATATATATATATATATATATATATATATATATATATATATATATACATACACAAAAATATGAATATATATTTTTTTTTACATAATTATCATTTTTCAAGTTCAATAAAAAGTTTTTGTAAAATGTCTTTGAATAAATGATTGCCTTAATGTTGTCCTAATGCTTGTTGTTTGTGGATGACATCTTACATTATGAAGGAACGTTCATGGAGAGATAAAGGAATGTCTCTACATACCATCTTAAATAAGTGAAAATCGTAAATAAGTTTGAAAATTATTTAAATGAAGACTGATTATTAATACCTTTGGTCCTATGATCAGATTTTATAGCGACCAAATTGTATAGTGCCATGCTACCCGATCCGTTTGATATAACCTGGCCCAGACCGAAGGTTTCCGATATAATCTGAACTTCTCTATGTTCAAAAGGCGATTGGGGCCAGTTGTTTGTATTAATTTCGGACCAAGAGAACGTTTCAGCCCAGATATTAGCCTCGCGTGACATCCTTTGGACAAAAGCTGCCTTGTGTCGAATACATAATTGTATTCTCGATCCGACGGCTCCTACTTCAAACGATATTGGCATAATTAGGTCAAATCGACATAAATGGACAGATTGTTTGCTTTGAGAAAAAAAGGGATACGTTTCTTGATGAAACTTGGCAATTCGACAAATTATGTCCGAAATATGTCTAGTCCTTTCTAAAAACATCACATTTAGAGGCTAGGTGGCCGAGCGTGTTAGCATTCTTAAGCGGCGCCGATTCGAACCTAGCCTGGGCAGGTTTCAATTTCGGGGCGTGCCTGCATAATAAATTTCGACTCTTTCACTCAGGTAGAATAGGTTGGTAACTTGTAGGATATCCCCGTCCTTTCTATCCTAGTTGAAGTACATAAGGACGTTAAAACAAACAGCATTATGTTTATCATTCAACATTAGAAATAGATTAATAATTAGGAACCTATTATTTTATAACTGTTATATCCTAGTAGCAGTTGTCAGCTGCTATTCAGTATAAAAATAACAGATAAAATAAGGGCAGGCGACCTTCTTTCCAACTACGATCTAAATATCGAAGATTTGATACCTAGGTATTGCCTAGCTACTGAGTTGCTTATGGGAACATAAACGCTTCCATTTCTTCTGCGGCTACTGAACTTCATATGACGAAAAAAATATTTAATATTTAAAATAAAGTAAAATATTACAGACTAAATGGGTCATTTTCCTAGAAAGGCCCAATTGCAGTTCTGAAATTGTGCAAACATCGCATTACAATTATTCTTCCAATAAGCATTCCGCGTGCTCCTTTGCATATTAAAACGTAACTATATTATTCCCACCACTCAGATGCCTGCGTATTTCTTGAATTGAAAATTTTCGAACAACTTCCACTTCTGAGGTGACTTACCTTTAAGAGATGAGGGAATGAAAAAATGCTTTTTTTTTAAAATAACATAAATTATACACCAATCAAATATTACGAGGTACAGCCCGAAAATTAATCTGTTATACCGCGAATGAAAATAAAAATAAAATTATTTATCTTGTTTAATTAGAGTGAAACAATAAAAAATTTTCTTTGGTCGATTCCAAAGGTCTATTATTGAAAATAATAAACCAAAATACGGAGCCGCCTCAAAACAAATGAAAATAGGTAGGACATCTGGATTGCACTGAACACGTTCAGCATCCATGGCCCTTTTTAATTTGGAAGCAGAGAGACATATGACCGTCATTAACTGCTCATTTGATATTTTAAGTCCCCGCTAGAAGTCAAATTAACACCTGGTGAGGGAATGAAACAAAATTCTAGGACACTCTTTCACTAAACTAATCTTTAAAACCATAAGGTGGAGAATTTCAGAATCTTCCTTGCCAGAATACCTTGCAGTCCTGGCAATATTGAAATGAAGTAATTACCCAGATGGCCTTGGTATTTTATTACTCTACTAATCATAGTAATACTCTACAATTATTAAAAAAATTCTGACATTCATTCGTCATAAAAAAATTCAATCTCAGAGAATTCATAAAAACGAGGGTAGGATTCGCCCATACTAGGAGCCAAATATTAAAATTTTAAATTCCTAAGGATATTTATTTTAAAGATTATTTCGATGAAAATTCAATAGTCCTGGTAATTTATTACTGGTAATATAGATTTTAAAAAATGAAATGTACTTGCAATAAACATCGGACTTAAAAAATACTGTGAGAAATACATTGCTAAAACCGACTTTAGGTTATTGTTATGATTTTACAAGATTATTTAACAAACTTCTGAATCAACTATTTAGAGATGAACTTTGTTTCTTTTATCACTGGTAAGAATTGCGATTACGATATTACAAGAATAAAGATATCTTCTTTTTATAAGAATACGTGAGCTGCAACCTTGCCGCAAACACAATGAAAACCGAAGGAAGTTTTGTTGACCTTGTGAACTAAGAAGAACAAATGCGATCCTTGACAGAAAAGTATAAAGCAGTTAAGTTTTAGTTTGCCTGGATGAAATATGCGTTTTGATCTTGAAAACTTAGTTTTTGCTTCAGTGAAATACCATTCCACCAACTTTATATAAATTTATTCCTTGAATTTTATTTGAGAGATTCAATTTTTACTTCCTTTACGCAGTAAAGGAAGTATTGCAATCGCAAAAATTTTCGGTTTTCAGGTTTCAACGGAAGTATCCATTTTGACCATCACTGAATCCATTCGTCGTGACATCCTATACGTACGTTCGTATCTCGCATAACTCAAAAACAGTTAGCCGCTGAAAGTTGAAATTTTATAGTTCGGATTGTTGTAACATTTAGTGTTTCCGGTTGGCCTTTGATGATACCTCTTTAATTTTTGCTGAAGGTGGTCTGCTTCTACTCATGATCCTGAACCTTCTTTATGATTCGGCACCCAATAAAGTATATGGTTATCGGTCTCCATGAAGCTATGTTTTTAAGTTTCTTTAAGCTTATACTCCAAGATTCTGTGCCCCATGTACATAAGCCACTCTCAGCATGATCTCTGTATTCACGCTAATGATGTGTGACAAATCAAAGTATTTTATTGTGCGAATTAGAGATATGCGGACAGAGTACTGTCCTGCCCCGGCGATGTAGCCAATGATGTTGATGTAATTGTTTTTTTTTACTAATTAGACATCAGGTTTCGCATGGGAGGAGGGGAGAAGGACATTTTTCTTAATCCGCAGGTTTGTAGAGGTTCTTGCTTTCAAACAGACTCCTGAAATGTATTTCGATATCAGCTATCTCATTGACTCACTAAGTAAGAAATGTTAGACGGCTATCATATTATTTACATCTAGCAATTTTATCATTCATTTGTTCTTTGCATATCAACATTGCTACTTTATAATCTTTCATCTAGCTTACAAACGTATGAAAAACTAGAAATGAAATGAAAAAATCTTGTTTGAATATTTATGTCCCGACCCAATGAATTATAAATGAAAGGAAAAAAAATATCAAGAAGCTACGGGCTGGATTATACGGTTTCTGAATATTTGTTTCATAACCGCAGAAAATTTAATATTAAATTCAAACGATGTAGATCGAAACCGTTTCGAATATCAATTTCCCTTTCATGAATAACAATTGCGAAACGACCGCACAAATCTATGTTTGTAAATGCCCAAAGATTTTAATTGGATTTAAATTAATATTATAATAACGTTTTGATATTAATCCTTCTTCTTTCCGTTATTATGACAGATATTCGCACATTCATTTGTTATCTCTGGTTAGTGACGCGGAGTGTGAACAGAAATCGGAAAAGCCTGGAACCGGATCTACTCATTGTCAGTCTTTTGTGAAGCTGAAATTTCAATTCAGGAATCGTCTTTTTTTTTTTTTGTCTAATTGTATTTTGGTTAATTCGATGTAAATCAATAATGTTTTCATGGTTGTTCATTTTATTAAATGGGACTTTCTGAAAAAAAAAAATTAGAAGCAATGCATAAAATAACTGAAAATCTGGAAAATGCAATTAATCGTAAAACAGATTCAAGAAATATTAATATATTATATACTCCATAACTAAATAAACTGAATAAATAATATACTATAGTATTTCTCTATCTTACAAAAGATAATAGTTTCAAAAGAGTTCGCTAACATCCTCATTCTTAGTTTTAACTAAATTAATATGTGATAGAAATGTATAACATTCAGTAATTAATAGTCGGATTAATAGGGCGGACTATTATGAAATTGCATATTTTATTTGCGTGCATTTTTTAAAGAGTTGACCGAATATATTTACGAATCAGTGCACTCAGATGCAACTAGCCAAATTTTATTTTGCATATTTTTATTTACAGCAACAAACCAATATAATAACGTTACCTTCACTAATTTACTTTTTAGAATATGGATTTTTTTTTTCATTTTCCGGCTATCTATCTCTCCTTCTTTTCTTTTAAAATACCACACTTAGTTTAAATTTCAATTTGTTGCTTACTTTCTTAACAAGCGGTAATATTACCATTTTATTTGTATATTTTTTAATATTGTCTATTAGTCACCATTTTTAAATATAATCATTACAGCCTTTCATTTATTACCAATTGAACCGCTTCATGCTAAAAGAGCGTTTGTCTAACTACTGACGCTGTGACAAAACCCGATTTAGCATGAAGCAATTCGACTGTAAGTTTGTATTAATTATATATTTTAGTTTTTAAAAAGTGTTTAATATAATTTATTTATATTACAACATATGTGAAATAAAATAAAAAATACACGAAAATGTGAAGCTATTTTCGTTTAATTTTTAGTCCCACATTCGATTTATTTCTTAGTTCAGAGCTTTTTATAGGCACATTAATATATACATTTGAATATTTTATCTGCCTCATTGCATCTTTGGAGATTTTTATCTGCATATTTCACGGTTTTTATTGTATATTATATGACTTATTCTGCGAGTTTTTACAGCATAAAAATCTGGGCTCTGGTAATAGTGTCTTTTTTTATAAACGAAAATTCTTAAGTTAAAGAGAACAAGGTAACGATGGTTTTACTAAATTTAATCAATAATTGAACAAAATAAATTTTACCCAAAAATAAATTTAAAATCGATCATTGCTTTTAAATAATAATAAATGTGTTAGATATGTGTTGAAAAATATTTATTTAAATTATGTTTTTTTTTTTTTTAGAAATACTATCTCAACAAAAGGAAAGACGAGCTGATTGTGCCCAGAAAAAAAAATTAGGAAGTCCGAAACAATTAAACTTATTACAAGTAGGTACTGCCTTTAGTGTAGTATGTTTAAGAATACATTATATTTTGACTTAGGTTATAGAAAATAGATAAAGTTTGTAAATGGCCAATAATTTTGTAAAAAAAAAAAAAAAAAAAAAAAAAAAAAAGGGGCCGAAACGCCACAAAAGTAAATAATGACTTTGTAAAATATTTTTATGAATTAAATAAAGATGGGATTATAGTGATTTTATCATTTCTTAATCTATATTATTAAATATTATGAAGTAAATAAATTAGTTTTACAAACTGTTAGAAATTCATATATAAGCATCGATATTTTAAATTTTAGTACATCTATTCGTCTTTTGTATTTGCTTTACTTAAAATCAAGAAATCGTTTTCGAAGATCTTCATCGATCACTGAGTTAAAAAAAAAAATATTAATTTGATTCAGAAAATCAACAAATAAATATTTTTAAGATTATTATAAAAACATATGTTTATTAAGGTGATCATCTACGCTACCTTTCTTAAAATTTCACTCTAAACTCTATAATAGCAACAGTATTACCACATTTCGCACTGTAATGACTTTCTGCATATTAACTTTAAATTGCCGACATTACCAGCCCTCGAATTGCGGGAGGTGTGGAATTACGGACCCAGATTTGATGAAATCTTCTGATTGGGAAATTCTCCGGAAATTTTATCATTCAGCTCGCTCCCAATTTCTCACCTCCCTCCTGCTTATATTGCATTTTTCATTTTTTTTTTCTTTTTCTATATCTTCGCTTCTTCCATTCCAAACGCCCCGGGTTAAATATCTTTCCATAATTTACTTAGTTACAGACACATCTACGGCGAAGCAATTTCTGCTGAATTTTCATTTATTTTATTTTATTTTATTTTTCAAATAAATAAATAAAGTCATAGATCTAATGTTATGATAATAATTTTCTACATCCAATCTTATAACTCGATTTCTTCTACTCATTTAAGTTATTTTCTTTTACGTCTGTATTTGTTTATGTATGCTTGAATATAATATTGTTTGAATATATTTGTATATAGAGATCCTTTGCGTTTTACACAACAGACGAGTACTTCTGTAGATATATTTCCTTTTATTTACATTAAAATCAAAATAACGAATAACAAATAAACGCAAACATAAAGAATAAGATCATTCTTATTTCCTTGTACAATACTATACAGGAAGAAAAAACAAAACAGAACGCAGAGATATAAAAAAATATAATAAGCAATATACAAATAATAATAAGATAACAGTTTTTTTTTTCAAATATCGGCAGCGAAAAGGACAAAGAAAAAAAACCCCGGCATAATAGAGAAAACAGCAAATCATTAGAATTATCAAAAATTAAAATACATTCCAAGATTAACAAATAGAGTCAAAAAATCTTAAAAAAATTACGAGCATGACAAATTGAGATTTGGGATATACAATGAAAATAAATTAAGTAAGTACATAATATACAAAAGATAAGATGGAAAAAATTGATAAGAAAAATGTTATATATAAAATAAAATACGGGTAATGTAATGATAAATATTATATCGGTGAAACAACACTAATTTTAAGGACAAGAATTTAACAGCGTGGAACCAACACCAAAAAACCCCCAAACTGTCAGTTTTATCAGCACTGGCAAAACATGCCATTTAAAATAGACATACTCTCGAATTCATTGAAACAGAAGTAATTTACAATACAGAGAATAGAATCAGAAAATATATAGAATCCAAACATATAATCAAAAATATAAAGAATGAGGTTAATTATAATACTAACGTCGGAGGAATAGGCCTATATCATACAGATGTAATAAATAAGATAAATATTTAAAGGAAAATTAACAATTAATTAAATTTGAATGGTGAAAAGAAGTTGGACAGGAAAAATAGTAAATAAATAGTTAATACCCTAGAAGGGCAAGCAAGCTAGTCTGGGGGACGGGGATCAGTTGATTAGTTAGAGAAGCCAAAGGCATGAGTGATAGGTAATTATAACAAAAAAATATGGATTTTAATATAAATAGTGCAATAAAAAATTATGTCTTTAATTATAGGAGAATCCTTATCATAGCAAATTTTAAATTAAAAATGGCATTGATTGTTTAGAATTAAACTACAATATTATTTAAGCTACAAAGATGAGGATAAAGGTAATTTTAATCAATATAAATTAACGGATTAGAATTACGTATTGGTTAATCTAAAATATATATATATATATATATATATATATATATATATATATATATATAAATAATAAATATGTTAGTGTGTATTGTACGATACGATATAAACCAGTATTATAAATTAAAGGAATGATAGGAGGTAAAATTTGAGGTAAAATAAAGTGTTTAAAAAAAAATAATTGCGTGACAACATTTGAATTAACATGCTAATATATTTAAATTATATTTATCTTTGTTGAATAATGAACACCTGAGAATTGACAGACCAGTCCGAAACGCCGTGTAAGAGAAAGCGTCTTAATAAAAAATATGAATTATGATGATCTCTAATTATTTCCTGAAATTAAATAATTTATATTATTTCTAAATTACTAAAGCAACAGAAAATTTTGAACCTCAAGTTTATTCCCCACTCCAATTTAAGTTTAGTTACTTCATTGTGTGTGTCCCAGGAGAGATAAGGAAATCAGTATACACAATATAGGGAACTGTGTGATCAAATATAACACTAGATTCTTGCTATAATCGAAATTGCCTTACCTTGCTTTAGATCCCCGAGAGTATCGACAAGAACGTCACACTCGAGAGCCTCCCAGGGTGTCTTTCCTGCGAGGCCGTACTTGAGTGCGAGGTACCTGGCTATCGCATTACTCTGGCCCACTTGACCCTCTCCTTCCACCTCCAAGATGGGAACCATTCCGAAAGGCATCGCTGCAAACAATCAATAACCAATTATATAACTCGGATATCCAGAGCAATTAATTATTGGTGATTATAAACTTTTAAGATATTTTTGGAAGATTGAAGCTAAACATAGCTTTAATTAAATCTTTCAAATTCTAGTAAATAACAAACCAATCAACAATCGAAGTGGCATCATCAATACAGAAAAAGACAAGGTCACAGAAATGCAAGCCAGTGACAGCACATCTCACATCAAGTCTAAAAGAAACTATTTGAGTGACTTGAGGCTTTGTTAGGAAATCTTCCAATAATTACTAAACTGTAATATTTGTCTCTTTTTTTTTTTTTTCTAAGTTTTTATAATTTTGAATTATAAGACCAAAAATTAAGTAAACCTATTGTAGAACTTTATAAATAAATGCTAAGTAGCTTCATAACTGTAAAAATGACGGATTTGGGAACTAAAATTATTAATGAAATGTTAATTTATTAAATTTTATTGATA
This sequence comes from Rhaphigaster nebulosa, assembly GCA_948150685.1. NCBI lineage: Eukaryota > Metazoa > Arthropoda > Insecta > Hemiptera > Pentatomidae > Rhaphigaster > Rhaphigaster nebulosa. Next base: position 59,348,482 of record OX411311.1, read on the forward strand.
ATCATAATTTCTATTCAACATCATAGTTTCTATTTTAACTCTTGACACGCATGCAAAAATGCGCCTACTTACAAACCCAAAGGTTGTGAATTCGAAACTCGGTCCCGGCATTATTTTTATTTTATTTAATTAATAATTAATTTAATTTCTCAAGCAATTAATCACCGCCTCTCGGGTATGTGGGGCCGTCAGCCTACTGGAGGCAGCTACACATACCTGGCGCAGGAGTGATGACCCTACCCCGTGTACTAAATTGCGAATCGCGGTGGTTTTCCAGGACGTACAATAGCCGCCTGGAGGTTTGGTCCATAGACGATCTGCTTCGGGGAAAGAAATATAGGCCTTCGTGCGCCTGCAGACCACGAACAGCCATAATCCGTGGATCTGGACCGGTTTGTCACTGGCCTTGAACCCGAGTGTGTAGGTGGGAAGGACACTGCCGAATTGGCCCAAAAGGGACCGGTTATGGAGCTATGGATAGCCTACTGCTGCACTATGGAAACCATTGTGAGGTTGGGTGAGCCCCACCAGGCTGTCTGAGCTCCCTGAGCAATAAATGTCTGTAAGAACACCACATCGCGCGGCCAAAGATCTCCATGGTCCTATAATGCCAACAGAAAAAAAAAATAAATAAGATATATATATATATATATATATATATATATATATATATATATATATATATATATATATATATAAGAGTAAAGAAGCGAAAATAAGGGCTATCTTCAAACTTCTAACTAAACATTGAAAATAATAAACGTTATAGGCACATCAAAATATTATGCTTTTCAGCATGTTTAATTTAATCTCGAAAAAAATGGCAATGTGAGAGTAAATGATCCTAATGGCGGAATCACTTTTAAATTAATTACTATAATTAATCATTGTTTTAAAAAAATAAGTAGATAGAAAAAATAAAATTAAAATTCATAATTGGAGTATATATATATTTGAGGAAGCAGTCATGTTTTTAATTTAAATGTGAAAATCGTTCTATTTAATTTTTTCTTTTGTGCAAATATTCGCTTAATAACTTTGAAATTTGATGTATACAAATAGAATTATTATCACAATTGAAGTAGTTATTCATGTATTCATGATATATGCAATTGAGTTGTGATACAATTTAGATATATTTATATAACCATCGACGACTGGATGGGCGAAATGTTGAATAATAATGGAGAGTACCATTTGCTCCTCAAGGGAGGAGAGAGAACTCCAATCTTCACTGTCGGCTACGGGTAAGTCCCTGTCCCAATACGAATTTTCTTGGAAAGAAAACCCCAGGGATTTTCATTTCAAATGGAAAATCCGACATCTTCGGGTATTTTTATTCAAAACCACCATTTAAAATGGGTATTGTGCTAATGTAATCTAAAAGAGATCTGCTGTTATAAAATAAGTTTGAAAGCCAATTTTGTTAGTAACTTTCTTGACTAAATTCATGGTTGATTGAATGAGCAAGAAGTCGTACATGTGTGGTTTCTATCACACTATTATTTGGTAAAGCAGGTCACAAAGAAAAGCCAGAAGCCTGGAACCTCTTTTCTATGATAAAACTCTAAAGGCGGCCATTGGCGATTACTCCAAATGGAATAATGGAGTGGGGTGCATGAGTCCATGTGTTGAGGCGAAATGTGGTGACTTATTTGAAAAAAAATTTCAAAAGCCTAAATATCCATATAATGCCCATCCTAAACATTCGATTTGCCCTTGTCTGTTAATTCAAAGTGGCCGGGTTTCAAAATGGCGGCCGAATAAGTCGGTATTTTTAGGACTTTTTTTTTGGTCTTTTACCTATAATTTCTTAATTATGCATATTATCGAAAAAGTTATAGTACATAAAATTACATAAAATTAAATTCTGTGCCTAATGAGTATCACAACAGAATAATTTGGTTAAGTGGCCAAATTATAATACAGCCTATGGATAGAAAACAGTGAATAAATTCTGAGCAATTGGTATGAATGTCTAGACCCATCCAATGTTTTCCTACGTTTACCAGAATATTCAAATATGCACTTATTATCAGATGGATTTATTATAAACTATGTTAATCATTTCTTTCATTGGCACAAATATAAATGATATGAACCTTCCTGTTTAATTACCTTGCACAAAAGACCGTCCCAAAGACTCCAACACATCATAGCTCATCCTAATCAGGTGGAGTGCTTGCTGAATGTCTCTCCTGAGGCTAAGTTCAGTAATTGTTTTCGCAACTATTGAAGATCTCGACTCAGTACAAAGGATATTCCACTGCGCTGCACGCAAAGTTCAGCGAGATACATGGGAGGGACTTTTAACTGCTCTCCATTGAGTGGGTGGCTCGAAGTCTTTCGAATTCAGTTTAGCAATCTCGCAACAATAATTTAAAAAAAGTCATAATGTTGATATTTTACAAATCATTATGTTTAAAAAGTTGAAAAAATAAATACTATCGTCGCCGCATTTAATTATGGGTTCATTAGGGTTAGTTTGCTATTTTGGCTGTTTGAACTTCCAACGAGCATTTGATCTCTTGTGCCCGTAACTACCTAATTAGAACATTCTTGATTGCGGCAGGCGCATTAGGCATACCAAACCGCCCAACAAACGATTCGTCATCCAAGTAACATCGTACGGACTATATACTGAAAACATTCGTATTTGATACTTTGAGTCTCTTGAATTTCAACGAAAAATTTAACGGTAGCACATATCAGCAATTTTATTTCCAAAACTACTCAAGACAAAAGCACTTTGATAATTTGTATATTAAAAAAAGATAACAAAAATCTTCATTTTCATGTTGTTGGGTCTCCAGATCCGAGAAGTAATTAAAAAAATGTCAATCAAGGATCTCTCGTACTGTTGAATTACAGAACCTCCTTTTATTAAGCTTTACGGTTATATAACGCAGGAGATCCTGACTCTACGCGAGGTGTAGTGTCGGAAGGACGGATATGTAGCGTTTAGAACTGAGTTTTGAAGAACACAGCAAGTTATGAGAAAATATCTTTCTCAACAAAGATATTAAGTCCAATTCATTGAAATAGATAATTAGAATGAATCTCAACTGATTCTAAGCAACTTTTACAGTTTTGTTTATTTTGGAATGTGGATGAACAATGAAATTTTATTGATTTTTGTAAATAAATAAAAAATAAGAAAAAGCCATATTTATTTATGGCGTGAGACAGCTCATTTCTCAGAATAATATTTGAATGGATATTTATATCTTTATATTTGGATATATTAAGCTTTTTCCATTCAAATCTTATTCTGAGAAATGAATTGTCTCACGCCATAAAAAAATATGGCTTTTTCTTATTTTTCTATTTCGTTGCAAAAAAAAAAAAAAAAAAAATATATATATATATATATATATATATATATATATATATATATATATATATATATATATATATATATATATATTTGAAAGATATTTACCTTGCAGATTATTTCAGCAGAATTTATTTGTGTTTTGAAGATGTAAACAAGATGTATAAAAAATAAAATAGGAAAAAAATAAATAAATGGAAGATAATTGGATTTCACAAACAGTTCACTGAGCGCATACTCGTGCGCAACTCGACCCAAGTCACGAATCCGGAAATTTCAATTTTTATTGTCGGTATCGTCCAATATAATTAACTGGACTGTCAACCCTGTCAATCCCTTCACCGAATACGCAGAGGGTTTAATGGAAGTTGTCAAGGAAAATTCGTGCTGATAATAATCAATTAGTTTTATTAAATGTTTGTAGATAATTAAATTTTAATAACAAAATCATGAATATCATTATTATTTAATTACTTCTCTGTCTTTGACGTTTTCGGAATTTCCTGAAGACTTCGGCCGATAACTTAACTTCTTAGGTATAGGCAAGTGATATTTGTTGCGTGATTGTTATTAATAATAGGTAAAAAACGATTTTATCGAATTTTATTTGTTTCTCTGCTTAGATTAAACATCTTTATGTAATTCATATGCGTTTTCACCATTTTGAATAATAAAATTTAAAATTGCTTATTTCAGCAATTAATTTTATTACCGATTACAGTAATCTCTCGTTGTTACGAACTCTCTAGGTACGAATATTTAGTAAACAATTCTTGGTAACACTTGTGACATACATGACTTTGGTATCTTCTTCCTTTATTACATTCAGTTTCAACTGTTTAAAAAAATTAATTTTTTTTATTATATTGTACTAAAAAATTTGTTACGATAGGTTGAGCTTAAATAGTTTAAATGTGGTAATATCGGGGGTTCTGCGCTCGAGTAACTATGGCTTGACAAAAAAAAAAAAAAACAGAAATTTATTCCCTAGAAATTTATTAATATTAACATAAAATTCGAAATTTTAATAGTGGATAGTGGCTTGATATCGAAAACAAAAACGACTAAAGAAATTTAATATTCCCAAATCAAGCTTCATTGAAAACAGAATTAAAAATCCAAGGCAAAATGTATTGTACATTAATTGTTTAAAAAAATAAATACATGATTTCTATAAATATATATAGAAAATTTTTCATCTATTTGACGAACTGGTTCGTCTTAAATGAAATTTCATTCTACACGAACTGGACAAGACGGTCTCCCACCGAGTTCGTGTTAACGAAGCTGCTCGCTTCTAGAATTTATGAATTCCAAGTGCCAGCTAGGACTCCTAATCTATTGGTGATGCTTTGCAATAGTATTATGCTTACAAATAGTTATTTTTTTCTTAAGCTGTTCTATACCTTTGCCTCAAAAGATCTCAGGTGATATTTATTAACTATTGTAGCTTTTATATGTTCATTAATAACTAATGTAATTTTTATAAATGCCCAATCCTATATTTTTTTCAAGATTTTATGCTTGTTTTAAAGGGCAAGTAAATGTTCAGCGATGGTTCCGAAAAATTCGTGAGCAAGATTCAGTTTTGAAGACAATTAAGATCATAAAGAATTGCTTTTGACGAAGTTCTTCTACTATTAATGAGGGGGAAAAAAAGTAAAATGTTGCATTTAAAATACCTATTAATAATTTCAGAGAGTATTTCTTATCAAAAGGAACTTTCATGAGGGCTTAACAAGAGCTGATCAAACAGCCAAGAGCTTCTTTTGAAACGAAGTTTTCGAAGAGGGTGAAACTTATTTCGGTAACTTTGTTTCTAAAAAAGTAACTGTATTGAGCATATTTATTTTATGATAGAATAGTCAGATGCGTGTTGAGGAACACCTCACTAATAAATGGAACGCTGATGCAATACCTTCTAGAATTAAGGATAAACTTACATTTTCTTTTTATGTTATTACTTCAAGTTAGGAAAAAAAAAGAATAAAATGAAAAGTGTATTTGGGAAAGAGCAATTGTTGTATACGTATCTTTATTTTTTAGGTATAATATAATTTGTGGGAAATAGAAATAAATGTTTATTTTTGTTATCCATCAGGCCGCCTAACTTAATTTATATTTTTTAAATTACGAACTAGAATGGCCGAAATGTGAATTTTAATTTTTACAAATTTCTTGTGTAATAAGTAACACTATTTTAAGTTATATATTGCTAAAATATATATTTTTTATTTATTTAAATTCTTTGAATTATCCTCATCCATTGACATAGTTACTTAGAAAAACCACATGCATTTTTTACTTAACATGTTAGCCCTATATACTATATAAACAATGAATTTTAAATACTATTGCTCCTTGTATTTTATTTATAGAACACAGCATAAAAACGTTTATCAGAATGATTCTTTACTTTCACCTATATGTATGTATATCAAACAAAAGTGTTCTTACTTTAATAAATCATTCTATTGAGAATAAAATCCAAAAGATTTTTAAAATGATAAATTCAATCTTTGATGAGCCTGTAGTGGTATTAAGGTTAATTTAAAATAAAATAGTTATCACATTTAACTCACTACAATAAAACAAAACTTTTATTAAATAGAATCTGTTCGTGAGTTAACACAACACAACAACCATAACATTACTTGGGTAGGTTCTAGCAGTATTCATTGATACCAACTAAATTAATATTACAACATTGTTTAATTAAATGATAATTATTATTATAAAAACAAACAATTTTAATGTTGTAATAAATTTAATTATTATAGCATAATTTAACATTAAAAATAAAAATAAACTAAAATAATCACTAAATGGTGGGGCCCCCACAAGCCGTCAATAATAGAGTCTTCTGGCATTGTATATTGATAAATAATCCAACTAATCTAATCATTTTTTTTAGAACTTTTTAAAGAGGTATAATAAAAATAATATTTATACAATTTATTTCTCCGTGAGCGAATAATTTTATTTTTTCATTTATTTTTAACAGCAATGTTTATCTCCATATTTTTATTTTTTTTTTAATTTTCATCATTTGTTCCTATAAATTTTAAGAACTATATAAATAAATTAAATTTTTACTTTCATATATTTTTATTTTTGCTACTTCTAACAATAGCTTAATGGCTTAATAAAATAGAATAAGAGATTGAATTTCTAATATTAACTTGCAAAATTTATAAGATTTTCTCCTATTATTTTAGGTGTTTGTGGCCATGATCTTCTGAAGTATTAAAAAACAGTTTCCTAAATTGTAAAACAGAATTCCTAAATTATAAACAGTTTAACTTTCTGTCTTTGGCTGACTCCATGATATTAAAAAAAAAAAAAAATCTTAACTGTTAAACCTTAACAGGTACGCCTCATTTCCTGTAATTTTGTCCCAAGCCATTTCTCATGTTCGGATTAGGGAAAAATCTGTACAGGTATGAAATATGTTACCTTTGTACTAATGGTAATTTTTTGGGATACAATTGTCCACATTTTTTCAGGTTTTATAGCATAAATCGTCTTATAACTATAGACGAAATCTTATTTGTGGAACGCTTATAGGATTTATCAGAATTTTGTAAAATTTTAATGCATTAAAAAAAAAACACGTTTTTTTTAATGAAATCGTATTTATATTATTATTACTCGAAGAAGTAGTTGGGGACGCTAGTTCAACTTAACATCAATGTTTTTCTGATGAGTTAACTATTTTTGATCAATAGTTATAAATTTCTTAATAAATTTATATAAATATTAAAATAAATTTTCTTATATTTTTAAAATTATATTTGGAAGACAAATGAATTCATAATTCAAACATTAATTGATTTTAACCAGTGAAAAGGAAAATCTTCCCAATTTTTATTTTTATTGACACTCTCAACAACAAAATGTCAATGTTTCGGGGTTCTGCTCCATCATCCGTGCCTTACTGCTATTTAATGGTCATTAATGATATTTAATGGTCATTAAAAACTAAATTTTAAATTAAATAATAACAAATAATTGATTTTCTTCCTAATTAAATATTTATTTTGTAATTTTGAGACTAAAAAACATTCTCTATAGGGTCTGGCTATAGAGAAGACACGTTTTCTGACTTCTTGATCCCTCCGATTGCTGAAACAGTCAGGAAAATTATCCATATAGCCTAGTAAAGATGATTGAGTATTCCCGTGAATAAAGCAGTATGCTTAGTTTCGATTACGAAGATCCTAATTAATTTTGTCTGGAATGAGGTTATAGTTGACCACCATAAACCTCATTACGCTAATAAAATATCCACTAGCTGCCTATTTGGTCTTATCCTTTCAGGGATGTTGTGCTATGATTTTATGTTCCTTTTATTTTTAATTATTTTTCGGTGTATATATTTAATCCTCAGCTTACTGAATGAACCAATTTTTTTTTTCTTATATCAATACTATGCATGTTATGCGTTTTATTTATTTGAGATTGCTTCCCATGGGTGAAGTTGCCATCATACCGCGTTAGTTAATTCCAGATGTATGTTCGTAAACATTGACAGTTAATTTGAGATGGAGAGCTATGCATTATGGACTAGAGATATGCAAACACGATACAGGCTGATACTGTGTATCTTGACACAGCCCGACAGGATCGCGTTCAAGTACAGAAGTACGATGAATTATGTATTACTTATGGCACATCAATGTCGAAAAATCGTTTTGAACTTAAAATGAAAATAATATAACATTTGGACACAATTGAGTTTCTGTAATATACGGAGTGTTCAAAATAAAAACCTGAAAACTTCAGGAGCTGATTTTGCACCTCAAGAGCAACTAAAAAAGTTCGTATAAAATATGGTCCGATTCCATCCGTCTCCACACAGAAAAACAGAAAATTTAAGTTTTGTGTTTTTTAAGTCACATTTTTTTCTTAATAGAAAAGATTACAAAAAAAAATCGAGGTAATTTAGTTCCAATTGTACCATCGTAAAGTTTATTAGATTTTTAGTTTAGATTTTTATTAGATAAAATTCCCTTTTAGAAATATGGCTTGAGTTTACTGAATCAGTAAGTAAGAGGGCTTTCGGGGGGACCAATAGAGAAAAGTTTTATTTTATTTCTTAAATCACACTTTACTTGTGAATGATTTTCTCAACCCTCTGCAGGACTGCAGATAACTTCATGAAAAGATAACCTTCAAGAAAACTTCTCCTTTTATTAAGTTTTAATTTCGTATATAAGAAGTTGAGGTTTCTTTTGGGATTGGTATAAAATTGGCACCTGTTTGCCAAAAACTGTGGTGTGGAAATTTAAGTTTCACTGACACTGTTTTGAGAATAAAATTTATCAAATTCATTTTATTTCTAATCAATTTACTATCTAACCCTCTCATACCTCGAAAATTTGAGTTCCTTATATAAATTATATTTTTATTTCATTATTATCAATACCTATTTCATTCGTCACATTTTTTTAAAACAAATTATTCATTTAAATTCCGAAACTATCCCAAAATAATATTTTTTTTGTTTTTTTTATTACTTGAGATATTATTAATTTTTTTAAAAATAAAGGCTTGTTTATAATGTTGTTTTAATTAGAGAATAAAGATGTTTGGCATTACTTTCTAATTTTAATTAATCGAATTTATTCATTAATGATATAAAAAACAAAACGATGCCTTTACTAGGTAAAAAAATTGTAGCAAAATTTCATTGACAATATGTTTAATATTACCTCGTCCTTTTTATGTCAGTATGTGTTAAATTGTTTTAGAGTAGTGCGCTATGTCTGTTTGGCCAGTCTTTTTGGAATAGAATAGAAGAAGAATTTTATTCTGGAACTAGGTTCCCTAAGGATAACACAATTGAACAAACAAAACAGAAACAATTTCTGGCCATAAGACTACAAAATAAAAATCAATTAATGTTTACAATATTTTCAATAAAATAAATAAGAAAACAATATAAATTCTTTTCTCGAAAAATATAATTAATAGGAACAAAAAAAAGAGAGAAAATGAAAAATAGAAAAATAATGATCTGATTAGCTAAGTTTTGACTAGTCCATTAAAAACTATCATTTACTTCTGATCTACATATTAATCTTAAATTAAAATTTCGTAATTAGAGAGCATCATTTTGCAAAGAAAGAAGGTGTTAGAAAAGGAGGGATTCGAATGAGGATAGAGAAGAATCATGGCGGGTATTAGAAGGAAAGGAATTCCAGAAGGTTAAGGAGCGGGCGAGAAAGGAACGTTCGAATGTTTTGGTTCTTTGGGAAGGGGTATAAAGGTCAGAAAAGAGCGGTTTTGTTTCCAGTGCGTGGACCGAGGATTTGAACTATAGGAGGCAGTAGATGTAGGAAGGGTGCTTGGTGGTGATAGTTTGGTGTAGGAAAGATCCGGAGAAATATTGTCCACGGTTGGAGTGGAAGAACCACTTTAACTCGCCGTAAAGATGGGACACATGAACCCGTCTCGAGTTACAGAATACAAATCTTAAAGCAGCTGCTGAAGTGAGATGTGCTATCTCTGATCAGGATTTGTGTGATCTTATGTTTTGCAGGCCTGGTGCTTCGACTAGTTATTTTCTGCTATTTGAGACAGCTTTTTTTTTTTTTTTTTTAATTTTTCTACAATTTACAAATTATAGATTTTTTTCTCCCATTAATTAATAAATACGATTAATTAAAATTAGAAAATAATGCCAAATATATTAATTCTCTAATTAAAATAACACTATAAGCGATCTTTTATTTTTTATATTTAAAATTAGCCTATATATAGCAGAAATATCATCTCAAGTAAAATAAAAACAAAATTATATATTGTTTTAGAATCGGTTCGGAATTCAAATGAATTATTTAAAAAAAAAAAATATGTGACGAATGAAATAGGTAGTGATAATAATGAAATCATTTATAAAATTAACTCAAATTTTCAAGGTATAAGAGGATTTGGTAGCGATGTCTAAAACGAAATAGCATCGAAACTCGGCCAGTGTGGACATTTTGTAGGTTTAGGTTACGAAACTGCTTTCATTAGCTGATACAAACCTTAGTTCATTATTTCGGCATTGTTTGACTCTCTATACTCGAAAATCGACCAGTATGGACATAGGCTTAGGTAGAAAGAAGAAATGTATGTACTTACGGAAAGAAAATTAACGTATCAAATAATTAAGGAGGGTGTGATTCCAGTATATTTTAAATAATAACAATAAATTACGAATTACAAATAATATTTATAATTTAAAATATGACTGATCATTAATGAGCTCTCCGAGGTGTTGGCGAATCAGTAAAAGCCCAGAATATGATCAGTAACTTAGAAAGGCGATGCCAATTACCGAAGTTGGTGTCGTTGAGTATCTTCCATCGCTCTCAAGAATAATGGCCATTATGAATTCTGATTAGATCATTAAAGTTTTACTAAGTTGCTCCTTACATTTAAGCCCGCCTCTGTAGGACGTTCTTCGATAACGACGAAGGTTTTGAGGGAAAGAGGATGTATAAACTGGGTATTGGCATTGTGCTGGCATGTTTGAAAGCTAAATGGGTTTTGGGTTCACCGGGTGTCGGATTGTTGTTGGTTTAGTCCTTTGGGTTGCAAATAGAGTATGAATATTCAATGGGATAATGAATAGATTATAATAATTTGCTTGCATCAAATACATTTAGTATCAGTTTTGAGTACACAAATATTGGACATTACTTTCCTATCAATTTTTTTTTCCCAACTACTGAAGGTTAGGATTGGCGGTTATTGGAAAAATAACCGGTTTTCGATCATTCCATTTTTTTTTCCACCTTCTGTTTAAACTGGCGGTATTAACTGCTCAAAACAATCGGTAAATAAATAACCGGTTTTTTATGGAGGTAAAAAAATTGAATTGCGTGGAAAAAAATGAAATAGCTATCATTTCTTTTTTTTTTTTTATTAAGCATTCATACTCAAAATGTAATTTTAAAAAGATGATTTTATTTCATAAACATACAATATTAATGTTTCATCATATTCAATTTAATATTTTTCAATTTGATATTTTTACTATATAACATAGTTTTAATTTTTTTCTTTCTTAAAGCCAGTTTTTTTGCTCAGTTTTTAAATTATTAAATATCTGGTGCGGTGCGCGCACCACAAAACTTTCCCTTGCCACCATATAATAAAATAATTCATTTTTAAAAATAATTTTAAAGATTTATAATAAACACTACTTAAAATATTCTCAGCAGCATGTACTTCTTCACGTCTTCTTTCACAAATGTTCAATAATTTTTAAACAATTGCGGTATGACAATTCTATGGACTATTTATTTTTGGTTTGTCAAGCTGAAAATACATTTTAAAAGTTACAATTTAGTTTTCATGCAGGCATTTAGTTTCCACTAAATTAACAATTTCTACTTTTATATTATTACATTGAATTATTACAGAGCGTATTGCAGAGAACAGAATGGGGGTTTGGTGGGAGAAGGTTTGGTCCCTCCTTTCGGGCACACTAGGCTTTCTAGGGTCTAGTCATGTAGTCTTAATATTAGCGCAAAGATGCGCTGTATCTTTGCTAATACTGATCCGATTTAGATAATTTATTTTGTTTTAGATAACTGTATCGCCTTTCATATAATTTCTCTTATAATAAGTTATCGTAAAATGCATACATTTTGAGTTATGCACAAGCAAAATTTTTCCCTTAATTTTCTCTGTAATATATTTGAAAAGTTGAAGGGCTTCAAGGAGACGACATTAGGCTAGTTTCATCAAAATCAATTGAGCTTTTTTCGAGATAATTGTAAAAAAGTGTAAAATCGATAAAATGATGGTGGCACTTTCAGTTAATCGATTTTGAAGAAAAATAATATCCCAGACATAGACCTACCTTCAATACGCAATTTCAGTTTCGTACAACATTTCGTTTTTGAGCTACACACCATTACTCACCGTTATATGGACTCAGGTCATTAAAACATGTATTTCCGATGGAAACTCGAATTCTAAATTTTTCACGATCACAATTCTTCCTCTTAATATATTTAATATATAGCTAAAAGAAAATTAAAAAGAACCGGCTATAACCAGAACAAAAAGTTAACAGAAAACTCTAACTACCAAAAGCCTGCTTTCGGTTACACCCATCGATTACTTCCATTTCCACCGAATTTAGAAGAAGACTTTAAAAAAATAAATAAAAATCGTTATGGCGTTATCTTCCTCCCCTTCATCGGTTTTCTAAATTTCTGAAATTTGTGGAAATGCAGTGAATAATTGACTTTACTTGAAGGTCATAATTGATTTTCATCAAAAATTATATTAAAATATAATGCTTCTCAAATTAGGTATATAAGACTTACATATTAATATAAATAATATAATAAATTTTGGTTAACATTGGCAGACCGAACCGATTTGAAGGTCATAATAAAATTACATCAAAAATTATATTAAAATTAAATACAGAAATCATATGTTTCGGTAATAAAGATTACAAACGCAATTTGGTTTCCAATCCAATTAAACATTTTTATTACTTGTTTTAAGTGTTAATATTGATTGTAAAATACTGGCTTTCCTCCCCTTTTGTGAGATGAACAAGTCTGCAGCAGGAGAATAAGATATAAGTTAAGTGAGTTTTTTCCGTTTAAAATGTCGAAACTGTCGATTTCCAATGCTTTACCTAGTGATATTGACAGTTTTAATGTAGTCACGGAACACGAAGAAATCTCTTGGAAATTTCAGTCATTATAGGACCTCCAGAAACAAAAGTATATCTGTGTGTGTGTCAATAGATTTATGTCGCGACGCCCACTAGTGTTTTTGAGATACTCCAATCTTCGGAAACTAGTAACCAAATTCAAGATCACTTTTTGAGACAGCGATTTGTAGTTTAATAGGCGTACAAGGAATTCATGTGTTGTCCACATCAGATATTTTCTTCTCCGTTTTTTTTTTTTTTATAATGTACGAGGAAGTTTGAATATTCTATTAGAATAGTCTTTTTGGAAGTTTTTTTATAATGTACGAGAAACATATTTTATTTGTTGGTTAAAGGATAGAGTTGCTAATAATGTTGTAATATTAAGTATTTGTTGTTTTTATTGTTACGTATACCTCTGAATTTAGGTATTTATATTTTTTGTGGATAACATTCAATATATATTTATGTTCAATGGTATATCATTTAGTGTATAATGTTTTTATATTGGCTGCTGTTGGGCTTTCCCTGTAATGGTTTGTGACTAAGAGAGCAATAGAGTAATTTATTATTATAATAATTATAATTTATATAATAATAATAATAATAATAATATTATATAATAATAATATTATATAATAATAATAATTAATTATAATTTATTATTATTAAACATTGAATAAATGTGAATTTTAATTTACCTGAATCCAATTAAAATTATTGGATTCATTTAAGTAAAACAGTATTATCAAAATAATAACAAAAATTACAGAAAAAGAATATAAGAGGATAAATCTTCAAAATTGAAAATTCTAATTAACGCCTTAGAATGATACTTATTGTTTAAAACTTTTTGATGAAAATCTAATAAATGAGAACGTTGCTAAAAGTGGAGGATGCACGTTCCTATAATGTATTTGATACTGTTTCAATTACCGATTTTTTTCTTTCGTGATGCTCTGAAACCCCCAACAATGGTTTGTTAAAAATACTTATTCTCGTCAGTTTCTTCTGGGGGTGGAAGAAAAGGGACGACAAAAACAACTCCTCCCTCTCCCCGCTCACGTATACCGCCCCTAAACCTATTCGATTCTGTCGAACCCCATCAGGGGAATTCGGTATTTGCATGCGGGTAACAACCTAACTTAGGGGATCTTGGTATCCTTGCTGCTTGTTATTAGTTTATTTGTCAACTGCTTTTTAATCGGATTTGAATTTTATTTTCATTGTATCTTATATCATCTTATCGCATTAAGACATTCAAACCCATAAAAAAACAAAACAAGATTTATCAACTAACCGTTACTGTAATTTTTAACTATTATTTAGAAATTTCATATAACATTTTCCATGTATCTACTCCTTTAGGAAGCCTATAGTTTCTTTCACTTTATTTCCTTTTTCACCAACGTTTCATTTTGATGCAGATTTGCTTTAATTTGGCATAAGAAATCATATTATTGATATTCGTCAAAAAACCTTTTTTTTACTTCCCTACCGCTACTAGGTAAGGAAATTATTGTAGTGCTTGTGGGCCAGATCGGACACCCTGCCGAAAAAGGTGTTTATATATAGACCGTAGCGCCAAAATGGCTTTAATGATTTTGAGGAAAAAAGCAGGAACGGAAGCAAAACAATTTATGAAGAAAAGAAAATTTGTTTTACGCATAACTCAAAAATTATAGAGCTCATGGTAAATTATCCATGCTCATTTCAAAGGCAATTAAATTTCCTACTGAATATAAAAAGAAAAAGAATCGGACCATAATTTCGTACTTTGGTATTCAACATTATAGCCACGTTTTATTATTTTTTTTTCAAGTATTTTTTGCATGTTTCCACGGAAACGCATTCACTTTTCTTTATTTGCGCATAACTCCATAGGTATAATTTTTTTTTAATGATCACTACAAAATCGTTCAAAAGGTAATTATTCGCCTACAAAACAAAAACAAAAAACATCATCTGTCTGCTAACGTTTCTGGAAACTGGTTCGGCTTAGTTTAGTTTTTCGAACAACTTGAACACTATATATCTGTTACAACATTCTAGAAAAAAAAGTAAAAAAAAATTATATGTATATATATATATATATATAACAATTTATTGCATTGTACTTTGAAAGCGGTTAGGAAAGTGGTGAAAGAGAACACACTAGATTTATTTTTTACATTATTTTATACTTAAAATAATACATGTGGGAAATAAATTCAAAAGCGCTGTAAATCATTACACCACGGTATATTATTATCAAATACTTATATAATAAAAAAAAAAATTGAAAAAGTATTTGATAGAAATATGTTATATAAATTGTTGTTATATATAAGCACCTGATTAATATTAATTTTATAATTAAATAAAATCATTCTTCATCTATGTTGGGGCTTATTCAATGCATACAGGTAGAGAAATCAAAACCTCCAGCTTATGTTCTAGAGGAATATATTTGTAGTGCTCCACTGCTGAATATGTCCCATCTGCATGGAGATAGGACCGGGGCTATCAGAACCGTGTATCAGATTGCCCACTATCAGTCAGCTGTGACAACAAGGAACCCTGGGACAGGAAATCGAAGGATACGGAGGCAAGATATATCACTGAGCCATCTTATCCTGACGTACACGGCATCCTAAATCCGGTCGTCATCGAGTCCCCACTTGCTCTTCCTTAGTGGAAGATCTTAGTGATGGGGATGGATACGGCTATGGAATATGAAAAATACTAGAAGTATTTAAATAGAAATAGAATAGTGCTAGCTATAGTGATATAAGAATCTTTGAGTTACACTATTGAAAAATAAATGTATTTACAATCGGAAAATAATATCTGATCAGATAAAGTAATATGAACCCACCTGAGGATAGAGAAAAAACGATGCACACACAATGTCCATTTGATGTCCACCAATTTCTTATATTTTTTGACGATGAATACTTTTATCGAAAAACAAGATTGGTCCAAAAGGAGCTCAAACTGCTTTCTGACATAGCTGCATCTTTGAAAAAGAACGGAAAAACTGATTTATTTTTATTAAAGACTTCAGATAGGGTTGGATCATCATTTCTACTCCCTGTAGATGTGAGTTGCCCCCGGTTGTCGGACGGGTCTCACATACCCAGGGGATGGTGGCTTAATTGCGTGGGGAATCCCGGGTCCGGGATTCGAACCGATAACCTTTGAATCTTGAAACGTAAAACCTCTAATTTTGAGGGGTGGAGGGAGGGTTACAAAAAAATTTTTCTTGGTCGATTCCAAAGGTCTATTATTGAAAATAATAAGCCAAAAGTATTTATAGGATTTTTTTTTCGTTTTTTTATTTTAATGCCTTGTTATGCTGGTTCCAAAACACCTTACAGTTCCCCTCTATCTTTATAAATGACCGAATTATGGGCTTATATGGTCTTTAATCGGCAATTATCACTATAGATTTTTTTTCTTTATTTTATTTTTAATTCCTTGCTATGCTGATTTCAAAACACCTTAAATTTCTCCTCTATCTTTATAAATGACCGAGTTATGGGCTTATGAGATCTCTAATCGGCCGCAATTTTGAAACAAACAGATGGATGGTAATGTCGAGTTCCGAGGATCATCCTGGGGTGACCTCTGACATTGGTATCGATTTTCCTTGGGAGAATCCAAAGGTTTATTATTGAAAATAATAAATCAAAAGGAAGAATCATAGAGTATATAATAATTTCAATAAGTACCTAAAACATGGTTTTTCCATCTCCGATTAATTCGCCCTTTTGATTGTTCCGACCTTCCTCCTAGTCACATCTAGGTTGGATTAGCGAGGTTCCAAGTATAATTAGATAGTTAAATTAATAATCAGTGTAAACTTGAGCACACACTCAACACTTAAAAGCCTAAAACTCCCACTTCTTCTTGTACTCAAAGCACTGAATAAAAATGGGAAGATAACAATAAGGACGAATCTGAATCATTCAAAGACTCACTTCCAACTGTGCAAACGTTTGTTTACGTCATCCAGAGGGGACGAGACGGTTGGAAGCAGGCTTGGTACTGCTGAAAATTTTATTTCCATTTTACAATATCAAAAATATCCTTCAGTAACTCCAGCTTAGTCTTCCGAAAACTTGTGGCGCGCAGGCACACGTACATTTTACGTATTTGGTTAATAAACCCAATACACACCCTAACAACAGAGTTAAATGAGCTATAGGCCCGGGGGTGTAAGTCTTTGGGACGACAATTTTTATTGTTGTTATATATTTTTATTATAATTAGTTATTTTTATCAAAAATCATTTCATGACAAAAATATCCAAATTACCTGTTATAAATTAAATAGATAACATTATATAGCACACATACTATAGCATATGTTACGAAGAGGGGCGCATTATTTTTAGTAGCCCAGAGATGCCGAACCTTAGGACGAATCTGGATAAATCGTACATTAACAAAAAAGAAAAGAAATTGCCTACCATTCCATTATTCCGTCCCAATTTTTTTCCGGCCTAGGCTGCATATGTTGACGCGTCCTCCCTGTTTTTTTCATATGACTAATCTTCATTTTTATGAATTATCAGATTTAACCATTATTTTGGAGATCTCATAAAATCGCCAATGGGCCTTGCTGAGAACGAAATCACTAACATACTTATTTATAATCCTTACAACATTTATATTTATATTCCTTATAGTTATGTTTTAATAATATTTAAAATTAATTACTGAAATGATGTTAAAAAATTATCGATATCAAAGGATACTTACTGTTCGACAGAGTATCATAGATTAATGACGAAAAGTAAAGCTGATTTGATGGGGTTGATTTTAATCCTTTAATTTTTATGCATAACTCCAAGGTTTGTGATATGCGACTGAAGAGTTTGGGATGAAATAAAGAATTCATTGATGGCTTACTTGCGTCATGAAATCGAAATTAATATTTAAAATTTATTTTGTGCCGCAGTGTTGGTGTAAATGCCAGTGGGCAAATTTTATTCAGAAAATAATTCATTTATTCGTCAAACTATAATTCATTGAATAAATGTATTCATCATTTTTAATCAGTTATTAAATAAAAATAATTATTCGAATAAAAACATTATTCGATTAAAAATATTTTTGAATAAAAAATAATAATTTAAGTAAAAAACATTTGAAAAAATAAATTATTTGAATGAAAATTAATTTATTGAAAACCATGTGCATTCTAATATTTTCTGGTATCTATTCAATATCATTTTAAAGGAGGGATATAGAAATCAATTTTCTTATTTACCTCCAGTATTTTTAATTTACAATTTTTTTACCACTCTCTTCTCAAACAGTTAAATGCTAATCTACTAGCTCTTGGATTATTAGTAGTACTTGCAAAAGAAAGTAGTCATTCAATTGGCGTTGATGATGATAATGGTGTATTAAACCTAATGAACCATTTTCTAATATGTTTATAATTATTTAGCACAATCACACCCTCAACAGGATTGCCAAGATACTGCAACATTTCTAGTTCTGCTCTGGTATCCACATTTCTCGTGGACATGCATGACTCATCCAACCTAAATTCAAAAAAGTCATTGGGTTCTGAAATCGGTGTTTCTAGATTGTTTACATCATTTGGCAAGTTCTCTTAAAATATTCATTTCTGTTACTAGCGCTCTTTGAATATTGGATGTGATAAAGCAGCCATAGATGCATTTTGGACTTGTGAACTTGTGAAATTATAGAACTCAACAAACCATGTAGTGAGACTAGTTTGAAGACCCTGTGCAATTGGCTTACAATATCTCCAGTCTTTCTGAAGCAGCAAGTTTAGCTTTTTTTATAAAAAAAGAAGGCAAGGGTGCATCATTCTATAATAAAAAAAATTATCATCCTAAAATATATCAATGGCTTGTGTTAACGGCTCTGAACCAATGAGGGATTCTAAAAATGTAAAAAAATTAATTTTTATTTAATATTTCTTTCAGTGAGGAAGCTATATAAGATCTGTACACTTCCCTTCACTTTATATCGAAGAAATCTGAAAAGTTATAATAAATCGTTACACGATGCTATCTTAAGATCGATAGAATTTTCAAAAAATACGGCCTTGATAACTCCATAATAGATACACTCCTTTGAAACGTACTCAAATCATGATAAGCATTGGAGTTCTGCACATTTCTAATAAAGAATATAGATTCAGAAAAAATAAAAAAGTGATTATTCATTATTTCTTTTGACCAAAATAACAAATAATGAATAATTCAAAACAGTAATTAGTAACTTGCTTATTGGGGAAATTATTCATGGCAAAAAAATCATTAAATAAATTATTCTAATAAAAATTTATTCAATAAGCACTGTTTTATACAATTACAAATGTACTCAAAGTAATTGATTCATCAATAGATTAACATAAGTTTGACATCGATAGTTTTATCCACTTTGTGGAGGAATAATAGACATGAATAACAGTAATTAGACTACTGTTAAATGCACTAAATCTAGACTGTTATCTGTTAATTGTAAGGTTCTGTTTATTGTGGCCGTGCTCTGAATACTAGACTAAAATTGCCTTGGGCCTATGGAGTAGCTTGTTATTGAGACCAAGCTGGAGTAATTTGTGAAACCTGATTATGCTTAGGTTTCATTTATTAATTTTTTTTATGAGTTATAATTAATTAATTATTTTATGATTAATATTCGATCGAGGTTTTCTTTATACACTTTCAACGGAATAATGCATTTTTAATCTTGGTTTTAAAAAATTGTCTTCTCTATTGGTAAAGCTAGGATCTAAAATGATAGTAAGACTCCTATCTTATAAAATTATAAGATTCCTCAAATTTCCAACGTTGATTAATTCTTTCATTGCAAGGTTAAATTAGCTATACTTTTATACAGTTGGATTTTGTTATATTTAAAATATATAACAAAAAACTTGCTTTTTTTTTCCTAATTATACAACTATTTTGATCACCAAATACAATTGAAAACGTGATGACAAATTTCTTGATGACTTGTCTTCAATGCAAATAAATATGAATGCGATTCAAACAGTGGCAAAATTATTTTGTAACAATGCAGAGGTTTTTTACTATTTCAAGATACTGATTTTAAAAATAAATAAATAATTTATGATCTAATTTCAAACTGAATTAAATATATTTCAAGCTGCATTTTATATCCTTTATCCAAACAAAATAGTATGATGATAGCATATTTCTTCTGTATTTTTTCCAGGAAAGATGCAATTTCTTTTACTAAAATTTCATCTCTTCAAGAGATCTATTAACTTGCTAAGAAATTGCTATTCCTTTGTGGACTAGGGATTCCCTTTTTATCTTTTTAGGATAGTATTCCCTATTTTCAAAACAAACAATATATAACCACATTATAATTATAAGTTTTAAAATATACCTATATTTTTATAATTTTTTATGCCAGTTAAAACTTAAAAAATAATTAGATTTATGATAAATTTTGAGACAGTAAAATGAAAAAAAAAAATCAGAATTTTTTTAGATATAAAGTAAATACAGCTAATCCGAGCATGATAAAAAAAAAATTAAATAAAACCGTTGGTATTATATCTGTATCAACACCATTTTTAAAAAAAATTAAATTTAAACTATAAAGATTTGGAATTGTATCAATTTCTTTACCGATGAGTATTATTTAAGTTTTTCATTAAATTAATCTTCAGTGCGAAATTGTATTGTTAAGACAATGAGCAGTTTACACTATTCAAAAATATAATATACTTTGAGTCATGACTTATGAGAAAATACGAAAAAGATTGTTTTCCAAAAATCGTATTTTTAGCTTTTTAATGCACTTCAGCACCCAGGTATCTCTTATTAACCTACGTCTTTACTACCTTTTTCCCCTACCACCCAATCAGTTATAAAAAAAAAAAAAAGTATTAACATCCTATGTTTAATTTGTGTTTAACTGCTTTCTTAGTTACAAAAGTGAGCTTTAAAAAGGATACATCTCTAATTAACTTCGGAGGAGAAACTAACCACCATAAATCGTCTTCAGAGAGATGAACCTAGCATTAGGATTTAATGTTAGTAAGTATGCTATGTCTATTTATTAACATACACAAAGAAAAAATTATTTTTATTGACGAAACTGCTTACTCATCATTACGAAGCAGATGTGGTCAGGGGCCTTCTTGAAAAACATGCTTTCAACTTCCAAACAAACGAAAATTTCAGTATATTTCTCAAGAAAATAATTAAAAGATAAATTTCTGAACAATGATTAACTATTGTTATGTTATTATGAAGTTACCTTTTTTACCTTTCGGTAATCTGAATTTTTCGCTAATCCGAAGAAATTGGTTTTAATTAGTTCGGATTAGCGAGAGTCTACTGTATAGTCAATTTCAGGCAACCGGAAATCGTAGAAATATTTGTTTTTTATTTTATATTGAACCAATATTTATCTTGGTTTTATAACTTATCTTAACTAAAACTTAACCATTGCTCTGGAAGACATACAAATCTTGTTTGTGCTTCTGCAAAGTGGGCTCTGTGTTTTCTTCCGAGGTATCTCTATGGTTTCTGGGATATAAGGAAAACAGCTACAAGTTGGTGAAAGACAACAACGAAGCTGATCCTCTTTTGTTTTTAAGGTATTAGATTAACTTTGTTTTGCATTAAAAGATTTATAATCCTGTGCATATAAATTTAATATTTTGTGCCGACAAAATCTTTATTAATAAGAACGCTAACGAAAAGAAAATTATCCAGTCATTCAGTGATAGAATGTTTTTAAATAATAAAATTGAGACAAATGAAACTGGCTTCGTTTAATATTTAATTATGAATTGCTAAAAAAAAAATAAAAATAAATCTATCAGTGAAAAATTCCACAGACCAGCAATCCCTGCTTTGTAAAGGAAAATTATTGTTTGTTTTTCTAGACCACATCAAAACAGATTAAGAGACTTAATAACTTGTTGACGAGAGCCGAATGATGTAGATTAGGGGCGACAAACAATTATGAAAATGATTATATTTTTAATGAATGCAATTGTTTTTAATTAACCATTTTCGAAACCATCCCTGGTTATTTATGTCCTATTTAATTTGTTTTCTTTCCAATATTTCAAAAATAATTTAATGCAAAACAAAATTATATGTTATATTATATATTGAGAACTGATTTATTATTTAATTAAAAATAAAAGAAAGATTTTAATTCAATATTAATATTAATAATTAATTTATTATTTTATTTATTGAATTTAACGGAGTTAAATACTTCCTTCAAATAAGGTTCAATAAAATGTCTTTCAATCATTTTTTTTTATTTATTTACTGCTTCATATAATGCCATCGAAAATAATGTTTCGAATATCTCTCCCCCAGGAGTAATATAAGCAAAGCTTCATCTAATTGGAGACCAAATCTAATTCTCCATGACGTTAATTTTGATTCATTTTTTGATGCAACGAGTCGTTTCTTCATCAATTGCCAAATAGTGTCGAAAAACTAATTTTTTAAATGTTTTTGGCCTGAAAAACTTCATTTACTGACCTATGTTCATAGGTACTTTTTTGTTCAGCAAATATAAATTTGCTATAGAACCCTATATAGGGTTATCGTTGTTTTTTTTGGGGGGGGATGAGGAAGATGATACCCTGTATATTAATGAAATAAAGTTTCTTTTTAAAATATATTGCAAAATCCTTTTAAAATGTGTGACCGTTACTGCAATTAACTTTTGATGAAATGAAAAAAAAAAATCAGGTATTTTACCGATTTTCGATTGATCGCCCATTTTGCGGAATCTAAAAATCGTAATGGGCCCTATATCAGGAAAATTATGTGAAAAGGGCTTAAAAGGCTATCAGCGGAGGATGAGGAGGAAATCTTTGAAGAAGAGTACAATTATACTGAGGTCCTGAGTGCTTCAGAGCGAACGAAATAAATTGGACGAGACCGATAGATAATTTTCTACAGAAGTATTGCCATCATCGGAAAAATTATTTTATAATATATTTCTTTTATAATATACTTATTCGGGATTTCTTTCTGCAACGATGTAGCCAGAAATCGGTAGTTCATGGGCCTATTCTTCTGTATAAAATAACAACTTTCTATGTAAAATTAATAATCATCGGATTTACATATATCTGTATTATGATAACATTGTGGTATGTATTTTTAGTTTAATATATAATTTAAGAACTACAAGTTAAGATACTTTAGCCAGATTAACAGGTTCGAAATTCATTTCTTGGTTCCTTCTTGAAATTTATAGCATCCAGAATAAAAGCATAACAGCCAAAAAGGCTTCATAAAAGGTACCTAATTTAAGCACGTGTTAATATTATTAATTATGCTCGTATTTTTAAGTTTTTAAACTTGCTTCCAGGTTATAGTCAGAGACCAAGTAAAAAGTTGATTTCCTTATATAAAGCAAACAATTTTTGGAGTATTTTCTAATACCAAATTTTACTTTAATATAGTAAAAATGCTGTATGTGCCTCAATAAAAAGTAACTTTTTTTTTCTAAATTAATACTTTAATAATTTAGTATGACTGATTTATACCAATTTATTTTTCTTTTTTAAACCCGTTAGAAATAATTTTAAAATCTCAAACCCCCAGTTATCCGATTTTTTTAATTAACCAAGTCTGATGCTTTTGAAATAATGATTTTTTTATTTTTTTAAATTTCATGATTCGTTACCTTTTATATATTTTCATTGATTTTTAGCTGAGTTTGGACTCTGAAGAAGTCCGTTCCACACTAAAATGTCAACATGTAGATATTATGTTGTAAAAAATGAAATAATAGCAAAATTAAAAATAAACTTAATAAATAAAAAAAAAAATATTTTTTTAATATTATACATTATAAAATAATATTTTAATATTTTTAATTATACATAATATTTTAAACGCAGTTAAATGCACTAAAAAGAGAAAAGTCATGGTAAGATTACCTTTAAGGAAATGATTATTAATTCTCTTTTCAGATTCAGCAGTCCATTATATATATATTTTTTCCATTTAGGGAATATCAAACAATTTCTTCAGGTTTATATATGCTAATAATTTATTACTAATAATACTAATTTTAAAATTTATACCCCACAATAAAAAAGGAAAAATCATTATTGTAGATATCCTATATCATAGTAGGCCCATAATATAACTAATCAGTATTTAATAAAACAATTTTAATAATTTGCATATTTATATACATCGCAAATCTTCGCCTAAATCCGAATCCGCGAATACAATAATAACTCGAAAATAGGAGGCCGATTTTAGTTAATTATTTAATCAGATTCTGCAAACGAAGGTCCATAAAATAGTTGGTATAAATATATTTATACCGATAAATCTGTTTTGTTGGTTATTAAGACTTTGTTCGAAGAAAAATGTTTAAATAAAAAATCTCAATTTTAGATGTAGATGTGCGATGTATATAAATCTGTGAATAAATATAAACGTTTTTATTAAGTAATGATTAGTTATATCATAGGCCTGTTATACGTAATAGTTAATTTTACTTTTTAATTTTTGGTTGTATCATTTACATTTTATTTAACAACCAATTAAAAAAGAAATAGCTGACATAATAAGAAATTGAATATTTTAACTTTGATTAATGATATGAGTATTTTGGTATGATGGCTGAGTCAATGTGACCTTTTGACTAAAAGTTGGGAGATCCCTTTTGTTGTTAGACCCTTGTCATTATTAAATTATTATTATTGTCATTGTTTTAATTATTAAATCTAATAAGCTATTATTCTTTACAATTAAAACGAATCTAATAATAAAATGCTTACTAAGAATTCTATTTTTATACTGTTTAGATTACTATAATCGGCTAAAATAGAATCAAATTGAGCTACTAGACAACAAAGCTCTGTAAAACTATATGTCTCTTAATGGAATAATTATGCGAATAAGAAACCGAGACATTAGAAATTATAGAAAATGTTCGTGCAATAAAATTGTTCCCTTAATTCTCTCATTTTCTCTTTCTCTTTCCAGCCGAAAAAAAAAAATAGATTCGCTTAGTGATGAGCTGGTAATTCATCAGGCGAGGAAGTTGGTTCCTAATCAGGGAAGATTGATAGTTAGGGCCCCCCTCCTCTAGAACCGCGGACCCAAAAGATCATCTGATCCCTTTTGATCAGACCGTTCAAGGGATATTAATGGTTGCTTTTCCTCTAATCAAGGGTCTTCTCTGATAAGGATTTCTTAAATTTCTCCTAGTCAATAAATGAAAACCCTAAAGAGATATTGATGATTGCCTCGTATACATTCAGTGCATTTACGAATGATAGGACTGTTTCGAACCTTTGGATTAATCATTGTACGCCTGCAAGATTGTGTGTGTTTTTTATTTATAGTTTTTGTTGACTACGATTAAGGTTAAGACTAAGATTTACTAATATAACATTGGCCAGAAATAACTTAAGGAACCATCAACTTATATATTTATGTAATAGCTGGTTTTAGGGTTACCCAAGAAACACCCGGGGGGCTTTTAACATTTAAATGACTGTTCTTCGCTTTTTAGAATTTTTCATATAGTCGTATTTTGTTGTTTTTTTATTATAAAATATTAATAAATAATGTATTCATTTATAGCAGAGCTATGCTAAGCTTTAGAAAGGTTATTAAGTGTGGTTTTACCACAGAGCTTCCGATAAATTATGCTGGGTGTTCTTTCCTCTGTTGGATTGAGAAACAAACTGTTGGATCCTCTGACCATGGAACATGTGGGAAGTATCTTGCACAAAGTCTAGAACAGGGACCAACTTTTTTATTATGCGTGCCACAACCAAGGGTCCTCCATATTGAGGAATGCCACAATTGTATATTTCTATTGAGGTCACATTAAGAAATAATTTTATTTTTAATATGGACGACCCATTTTTGAAAGTCGCATAAGCGAAAATTGTAGATGGAACTCCCTAACTTTTGACCAAATCGGACAAACCATTTTCGAAGTATAGATGTATCATGAATAATACGATTCTGCATTCGTAACCGAGAGTAGAGGATGTATTTAGTAAAAGTGACAAGAGACCATCTAGGAACCAACCCACACAATCCCTGAAATTTCAAAATCGACTTAACGACAGTAAGTATTATGCTCGTCTCTTGGATTTGACTCCAGACTGACTAATATAGGGGTAAACTGACAGAGACGGAACCATATTTGTTCGTTGATGTTTACAGCGTAAAACGCGAGTGAAAATTTTCGGAGGACAGATTTATTTATGATTTCCTGCTTGAAAACATAGCTTCCTTACCTTCGGTAGTGAGGAAGCAAAAATACATCTGTGGCTTAAAACGAGAACAATCAATGGTAAAATTTATACTTTTAGTTAGGAAAAAATTAAATACATATGGGTCATTCTCCGAAAACAGAGAGATTTTGTAATCATTTGAACAATTTTTCAATATTTTTTTATTCATTTTAATTTCATCTCAGATACTGTTGTCAAAATATCCGATCGTAATTGTTTCTAGAACAGAAATCAAAATATTTCAATTTTCTAAAGTGAGGGGGTGAGGGTGTTTGCGAGGGAGTGAGCATAGTAGAGTGAGGGAGTGATGATGAGGGAATGTTACAAGGAAATGATAACTTAAAATAAAAATATCTGATGTGGACAACGCATGACTTCCTTGTACGCCTATTAAACTATAAATCGGTGGCTCAAAAAGTAATGAAATTTTTGTGCTTATTCATTGTTTACTGATAAGACTTCAATTTTACAATTTACACCACGTCAATCCCATAAAACCTGAAGAACCAAAATAGAAATGAATAAAGTATTTAACTTACGTTCTCTATTCTATGAGCAGGTAAGAGAGTGAGAATCACTAAACACAAAGCATATTTTTTAAATTAACATCTCACTGTCGCAGTATGCTAATACAAGTTTCTATCAACATCGGTTACACTTTGGTTCGGAAGGAACTGGTAATACTTGTCATCCGTTTTCCTCAGCTGTAGAAGTATGTTTATTTGGCGCCCATTTTTGAAAAAGTAAGAGGGTGAGGTGCTTAGCCAAGGGACACGAAATTAATTTAGATAATTGTCAACGTTACTCTATGAAGAGTTTTTTTTTTCTTTCATGAAAATACTGAGCTTGTTTGCACATCTAGTTTATTTTGATAGCGATTGGTTAGGTTTTCTGAATAAAGTCATTGTAGAAAATTCAAGCAATTGGGAATGCAAGGTAGTGAAGATGTAAAATTAATATTAGCATTAAAGTTAGCATCTGATAAAGCAATTCAAAACCATGTTTTATCAAAATCAATGAAAAAAAATTCTCTATTTTCGAAGAATGGCCTATATAAGAGATTATGGTTCTGATACCTTCAGAAATAAATTATATATAATCAATAAAATTTTTAAATGTCTGATGTGTACCACCGATTTGGTACAGCGCTGAAAACACAAGATATGAATGGTATTGGAAAACAATTAAAGTAAAAACACGAAAAAAAAAAAAAAAAAAAAGAGGGGGCCCGATACGATCATTCTAAAAATATTAACTAAATAAATTTACAAATAATTGAGAAGTTCTGTGGAACTGAATAATGTTCAGAACATAAATAATATTGCAGGTAATGTAAGACAGAGATGGTGTTAGTGATAAAGATAAGTGTTAATGATAAAGATGTGAATGAGAATAAAACAGAAAATTAGCATCAACTCAAGCGATAAAATGAATTTGATCATGTTATGAAGGAATTAGTAGAAAAATATTTAAATAGAAATGGAATACTTGGAAAAAATGGCGTTCGTTGTTCTTTTATTAAGGCTCAGATTCTCTATTAAAGCCGCCATTGTTAAAGACTTAAGTGATTTAGGTATCTTAAAAAAATTAAATTTAAATCTACAATAATTAGTAACCAAATCTCTTGAAATTTATATCGGGGGGAGGGGGGGGAGGAGGGTTGAAACAGTTATTGTTTTTTTACAAATGATTCCAACTTTAACAGTTTTAAAAAAAAATTTATCAATAAGAGGTTAATGGAAATATTTTTTTCAAAACTGATAAATATAAATTCTAGCTTGTAAAATTTTTACTTTTTTAATATATATATATATATATATATATATATATATATATATATATATATATATATATATATATAAAACAGTATTTTTTAAACTTTTCTTATTCCCTATAAAATATATATATATATATATATATATATATATATATATATATATATATATATATATATATATATATATATATATATATTATATATATATAAAACATAAAATAGTATTTTTTAAACTTTTCTTATTCCCTATAAAATAAATGTTATAAACACAAAAAATTATAAATTATAACGAAAGATTATAATTATTACACTGCTCAGCACTCAGAAGTGAAAAACTAATGAATTCCTGTGATATTGGAAAATATTTCAATATTAACTTAGAGAGCACGAGAGCATTGTACAGTATAATGCAAAGTCATTCGACTCCTAATTTTTACTGAGAAGGGTAAAATTAAATAAAATGGTGACATAACTTAAAATTTTATAGATCGTTTTCCTGAGACATTGTAAATTTTATTTAAAGTGGAAATTACTGGAAATTATTCAGGAAAAGTTACTATTGGGATTGTCAACTGGAATGGATCGCAGACGTGGGACGAACAATTATTTGCCAAGCGTTAATAACAAGATTGCTTATTATGCTATGTCGAATGGACCAGTTTCTCCTTTGTTTATAAAATTGTAGTATTTTAATCTGTGGATTAAAATAAGCTGCAGGATGACGTCATTATACATTTTAACTCCGTCGCATTGGATTTGAATTTCGCTCACGTAGAGGGAGGAGGGAGAGGGAGGGGGAGTTGATGTCGCATACTTAAAAGATTAACTTCGTGTTTGAGTCACATACATTATATTTTTTTCTTTCAAATTGATTTTCACAGAATCGTGATGTGATTTTCAACAGGCTGTTATTGAATCGGGATGCTAAGACGTCCTAAGTGAAATTCATTCAGATGTAAACTTTGTGGAGAATTTCATGAAAGGTGAATTAATTAATTTCCAGTTCTCCTCTCTGTCAGTTATTGAATACGAAGGGCCGGAGAGAAATCTTTTACAAGGGAAATTTGGCTCAGACACAGATCTGCAATGATTCGGTGATTGTTTTTTACCATTAGACTGAAAAGCACCAATGTGCGAAGAATATTTTTTCTTTTTTATCTCTATATTTAAATGTACATTTGTCTTTAAATTGAAGACAAATTGCAATTATGATAATAGTCTGTCTGGTGTAGACACTGGTGTAGACTTCCTCTTGATTATCCAGTTAAAGGTGATCCCTATCCTACTCCTTCTTAGCCTTCGTTATACATCCTCAAGAGGAGTTTGGTAGCTCAGGAGGTAAGGCACTGGACTCGCAACTCCAGTTTTGTGTCCTACTTTTGCAGATAATTATAAGGAACAGTGAATCCTTACCAATACGGAATCCAAGATTCTTCTATTGGATGTACTGGTAGTTTTTTTTTTGTTTTTGTTAGGGATGTTTTTATTTGAGATGGGCAAAAAGTACTCTGAGTAACGAATACCGTATATTTTACTCGAATAATCTCAATAGCCGGGATTAGTTACGACTGCGGTTAGAAGAGATAGCGAAGACTGACCTGCCCATTTCATCTCCAGTCGTATCTAATCAGGATATGAAATTCCAGTCGTATCTAATTCCGACTAGTGAGAGTATTCGAATAAAACACCCGGTACTCGTTTTTATAGAGTACTTTTTGCCCATCTCTAGGTTTTAGGAAGGTCAAAGTTTTTCTTTAGTAAAATATTCTGAATATGGTTTTAATATGATCTTGCACAGCGGGTGTGCGTAACTCAAGGTCCAATGTCCTTTTTTTCTCATAGAGATCGTGTAATAATTCGTAGTATTTGTGATTGAATCGATTTTAGTTTGTTTTTGTTAATTTTCTGGGTTCTCCATAAGTTTACGATGCATATGACTAGACAGGTTTTACCAAGTATTGCGGAAACGGTTTGTTTTACTGTGTTGTATCCCATCTTTGCTGTTTGAAATATCGTAAAAAAAAAATATTTTGAAAATAAATTATACTAGCATCAGCACCCCCCATCTCGGTCGCAAAAGATCAGAAACAGTGGATTAATTTATTCATTCCTAAGATTTTTCTATTCAAGTATTATCCAAAACTTCCCTTTCCGTTTAGAATGAATTTCGGGCCCAACTCTTGAGGTGGAGTTGGAAACAATTTAGTTTCAAAGTATTTTTAATGCCTAAGACAATGAGAGTCTTACCGAAGTTTCATCAAAACCGTGTAAGTCGTTGCTATGGAGCATTTACCTTACGTAGTTCTAATATTCATTTCATAAAAAATCATAAATATATCTCAAATCACGATTAATAATAAGTTAAAGAAACATGTTTTTGACCAAATAATGCCCTCATATTTTTGAATTGATATTTTGTTTAACTTGTTCATGAATTTGAGAAAAATGTAAATCGGTCTGATGTAAGTAAATATTAATAATTTTCGTTTTGCCTGTTTTATTTACACATCTTACTTAATCAGCATATAAATTAAAATTATTCAATACAATGTTTATTTTTGAGTCAGTATTATGAGAAATCGATAGACAGAAAAAAACATTGAAGATAAGAAAAAAGTACGGAAATAGATTTTTAAAAAATAAGAATATTATTTTTTCATTGTTCTTGTGTCATGTATTTGTAAGTGTATCACATTGCGTAATAATGAATAAAAAAATCGTACATACTGTTCACTCTTATCACACTTCATACAAACTATTCTATTCATGTAAATAGTTTTTTTTTTTTACTTTTCTTTAGCTCTGGCCATTTTTCCTTCGGGATTCTGTAATCTGTATACTCCACTCCAGCTTCTGCAAAGATGAACCTTATGTGTTCAGCTTTGCCCCTCGCATTGAAATAAATCAATTTATACTGTGGCGCCATTTCTGAAATAAACAAAAAAAACATTAATTAAATTAAAATTATGATGAAATATAATTATAAATTTGAATGCATTTCTGTGAAATTTTTTTGTCATTATACCGTTTATGCTCTGAAAATTTGTAAGTAAATGAAAAAATAAAATTTACGATACTTTCTCTATAATTATTTACCGTACAAATGCTATTAAAATAGAAAATGCAAAAGTTTATTCAGTCAGTCATTTTATTAATTTTATATGACTGACTGACTGAAATTAAATTAAAATTAATTCAGTCAGGATTTTATTTATTCATGTCTTCAAATATCTTTCGTAATTATAATATTCTCTGGCAATTAGTGTTAACGTGCAATAGAGGCATTGTCTCACCCCTCCGCTATATGACACTATGTGCCCTGAAGTAGAATTGAAGCCCCAATAACTAAGCTATAATTCTATTAGAAACTGTTGTCAGGAAGAATTTGATTTACTAAGTTTAAACCTGAAGCATTCAAATCGTACAATGCGAAGTTAGTCTGCCGAATAAAGTCACATTATTAAAACTTACAACGGCTTAGCACTTACAACGGATTTCAGACCTAATGAAATCTTCGTACTTCTGAGGGTTGTTTTAATTTTTCAATTGGGAACTGAATGCCATTGTAATAGTCTTGAATACTAATTTTCCGCAGTAAATAGTGTTGTATCCATTTACTTCGACCATTGCAAAATTTGTATTTTTTTTAAATGCAAACTAATTTTTATTTCTGTTCGTATTGTCTCAGAAGAATAACATAGCGGCACCGAATGCATATATCGGTATAATGATAATTAAGAAGATGTAAGAATGTTGAAAGGAAGCTACATAGAAGGCTCAGCGAATGGGGAAGGTTAAGGATATTCCAAAAGAAGCAGTTTTAAGAGAGGGGATGCACACGTCAGTGGATTAGGATCAACAAGAAGTGCAAGGAGTGGCTGGAGAAACGTTGGAGAAGATCAATTGAAGTATTTCCGTTCATAAAGACTGGAATAGAAAAGCTCCTAAGATGTATCGTTGTCGAAAAGTAGGATAGTCATTTTTAATCTCCGTAATATACCGTAACTCCGTAACACTTACTAACTCCGTAATACCGTAATCTCCGTAACACTTGCGTATCCCGAAGTTCAATCTGGTAAAGCGATTCATTGTTCTCCTAAGTCTAATCTCGAGCTTAACCGTATAGTCCAAATGGGAGAAAATAAGTGATGATACAGTTTATTTATTGGAAAGGAATAGCGAAAACGTAGGTTCTGTTGGAAAACTAAATTTAGGAAATATAGTTATTCAAAGGTAAGTATTGATAGCAAGTAATCCATAGAATTTGAACAGTCTCGTGGAAGTGACTTGATAGTCCGGGAGGTAAACTAAAGAATTGTAGTGAAGAGAAATAAAGGAAAGTTTGGAAATAAAGGAGATCAGTTTTGCTTAAGAAACCATAGTTTTCCCTGCGTTAATATGCCTCAATACCATCCTTCAGCTCGCGGGATAAGACTTTAAAACGATAATGTGAGTGATAGAAAAAGACAGATATTTCCATTATTCCAAGATTTGACATCGAATTGTTTATTGAATTCAGATACTTTAATGTTTTCATTGCTCTAGAAAATCCTTTGATCGGAAATTAATATCCTTCGACTTTCTTTGAATCTTAAGAAATGGTTCCACTTTGACACGAATAATGTATAATCGGAGATGAAGTCTTATTATCTTGCGATTGCCATTATTGTCCGTAATAATATCTTCAATTCCAGCCAGTTTGAGATACAGATCAAACCTTGCAGAAAAAAACGAAACAAATTTGAGTGGGCTTTGTCTAGTTGCTTAACGTTGTGAAGTTGATTTTTTGTCGTTTTCTTTTCTCTAGCCTGTCATGTTAATCCTTTTTTAAACTGAGTCATCTCATCTTACACTTAATTTATTACTTCCAATCAAAGTTTATTAATTGTTAGGAAGGTTCCAAGGTACAAAATTCTCCCATTCAAAAGTGTTTTTAATTAATAAGAAGCCAATTTAAAGCATTTACTGACAAAAAATATTTTACGCTCTCGGCTTTTATGCAATATAGACTTTCTTTTTCTAATCAATTTTCGTAATCGTCTAAAAAAAATTATGTATTCATACACTTGAATGAACAAAACCTGGCGAAGGAATTTATCGTTAACGAAACCAATTTATTTTTTTGTTTCCTCCGCATGATCCTGGTATAAATGTATCAATCTAATTAGGGATTGATAAATTATTTGCCACTTTTATAATTTTGTTTTTATTGAAAACTAGTTTCGAATGTTATACATTCATCTTCCGTTCTAAAAACACAGCCTTTAATAGCATGATTTATCATCTTTTGAACGTATCATTAAATGAAAACAATTGTAATAAAGAAATTGAAATAATATATCCCATAGCAAAAATAGCGGGTACAATATAAACCACTATCAATCATATTTTAAAAGAACAAATACAAAAAAAGACAATTAATGATATCTATTCGACAACCCCCGAAGACAGGCCCGTCCCGAAACATCATGTCTTGATGTTATATATTACCATATTACAGCTCTATATCCACTAAAGTCGGAAATGAATTGAAAAACTAGAATGAAACCCTGCATTTAAAATAGAAAAGACCCTATTCTCATTTCCCTTCTCCTAAAGACAAAATAGACCCTTTCCAATAAAGCGGAGTATACGAACTAAATTGTAATGACTTTGCAACCAAATACACGGGAAAAACTAAATCAGATATTAAATGGAACATTTATTTGTACATAATAATAAAACAGAGAATTCCAACTTTGCAATTCATTTAAATGAAAAAAAAACAACATAGATTCATCAAAGACTCAGGAGTTAAATTTATGCATCACGTTGAAAACAGTCTCAAATTAAATATATAGTATATTAAGCAGTTTAAATAATAAAACCCTTCAAATCCAATCCAGATTTTTGCTTAAATGACCAAATAATGATCAAAAGTCCAATTTTAAATTTATTCCCATCAATAACAAAAAACAATTACTCACTGTAATTACTGGAAAAACTTCGACCCCTAAATTCTTTACCTCTAAACTCCCCACCTTTCCAGTGCTAGTTCAGTACGAGAACAAACCAATACAAACTTTTCTGTTTGATATAATCCACTTAAACCTTGGTGAGTACCAACATTTATTTGATTTCTTGTCTTAATTAAATTCATAATTGTTTTATAATACTAATTTATATTACACTTAATTTAGTATGTATAGTAATACCAAACTGTATTTCGAATTGCTTATTTTTGAATTTTTGTGTGTTTTAAGAACTGAAGATGAATTTATAACATTCGAAACTAGTTTTATATAAAAACAAAATTGTAGAACTGGCAAATAATTTACCAATCTATAATTAAGCTTTGTACTCATGCGGGATGTTGAAAAAATTCTTATTCTCTGAATCGAAAATTTCGACTAGCGTCAGACATCAAGGAACAAATTTGCGGTTTTTGTCTGTGTGTAGTCAAATCCATGCGATGGGAATAACGCCTACCACCAATTATTTTATTGTCATTAAAATTTTCAGGTATTGTGCTGGTTCGTACCTAGATGATCCAGTAAGAATTTTATTAAATTCCGTCATCTACTATGCGTGAGCGAAAATGTATTTTCTTTGATAAACCTATATTTGAAATAAGGCTTGTCCAATTTGGCCCAAAGGCGGAGGAAAATCGGAGATAATTTTCAAATTAAAGTATTAAAACATTAAATTTGTTTTTCCTTACAGCTTTGTTGTTTACATTTGTTTTTCCTTATGTACCCAACTGAAATGCTGAGAAAGCTGCTAATAAAAAAAAGAAAAAAAAACAGCGGAAGGTTTATTTTTTATGATGTTAATATTGCCCTAAATTTTATGTTTTTAATCACCATTTTACTCGACAAGAGCGACCCTATAACATTAATTAAAAAAAAAAGAATTATCCAAACATTCTTCATAAACATGGTTCGTAAACGAGCAATGTAAAAAGTTAATTAGTAAATTAATAATTTTAAAATAAAATGCGTAAATGGATACACTATTCTGTATGAGAAACAACTACTACGGATGAAACCACTGATGAACTATGAGCCTTGAAATTCTGGCAGTGTCTGAGTCCCGATTGACCTTACTAAAAGTGGCATGAGGAGAGAGGGATTTTTTTTCGATAAATTTTCGATGAGCCAGTTATCAAGCTTTAAGAATGATGGATTTAATGGAGTTTTTCACAAACTTTCTGATTCGAAATTTTGTCCGGTTTTAAGACCCAACTACCCCTTGTGCGTCGGTAGCCTTCCTGCTCCGCTCATTTTCTCAAAAAAAAAAATCAAACCTTAAATGAGCTTCTACTTGCTTTGAGAGCAACAACAATTAGCCGTTTATTAATTATGCGATTATTGCAATATACGAATATCGGAGAATAATTAAAATTTTACGAATTTTATTTGTAGGAGAGCAGTTTTGTGAATGAATAATTACTTCTAAAAAGAAAAAAAAAAAAGTACTGGCTTTTGTTGATCATTTTATATTTTTAATATCGCGATTCAACCAATTCAAGGTTTTCGTACATACTTCTGTTATAGTTTATTCTTGGTAGAACTTGATATTATGAAGCTCTCCAAAACGTTTTAATTAGATTTGATATTAATTAATTAGCTATTTTTTTGCGCTGTTTCTGTGTATGATTCCGTACTTTCTGAAGAAACAACTTTAGAAACGTTCTATCAGTGCGCAAGCGCTATTTTGAGGAAAAACGTTGCCTCCCTCCATGTAGCCTACATATACTTACAGCATATACCTCAAGCTCCATATGCTTAATGTTTATTGTTTGTACTGCAATTTTTTCCGATACTTCTTGGAAGTTAGGAAAAAACCGAAGAAGACGGTTCTGATGCCTGATGAGGACTGGTGAACTGTAAAGATAAAAATATTTTAAGTTTGACTCTGTTCATTGATGAAGACTTGACAATAATTTTTCTCGATTAATTGAGTGTAACCTGCCGACCTAGGCTCCGCCCTCAAGATTGTTCAAGTGGTTTTCAATAAAAAAAAGATGGTGGTCCGTTTTTCTTATCTTGAAATTTTTAAAATCGCTAAAAAATTTAATTTACCGTTTCCGTAAATAATTTTTACGAACTTTTTGAGGTGTTGAATGAGGGATCTCCTAAATTAACTGAAAATGTGAAATGATTTCGTGTGGTGGTACCAAAAAGTGCTGATCTCCATTATCTAATTGTTTTAATCTTCTGTAATTTACACTTTTTCAAGGATCGTCTTCAATTTGAAAACACGTGTGAAGCCCCAAAAAAGGAAATAAAAAACTTTTTCGCATGCCCCTCCGGTTGTTTCTTCATGGTCTGTGTTTTTTAACTGCGAGTAATACAGGAACAACTAATATATTAATAATAATGACTTTAGGAATATAACTGTGATTTTTGAGACTATATATATATATATATATATATATATATATATATATATATATATATATATATATATATATATGAGCTTGAGTAATAGGCTATATAAATATGCATTTGACATATTTGGGATTTTTAGTTCTGTAGGATATGAATACATGAAAAAGCGAATAGAAAAGCACACTTCTACAAAACCATTTATTGGAAAACCCAATTTGAACTGCTCTATTCACTAATTGCTGCGACGAGATCAACTTCATTGCAGTATCGGTGGAAGCAGCCACTGGGCAATTACCCTAAATCAACGGAATTATCCATTATATATAAAAATAAGTTGTATTATTAGCATAATTCTCAGATAAACATGCATGTATTTTCAAAACGTTTCATTTTTTTTTTATTATTATTATATTTTTTTTGTATTAATCTTATTTTCATATTTATCTCTCATTACCTTTATGAAAAATTTTTAATTTCAAGATTATCTATCTAATCTTTTTTGAAAGAATGACGTCATTCTTTAAAAAAAAAAATCATTTCTAAAGCATGACATTAGTTGCATTTACAAATAAAAATAAAGTGGTCAAATTAGATTAACCACTGTCAATAAAGAAAAAGATTGCTCCATGTCTTCGTAATTTCTTTTTTAATTTAAAGGTTTTAATTTTTTTTTTTTTAATTTTAAGATCTTAGGCCGCGCTTAAAGATTTATTGCTTGCGGGAGCAGCCTGGAGGGTGACAGAGTGACAGCCTGGAGGGGGTCACCCAACCTCACGTTGCTACGAACCATCGCTTCCATGCTGCAGCGGTAGGCTACCCATAACTCCATAACCAGTCCCTCTGGCACCAATATGGCAGTGTCCTTGACTAACCGACACAATCGTGTTCAACAACAGTGACAAATCGGTCTGGATCCGCGGATTATGGCTGCTAAGATTCAGCAAGCACACGACGACCTACATCCTTTCCCGAAAGCTTACCGTCCTTGGACCAAACCTCTGAGCGGCTATTTTACTTCCTGGAAAACCAGGGCGCGATTCACAATTTAGGTACGCTCACACCTTTGGGTTTGAACTCGCAACCTTTGGGTGCTATATTATTATTATCAAGCAAAGACAAATTAAAGTGAATAATTCTTATTAAGAATAATAAAATTATTTTAGCACCTCATCAACAAAGAATTAAATAAAAAACATAATAAAAATAAAAATATCCTGAGCAAGAGAATGAAGCAAAGGTAGGCGCTGTTTTAATGAGGGCAAGAGCGTGTAGTGTCATCTCTGATCTTTTTTAAAATTTATTTCAATAAGGTAATTTTAGTCCTAATTATGTTTTATATTTTTATTATTAGTGCGGTTGTAAACTTATTTTATTCTTTTAAATATTTCATTATTATTCATATTTTATTTCGTATAGAAATTTTTATTATATATTTCTGTGTTATTTAATTGACTAGCAACAAAATGAGTTTGATAAATTTTACTCTAAAACCCTTCTTTGCCGAATTCCACTCTACACTTTTTGGCAAATAAGATAACAACTCTAGACCACTCCCTATCGATTCCTCATCTTCAATTATACAAAATTAAAGCTTAGTGAAAGGAGAACTTTTCTGGACTAAGAAAAGCATTCACAAGTAAAATGCTATTTTAAAAATAAAATAAAACCTTTCGCTATTAGTCCCTCCGAAATCCCTCTTACAATGGGTTTAGGTTAGCCAAATTGTAATTCTTAAAGGAAATTTTGTTTACTTTACGATGTTGTGATTGGAGCTTAATTGCCTTGAATAGCTTTTGAGTGATCGCTTCCTATTCAACAAAAAACGTGCCTGACTTAAAACAAAAAAACTTACTTAAATTTTCTGCTTTTCTGTGAGAATTCGGACCATGATTCATATTAACTTTTTGGTTGCTCATGATGTGCAAAGTCAGCCTCTGAAGTAACATATTTTATTATATGAGTCTTCAAAAATCATTAAGATTTTGATTGTGTCATTGAAGATTCGCCTTCGTATGAAGTGCCTCGTATGGATCGTTTAAGTGGTCACATCAGGCAATGCTTTTTAATCCTTTCAGTGTATAATACCCCAGTGATCCAGTGATAATAAATAAATATTATTATTTGCCTCCCTCTCCACTCCCTCCCCCATCAGACTTAATGTACCTAAGCTTGTTTACTTTATTGAAAAATATATTTATATATCTGTAATGAGGAAATTACATCTATTGAATGGTGTATTTACTTATATATAATCACTAATATATAACAACAAATTTATACCAGTTTTCAACTTAAAACAGCTCGAAAACGTTCCCAACCGATACGAGATAGATGCATTCATCCATTTCAACTCTATGTGAAATATCATAAACAAATGTCATTTCTACTAATTATTATTTTACTACTAATAAGTGTGATGCGCTAAAGAAAAGAACAAGTCCGTAGAAGTGATGGTAGGAAACTTATTTTCTCTTAGGCGAGGCAGTCAAACGGCAGATTTTCTGAGAAAATATAAAATATACTCCCACCGACGTGCTTTCTTTGGGGATGCATGCGCCATTGGTTTAGACACACTTTTTCAAATAACTAATGTGCCATAAAGTTATAAAAAAAAAGAACTATATAATAGGAGGATAACCTAGAACAGATATTGAACAGTCAAACTTTAATTTATTTTACTAATATCAACATAATAAACAACCTCTGTTACGTCTGACCGTGTCCGTCTACTATTGCGGGTATTGTATAGCCTTCTCCTTGTCTATTTCTAACATATGATAGAGAATATAGAAAATACCTGTAAAAAACTTTATTGTGGTGGCAAAAATATTGTTTTGTATTTTTCCCAGTTATTACGAGTATAACCGTCTTTGAACGATATCACCCCTTAATTACCACATAAAGATGCTTTGAAATAATGTAAAATATGTAATTGATTCAAATGCCTGCAATATAAAGTTCCGAAAATTGCATTTCGTTTAAAAATCCTGCATGTTCAATTATTCAAGGTATATCCCACAAATGAAGTCCTGATCACTCATAAATGTATTTACATCGCAAACACCTGATCTGCATTTCAAAAGATGTTATTAACCTTTGAACATGCACTGAGATTGAAATTAGTTCATTTCGCTAATGATATACGGCCCTTCCCGCTGTTGCTAATTTAAAATTAAAAAAAATGTTACCAACGAAAACTTATAAAATATACTATGGTCTGGCATCCCGGGCTCAAAACATTTATTTTTTTAATTCGAGGCAAAGATGGAATAATCTGGAAAATATAATGTATGCAGGGTTTACTGAGGAATCCGAGAAAATAGTCTTGTCTGGATCAGACAAAGGATTTTTTTATTTAACGATTTATATAAAAAAATGTTTTTTTTTTTTAAATTTCAGATTTTCACGTTTATATTCGCTTCTGAGGGTCAAAGAAAACTAAAAATTGTTCAACATACAATAACATTGTATAATTGTTTATAACAATTATTATGCAAAAAAAAAAAAAATGCAAAATAAATAATGTCGTTAATCAATCATGATGAAACTATTAAAAAGACCCTTTTGATGCTCTACAAAATGAGACTTGTTTCATTGCAAAATTATAATAAAATTTCTTAAAACTAATCTATAAAAAAAAAAAAAAAAATTGAACCTATATTTAAAAAGTTTAAAAGCTTTTAGGGCAGTTTCACTTTAGTCGAAAAATCATGAGTAGTCAATGTCTTGACAATTTAAAAAATAAATTCAAGGTGTTTTACGGATAATTAAAATTTTGCAACTTAAACAAAAGCTATTTTTTTTCTCATAGAATTTTACACCAAATTGATCGCAATTGGAATTGATATAAAAAGAATTTTGTAGAAAACTTTGCTTGAAAATTTAACTGCACATACTTGTTAAACCCTTAAGTTTTATACCTCCAGTATAAAAAATTGAGCCCTGATAATTGTCCTGCTTTCCTCCAATATTCCTCACCGAAGCTCGTGCTCAGCGAGCACGAGGCTGGCAAAATCGATTTATGCATATGTAATATTTTATGTGTGTGTATATATATATATATATATATATATATATATATATATATATATATATAATAGATATATGTATCTGGATTTATAAATATATATTTCTTTTAAGTAAAAAAAAATGTACTAACGTAAACTTATGAAATATATTACTTAAAAAACATCTCGTCACTAATAATGATTATCTTCATTTTTAAAATAGATGATTTAATGCGATGATGAAATAGATGATTTTTTAGGTCTCTGCAATGAATCAATGCGCCTGTTGCGTGGATCAAATATAGGTCGGTAGGTATATGTTCATTATAAATTAATTACTGTTTAAAAAATTATGTTACAAGTATTATTATCTTTAAAGCCTCTTAGTCTAAGTATTTCTTATCAAGAAATACTTGATACATTATTATATTATATTGATACATTACATTCTACCCTTATGTAAGTGACATGGAATTGTTGGAGAATACAAGGCTCTAGAATGTTCAAGAATTTTTGGAAACTAGAATTTAGTTTGTCTAAAATTCTATTTTTTTTAATTACAGGTGTAAACGTTCCCTCCCTCCTCTCGGAAAGTACTCTTGGGAAATTCAAACTTGTTTTGAATGATTGAAATTACTCTCAAGAATGAAATATTTGCTCGTTTAAACGCACAATAATGTACTCCATTGAATATGACAAATGAAAAACACAATTACTGATTATCGGCGTTTGGTGGTAGTGTAGTTTTTCTTGATGATCAGGGTATTACGGTCGACCAAACCCTTTTCTGAAAACCCCATATAGCCTAGATTTCCCGACAGTCATTACTTAATGCACTTGCCCTTAAGTTATTCCATCGTTCTCAACATCTTCTCCTTCCATAACATGTCCGCAAGCTCCTCGTTTCCTCCATTATCTTTCCCCATTATGACTTTGGCTGTGTGGTATACCGGAGCCTCTCGAATATTCTCGAGGACAGATTGAAGCGGACCATGAACTGGTTTTTAAGATTTATCTTCGGCATCTCGAGGCGGTCTTATATGTTCCATCTTTACGGTGAGTTATTATTATTATTTATAAAGGCAATCCACGACAAGATGATGTCTGCCTACTACGGTGAGTTATAGTGGCTCTTCCGCTCCATCAGTAGACAATATTTCCTCGGATCTTTCCTATACCGAACCGTCAACACCCAGCACCCTTCCTACATTTACAGCATCCTATAATTTAAATTCTCGTTCCACGCACAGGAAACAGCATAGCGCTTCCCATAGAATCAAAACATTCTA
Organism: Rhaphigaster nebulosa; assembly: GCA_948150685.1. Lineage (NCBI taxonomy): Eukaryota > Metazoa > Arthropoda > Insecta > Hemiptera > Pentatomidae > Rhaphigaster > Rhaphigaster nebulosa. The sequence continues at coordinate 59,390,191 of OX411311.1, forward strand.
ACGTTCCTTTCTCACCTGCTCCTCTGTCAACTAGAATTTCTGGAATTCCTTTCCTTCTAACATCCGCCAGGCTTCTTCTCTATCCTCATTCAAATCCATCATTTTCCAACACCTTTCTTTACAAAATGATTCTCTCTAATTAGGAAATTTCAATTTAAGATAAACATCTATATCAAAAGTAAATTATGATATATAATATTTAAGATTCAACTCTCCTAATCAATTAATTATTTTTGTATTTTTTTTTTCGTTTATTCCTTTTTTGTTCACATTAATTATATTTTTCGCGACAAGAATTTATTTAGTTTCCTTATTTATATTACTGTAAACACTAATTGATTTTTATTTTGTAGTCTTATGGCCAGATATGTTTTCTGTTTTATTTGTTAAATTTTGTTATTCTTAAGAGACATAGCCCCAGAATAAAGTTATTTTTCTATGTTTGCCATTTATGTGTACAAATAATTAAAAATATATATAATGAATGCTCTTGGATTCTTCTTGTAAATTAAGAAATGTTTTATTAAAGAAATCAAAACGAATTCTTGAAACTAGATAATTAAGATATTTTCCCCTAACTGGCTTCTTACGTCATTTTGTGATTAGCCTTCAAAATCATTTAACTTGAACGTAATCTTTTAGCTTTTGATTTTCCCAGGAAATCATTGGTTGCATGAACCTTCGACTGTTCTTTCATTGGAATCATAATTAAATCTTTTTGTATTTTTTTTAAAATTTAATATGTTCAGCTACCACTCATGATATATTATTATAATTTAAAGAATGTTAATGCGAAATAAATTTGACAGATGATGTTCGGAATAAAAGGCAAAGGTTAGGGAATATGTTTTCCAGCCTCTCCTGTTGTGCTAGGATCAGGGATGCATGGAATTGCATGAGCCCAGCCGGCGTATATCCCCCTTTGGAAATTCCAACCTTGAAAAAATACGCCTAAAATATTTTTTAATATTATTATAAATAAATATTATCTTTAAAAGGATTAATGAACTTTTGTTGCTTTTTTTTTTTTGAAATATTTGAAAAAAAAAAAAAAATTGACCTGTTCCTTAATGAAGAAAACTTATTTCAATAATTTTATGAGCTTGTGAAAAATAACGATGCTATGTCTTCGATTACAGAAATTTCGCATTGCTCTTAAAGTACTTACATATCCGTAAACAATTGTATACCTACTACTTACAGAATCATAAACGTAGCTTACAGCTCTTAAAATTCTATCCCATTTTCTGTTCTAGTGATTTATTTCAAAGTTATTCTAGTAATTGATTCAAAATATTCACCACGGGTTATGATTTACAATAATATTTATTGTTTATATATATATATATATATATATATACACATATGGATTCAGTACTTGGTTAGGACCGTACTGTTTCTAAGCCAACAGTACACATACACATATATATGGAATGAGTATGTGTGTGTGTGTGTGTGTATGTATGTATATATATCATGTGTGTGTGTTTTATTTTTTATTCTCATTCCTCTACCTCTAGGGGCCGTGAGAAATTCGTTGATCGCTTTTGTTTGTTGAAAATTAAAACCATTCTTACTAATCTATTAGTAGGCCACTATTGATTTTCATCAAACATTATATTAAAATATAATGCAAAACTTCTCAAATTAGGTATATAAAACTTAAATATTAATATAAATAATATAATAAATTTTGGTTAACATTGGCGGATCGGAAGTGGTACTTTACTTGAAGGTCATATTAGAGTTTTATCACAAAATTATATTAAAATATAATGCAAAACATCTCAAATTTGGTAAATAGGATACAATATGAATACAATGTGAATGTATTAATTAGATTTTGATTAAAATTGGTAAGCCGAAAAGATTACTTTACTTGAAGGTGATGATAAACTTACATAAAAAATTATATTAAAATTAAATATAGAAATCATGTGGATCGGTAATAAAGGTTACAAACGCGATTTTGTTTCCACTCCAATTAAAAATTTTTATTACTTGTTTAAAGTGTTAAAATTAAGTGTAAAATACTGGTTTTCCACCCCATTTGTGAGATGAACAAGTCTGCAGCAGGAGATTAAGGTATAATTTAAGTGGGTTCTTCTGCTTAAAATGTCGAAACTGTCGATTTCCAATGCTTTATCTAGGGAATAGTTCTAATGTTTTCACGGAACACGAAGAAATCTCTTGGAAACTAGTTACCTACTGAAAGAAAACGCCATATTATAACGGGATGAGATCTCCAGAAACAAGTTAGTGTGCGTGTGTGTTTCAATAAATGGATGTCGCGACGCCGAGTGTCGTTTTTGAGATACTGCAATCTTCGGAAACTAGTAACCAAATTCAGGATCACTTTTTGAACCACTGATTTATAGTTTAATAGGTGTACAAGGAAGTCATGTTTTGTCCACATCAGATATTTTATTACTATCGAGATCCCGAAGATTAATTGTACAAAGTTATTGAAAAATAATCGCCTGCAACTGTAAGCTTTCAAAGTTTTTGTTAAATTCTTTATCATCCTATTTTTTAATTTCGATCGAAATTTTAGGAAGGCCTTACTCTTTATATTGAGATAAGGAAAATTGAAATAAATCATTAAATGATGCTATTGTAACAGTTAAACGCGAAAACTAACTAACCAATCTTTACTAAACTTTAACTACATCACATTCATGGTTCCCCGAAGGTTAAGTATGCATAGGTTATTATTTCAAAGTTTATTACAATGTGGATTAAATCTGTAGAATCCGAATTGTTCTCATGTTTAGTTAAACGTTGCATGCTTCCGAGTAGGAAAATCAAATTTGTTTGTAAATATGCCAAATGTAATCACCAAAAACGTTGTATATCTAAGAGCATAGCAATGAACTTAAAATTTAATTAAATAGTAATTAAAATTCATGTGATCCAAACATAAAAATAATAATGTGTATGCAAATATCTAATTTTAACTAAATACAATAACTGATAATAAACTTTCAATTGTGTTTGTTCAATCTATATGTATACTCAAATTGCCGGGTCGGCTATCCATGAATACTCAAATCTAGCTAAGCATTTTCAGGTCAGCTATCTATGAGGTCATCTCATAAGTAAATTCGGTTTTTAAAAATCTGTCTGCTTATGTTTATATTACTAATCCGTCCTTTACAATTGAATTGGATTTTGTTTATTATAGCATTACGTACTCTTCTATCTATCATGTTTTTGTTGGAGATAGATAAGATGTGCTGAAATTTCAATTAAAATGGATCTGATGGTAAATGACGGTGGACAGAAGAATGTGTCGATCCAACTGTTACAACAGGATTTTCTACAATGGTAGCCTGTAGGAGTTCGTTGTCAAGCTCTATTGGTCGATCTGTCCGAGGCTCGTCACTCAAACCACCTCTGCACTTGCCATTCACTCCATATGTTCACGTTTTCTCCATATTTTTCTGCAAGTTACCGATTAGTTTAAGCAGCATTTTCTCCTTTGTCGAATCCCCAAAGCATAACATGGCGTAAGTGGTTTTGGGAGAGATCCATTTTAATTTAATTTCAGCACAGACTAACTAACTTTCTCCAACAAAAACATGATAAATAGAAGAGTACGTAATGCTGTAATAAACAAAATATTTAAACACAATTAAATTGTAAAGAAGGGATTAGTAATATCAACATAAACAGACACATTTTTAATAACCGAAATTACTTATGGGATGACCTGATATATATTTACACTCAAATCTAGCTATAGCGAAACATTCTCGTGTCAGCTATCTGTATATATTCTCAAATCTAGCAAAGCATTTCCGGATTAGCTAGAAATAATTTATATGCTTAGCGAACGGATATAGAACTGTAAGTAAATTAAAGTTTCTACTATAATAGCTACTATTTATTTATTGTTTCTTATAAGACTAAAACGATTGGAACAAACCGGCTGCCTGAGCAATAATAATAAATGTGATGCCCCTCTGGAGGTCATGTAGAGAATTGTAAGAGAGTGGACTTGCTCTTTTACCCGGGCCAACCCAATGTCGACACTAAAAGCTGTTTCATTTTGAATGGACTTTTTGTTACTGCCAACTCTTTCTCAGCTTATCCCTTTTATAAAATGCCGCAAGTCAGTGGGCTTGTCACTCTAAGGAAAATAAAGTGGTTTCTATAAAATTGAATTAGCGTATTTCTTTTTTTTTTTTTGGCAAATTCATTACCTACTTTTTATTTTCTTCTTAATAATATATGCTGTACCGTCGGTCTGAGGCTATCAGCGGATGAAATCTGCTGAAATGTGGTTATAATTGGCATGCAAAGAAGAAGGTCTGAGGCCAATGGTACTAAACCTTAGCTTGAATTTTAACCGACAAGATCTCTTAAATAGCTCTTTTTCAGTCTTCTCCATTTTTATAATTTTTCACCTATGATGATTATTACATATATAGGTTCTGTTTTTATTCCCATTTTAACGTCCAATATCCCTCAGTGTTACCTATATAACTTTATTTTTTTTATTCATCTACTGTATGTTGTTCATTGTTTTATAATCTAACTTAAGCTGCTAATGCCTTTTTGACTTCTTTTTGTTCCATTTATCCTCAACTTAATTTTGAAAGTCAATTATTTATTAGTGAGAAACATTTATAAGTCATCTAGTTTTACAATTGGGTAAAAAGTGTTTTTTTACTTTTAAAATATCATGAAACGCCGGAAGGATACTAATCCACCTAATTATTTTTACAATAATTAGTATATTTTGGATCTTGCAGTGAATTCTATTAAACGCTACTGAAACTTTTTACTCTTTATGAAAAATATTTTTTGAAATATTTCAAAACAAAAGCCTTTACTCATTTAAAATAATTAATCGGCCAATATTATGAAATCAGCATATGAATTTACAAATCGTTATAATAATACAACACGTTAGTACGACAGCGTTGTGTTGTCCTGATTATGCATAGATTGGCAAAACGTCGACAGCTTAATTGTTAACTTTAATAGATGCATTGCAGCGTAGTTGAAAATATTGTAAAATAATAAAAGAAATTGTAGTTAAATTATAATTTTAAAAAATATTCACCCAATAATATGATCTGATCATAGCTCAAAATAGCTGTTTTTTTGTAAGATGTTAATAGCTTAGATATCACCATAAATAAATAATAACTTCAAAATATAATTTGTTTATTAAGTAATTAAAAACAAAAATGAAATTGCCGTCAACCGGGGTGAGAATGACCAAAAATTGATTTTTTCTGTTACTGTTCGATTTGAAAAAATCTTTCTTTGGGATGATGTTATACAATATCTTTTCAGTTATATTTCTTGTATTTTCAGATTTTTTAAACTATGTGTGTTATTGAGAGAGCATCGTATGGCTTTTTTTATACAAGCTCACATATTTAAATGCTGGGTGAGTATAACCAGAAAGGTAATCTTTTAAATTTCCAAAAATGTTTTTAAAAAATGTATTTGCACGTCTTCTATTAAAAATTTTGACTTTTGGCTAAGAAAAATAAATACTGGGACATTTAAGGAATCTAAATGTTTTATTTAAGTATATAAAGTGCACAGAACAACATTAAAAAATATGTAATCTTTCAAAATTTCGAGAAAAAAAATAAAAAATTACGAATAATATCTTTGAAAAGAAATCAGGAGATCATTGAATTCCTTCTCATCGGATCTTAGCCTTTCTCTTCTCTCTTTTTTTCGGGGGTATATTATTTAATGTATGATTAGAAACGCTCCTAATCAAATCTTTACAAACTTTTTTTGAGAGGTAGTTTGGATTAGCGACATTTGCGTTAGCAAGAATCCAATGGACATCACCAAGTAATCATATGTTGAACGCAGGAGAAGAATAAGGCAATAAATCCATTTGGCCATAGTCACTCCGAAATGAATAGAACTTTGGCTTATATTAAAAAATCTGCTAATATTTTCTTTTAGCTCACTAAATAAAGGAGTTGTTCCAGCACCACAACAAACGAGGAGATAGCCAAAACACAAGAAGTTTTGCCAATAAAAATTATTCTTCATAGCAAAATATACTTATATTTTTTCCTGCATGGAGATCTTCGAATAAAATTATTCAAAATATATAAACTTGTCAAAATTTATAATTATCTAAGCACACATGAACAGTAAAATAGAAAAAAAATTGACTGAGGGGGAGGGGAGAGTTTGTGGTCAAAGTCACATATTCTCTATTTTTAAGTATTACCATTCTCAGCCCGTTTGGCGGTACTTAAAGAAGCAATAACCAGAATTATGAAATTACTTTCGAAAACATTAATATAGAAAATGTGTTGTCATATACGTATGTATTAATTTAAAAGCTTATATTTAAGAGTTTAATACGAAAACTACGGAGATTTGTAATGCAGACTTATCAGTGGCGTAATGAAAGAACTGTGTTGACCCTCGGGAAATGAGAAAATTTTCCGACCAAGGAAATGAGATTCTGACAGGAAAAGCATTTTCTACTTTCCACCAGAAAACAGGTCATTCTCGTTTTAGTTACACTCCTGATTATATCGTATTCAGAAAACCGTAAATAACGTCAAATACTTATCAAATTAGACATTAACGTAAGGTATGATCGAACTAATTACTATTATTTTTATTCATTATTTTATTGCAGAATCATTTTGTTTTCGCGTAAAATCTTTTTTTTTTTAAATCTAATCCACCTCTTTACATTCTTACACATTCCTTATTTCTCCTATTTATGATTTAAATAATGATTACAATAATAATTACAAAAATTGTAGCATTTTTACAAGTCACTAGATATCTTTTTCTTAATATGTATATTTCTGATAAAGCTTATTAATTTATGCACAAAATTGAAATATTCAGATGAAAAAAAAAAAAGTAATTATTTTGAAAAAGAATTTTATATAAATTTCATCCAAGAATACAAAGTCGCATCTGACCATTTGTGAAAAGGTTTGATTTGATTTGAAAAGGACTCAGTTTAATTTAACGGCAAACGGTTGAAACGGTAGGTTTGATTCTATTTGTGAATAGTTAAGTTGTCTTAAAAAAATAGAGTGAATTTGGCCTGAAAATAGTTAAACTTGATGGAGGTAATAGTGTGCGTACGATAAATATCGGTTAGAATTGTATCTACTTGCTTTTGAATATAGTTATCAATTATAAGTAAATGTAATTAAAAATACGTCTTAATATACTAAGTCACTAATATACTAATATAATAAGTCACTTCGACTTATACAAATATACACTAACAAATATGACATTTCACCTTAGCGAAATTTTTTTACAGGTACTTCGAGTTAGCTCTAAGAGCCTAAATATTAAATCCTTTATTCTGTACGTAGGTTATCAAACAGCTTGAAATATTGAAATTAAATAAGTAACTCTCAGCTGAATGGTTATTACAAACCTTTATTGAAAAAACTGATTATTAAATGAAGTTTCAATATTGTTTAGAGATTTTCGTTTGTAAACATACATAAAAAATTGAGCCGAAAAAGGGCAAATCCGAATTGAGGGAGAAACTGAGCTTCGCGTTTATAATAAATGTTATGATTCGTTCCATATTATTTATTATGGCACAGCGAGAGTTAAAGCAATTCTGGAGAATATATCCTGGGGCGTTCAATTAAGTATAAGGATTCTAAAAGAATTGTCCTAACTTCTTCCTCCCAATGAAATTCACAATTTACTATTTATTTAAGCCACAGGGACATTTAAATAAAGTTGACATTTATTTACACTAAAATACTTAATACTTAATGCATTTTAATTATTTATTATTTTATCCGAAAATGTTAGAATTCATTGTATCAGATCATCCTAGAAGTAATGTCGGTTTTTAAAACTCTGTCTGTTTATGTTGATATTACTAATTCATCCTTTACAATTAAATTTTGTTTATTACAGCATTACTTATACTTCATTTATCATGTTTTTGTTGAAGAAAGTTAGTCTGTGCTGAAATTTCAATTAAAATGGATCTGATGGCAAATGAAGGTGGACAGTAGAATGTGTCGATCCAAGTTTTCCCACTAATTCTGCAACTGTTACAGCATGATTTTCTAGAACAGAAGCCTGCAGGAGTTCGTCGTCAAGCTCTATTGGTCGACCTGTCCGAGGCTCGTCTTCAAGTTTGAGGTTTTCCGCTGGAAACTTTTCAAACCACCTTTGCACTTGCCGTTCACTAATGACGTTTTATCCTGCAAGTTCCGATAAATTGAAACAGCATTTTCTCCTTTATGGAATTCCAAAAGCCTGACATGGCTTGTGGTGTTTGGAGAGACCCATTTTAATTGAAATTTCAGTACAGACTAACTAACTTTCTTCAACAAAAAACTTGATAAGTAGAAGAGTGCGTAATGCTATAATAAACAAGATACATAACCGCAATTCAATTGCAATATCAATACAATTCATTAGTAATATCAACATAAATAGACAGATTTTTAAAAACCGAAATTATTTATGAGATGACTTCATAGATAGCTGACCTGGGAATGCTTAGCTACAGCTAGATTTGACTATATATAGATAGCTGATCCGGCAATTTAAGTATGCTTATAGATTGAACAAACACAATTGAAAGTTTGTTATCAATTATTGTATTTAGCTAAAATTAGATATTTGCATACACATTATTATTTTTATGTTTTGGATCACATAAATTGTAATTACTACTTAATTCAACAGTTCATTGCAATGCTCTTAGATATACAATGTTTTTGGTGATTCCATTTGGCATATTTATAAACAAATTTGGTTTTTCTACTCGGAAGCAACGTATAATTGTACATGAGAACAATACGGATTCTCCAAATTTAATCCACATTGTAATATTCTTAAAATTATAACCTAGGTATGCTAAACTTTCGGAGAACCATGAAGGTGATGCAGTTAAAATTTGGTAATGTTTGGTTCAGTAGTTTTCGCGTTTAACAGTTACAAACTAAAAAGAACTGTCCTTGTATGTAATAACATTGTTTAATGTTTTATTTTATTTTAATTTTCCTTATCTCAACATACAGAGTAAGGCCTTTCTAAAATTTCGACCGAAATTAAAAAATAGAATGATAAAGAATTTAACGAAAACCTTGAAAGCGTTCTTTCAACTGACTTTCTCCAACAAAAAACTTGATAAATAGAAGAATGCGTAATGCTATAATAAACAAGATATACAAACACAATTCAATTGTAAAAGAGGGATTAGTAATATCAACATAAATAGACAAATTTTTTTTAAAAACTTATGGGATGGTTTGATAGATTAGAATTAGATTTTTGAGTGGATGGAAAATCTCTGGAGAGGAAGGGAAATAACTTTACGCATAGCAATGATAAAATTAAAAAAAAATCTTGATGCACCAGAATAGCGTTCCGAAGTTGAACAAACATTATAACCAGCTTCTCTTCGTATAGTTCAAAAATAGTGATCCAAAATATTAACTATTTTACTATCAACATTCATTCATCTGGGTGGTACTGAAGTATTTCTAGAGTTTTTGTCAGCTGGTAGCAATACTATCAAATCTAGGTGAGTGGGGAAGGGATAACTTGTGGCGGGGAAAAAGATTTCGGGCACCTTACCTTATATATTTAATGTATTAATTTGGCGAACTGCTCATTACAATATAAATCCTATGTTTTAAATACTGTTTTTAATGGAGGTAATCTATTGCTTCGTATTGTGTTTTACGAAAATGGTTAAATTACTTGTTTATATATGTGATTAACAATATTTCATATAACCAACTTAATGATAATGATCAATAACTTTGGTGTAATAATTTTTATCGAAATTTAGTTTCATAGTTTTTTGATTGAGCGCTTAGTCTTTTAATAAATTAATCAGAATGCTAATCGATGTAGAAATCTATCAATCTATCTAAGAAAAATCTATCAGTGTCTGTAAGAAATTTATCTCGATAAACACTTCTATGGGTTCATAAATTTATACCTATTACATTAATATTATTATCATTATTAATATTATTAATTATCATCAAATAGGCTAAAGAAAACAAAAAAACATCGAGTTTTTAGAAAGGTAGAGAAGTGCAGTTTTAAATTGATACGTCTAAAGCAGGACTGCCAAGACCAGTCCTTGTCAAATCCACGAGTCCCCTTTCTTCTCTCACAATTTTAAATTGGCTTTAGTTTTTGTTAATCATATATTATTCGTAAATTTGTAAGCGAAACTGTGAAAAAAAAAATTGTAAGGAAAATTGTGAAAAATTTATGTTTCTGCAGTATGGAACAAACTACGTCCCAACTATTGATTAAGGATGAATTTCGTACAGAACTAAAACATATTAAACATATAAACATATGTATAAACATATAAACATAAAGAAATATATACCTCAGAAAATATAAAATTTAATCCTAGCAACAATTTTAACATACAATATTTCTCCCACCCTCCAAAAAAAAAAAAAAAAAATTGAACACATTAATTTATGGTACAGGAAGTTATTGGTTAAATCTAATTTGGGCAGCATTTCATTGATAAAAAATAGTTTATATCAATAATAAGCATGTTATATTGTAACTAAGAAATTACAACAAACAGTTGATGTTGGTTCATCGTTTTAAATAATTCATGTCTTCCAGTGGCATTTAATGTATAATATTTACTGAGCATAGCAGTGTAACGGGATGATTCCAGAATTAATCTATTTATTAAAGAATCAATTTTTTATTTGTATATCTTGTATTACAGCTAAAATAGAATAGCCAATTAAGTGCAATTAAATGCATTAATATTGATATAATCTATAATTACCAATATTTCTTTACACAAACTGAATAAGTTTCTTAAATCTGTTTAATGGTTAAAACAGCGTATTCCATACTGCCCGTTATGTGCAGTGCTTCCATTCAATTCTCTCACTATTTAAATAGATTGGACTTATTGAAAATAAAATTATTTTTTGAAATCAACATGTGCATGAGAAGTACTGGCTTATCTTTTTAACTAGTAAAACAGAATTGTTTTTATTGGCTTTTATGCTTAAAACATATAGGCAATGGAGTCTGGCCCAATAATTGTTAGTATTGGTTAGTTTAAATTAATAGATACTAACATAATAATAATAATAATGGTGGTGCAAATTATTGGAAATGTCTGGCGAAAGAATTCCAAGAATGTGTTATAACAGACTCATGGAGCTCCCTAAAAATACTAATATTCCGTATAATAGGGCAGTTAAAATAACACCATAATCAGTTTAATAACCTTATAAAACGATTTAAATCACAACAGATTGAGTCTGGACATAGAAAGATCTTTAAACTCCAGCTCAATAGGAATTATAGACATACAGCAATTATCAATCAACCTGAACAATACCTAAATTATAAATGTAATATTACTAATTGCAGACTGATAGCTCAGGTGCGATTAATCCTTAACTCTTTCCTTTTCAGATTTGAACCTCAGTATTGATGTCCATTGTGCAATTTAGGTGAAAATGGCAATTTATTGCATTTTTTTATATTATGAACAATATTGAAAACAATTATACACTTATTTAAAATATTATATGAACGATAAAATAGACCCGATTGAACAAATAAAACAATTAATAACATTTTTTTAATTTTAAATATTGACCTTTACTTCTGCCTCAGCAAGTGCAATGATAATAGAGATCAAAGAGTTCATTAACACCATATTTACAGAAAATTAAAAAATAAATAAACTTATATAAAATAAAATATACATAGCATCTTAAACGCAAGCATACTTATATGCACTATTTAAAATCGGCCTGGGGAACACCGAGCCGGACTTATCCCCCCCACTTGTGAATCGAGAAGTATGGCTCCTGAATGCCCCATCGCTTCTCACTCAATCGCGTCACTGGCATTGGAAGCCAGCGGAGATGGAGCGAAAGCCACAGACATACAGAACTTAAGTGGAGAGTCTGACCATTGCTAGAACTCCAATATATATATTTAAAACACGTCTTGGGGCCACTGCCGTTTCAGCCTTCGAGGAGGATTGTAGGGATGTGGCTTGTGCTAATGGATTAGAATGATGGAAAATTTGGATGGAATAAGGTATTAAAAACAGATAGGGTATTAAGATTAATATTGAAGACATAGTATGGAGCATTGAATGTCGTTCGAAGGACTTTGGACTGAAAGGATTGGATGCGTTTGATGTTCGAAAATTCAGCTGTTCCACACAGTTCTAGTCCATAGGTTCAGATAGGTTTCAGAATTGTCTTGTAAATTAGTAGTTTGTTGCCAACTGAAAGCTGAGATTTCCTATTTAAAAGTCTATATAATTGTCCAAATCGTCGATTAAGTTTTTGTCTTTTTATTTTAGTATGTGGGTTCCTTGTTAGTCTCTTATCAAGTAGGAAGCCAAGATACCGACCGGACTGTGTCTGAAATCTTGACTGGCGGACAGGATCTGCGTCGGAGTTTAAACGTGACGTGTCTGCATTTAGATTCATTTACTTTGATACGCCAATTATTACAACAATGTTCGATCTGGGAAAGGTGTCTTTGCTGGTTTAAAGATGCTATTTCAGGATCTGAGTTGGATGATAAGATGGCGTTGTCATCAGCAAACGTTGTCAGGAAGTTGTCGGGGTACGGCAGAGGATAAGGTGCAGCCCTAAGGTGCGCAAGCACGCGCCGGGCTGCATCACAGTAGCGGGAAAAAATTGTCCCCACAATTAAACGTTTCCACATAAATAAATAATTGTAAAATAAGAACCTTGAAAATAAAGTGTTGATTTATGAGAGTAGTGGCATGCATTATCCCAGCGCACTATCCCACTGCTCCTGAACCCCGTATGCCAGAAATGGTGAGGAAGGGGGATAAAAAAAAAAAATAAAAAGGAAGGTGTCGGGGTGAATAGGAATTTTAGCGGTAAATAAAATGTAGAGGACGGGTCCCAAGACGATGCCTTGAGGAACACCAATAACAATAGTTCATCATAACAAAATGAGCACTATTTATTATTTTGGAATAGAAGCATTCAGGTTACGAAGTTATGTTTTAGACTAAATAAAAATGTGTAGGTATATAGTTTATACGTTTGATTTATAGAAAATCAAATTTTTATTTATTTTTTATAATTATAATAAATTTATTTTCTAACAGATTTCTTAAATTTTCTTATAAACAGAATCAATAAAATAAATAGACAGTAGATGTATTTACTTTACTATTAATGCTTTATTATGAATTATTATTATATGAGTATCTATTAATTTAAACTAACCAATACTAACAATGATTGGGCAAGACTCCATTGGCTATATATGTACAGCATAAAAGCTAATAAAAAAAATTTTAACTATTAAAATATCGAAGATTGTAAAATTTCAGAAGGAGTTTCAACTATACCTATATAAAACAATTTAATGAAAACCTAATGGGTTTTTATGTATTCTGCAATATTTTGAATGATTTTTGTGGCTTATGTTATTGTTTGTGACTTATGAGGGGATTTGTGTTTCAAATATCTAAGGTTTTACTTTTCGATCGGCCTCGTTACAGTAGAAAAATGTGGAAAACCCTAATTTAAAATTAATTTTCATAAATGATGAAACTCGTAGATGCCGGGATCAATAAAACTTGGAACCCCCTTCTACTGAGTAAACTCCTCACGTCTTCCAATCTGCTGTCAATTTTATGGAGGGTCCACCGTCTTGACAGCTCCATGATAGCTTAGAATGAATCGTTCACCAGTTCCATTTCCCGAACACGTCGTTCTTATAAGAAGTCTTTTATGAAAGATCTGGTCCAATTCTTTTATAATATTATTATCTTTCTTTTTTTGTATAGTTAGGAAGGCGTAAATGCCTCTTTGGAAAATATTCTGTGGCAAACATTTAGTATTTAAATATTCTTATTATTACTTATTATTAATTGACTTAAACCTAGAAGTTTCGATTCGTTGAAAATCACCTTCAATGGACTCTTCACGACATTAACGCTAGTATGAGCTCTAGTGCGCTGGCAACAAACTCAGCCAGAAGAACAATGACCATCTCAGTACAGAACTGTGATATAGTACCAGTAGTAGAAGGAATAGGTTAAGATTAGTTTCAGATTAGATTTTCTTGGTAAGTGCACCCATGATGAAAGACAAGAAATAAAGAGCACCTCACCACTTTGGCCCACATTATGGGTTGGAGATCAGAAATTCGGCTTTCCAACGTAAATAAAATCCTGAGGAGTTAGGAATGGCTATGTGAATGCCGGGACATCGGCAGAGAAAAAGCTCCTCCAGAAAAATCAAGTCAAAAATTTTTAGTTTTTTATTTCTGTGAAAATTCTTATTTAAGAATTTTAAAGAACGTTAAAAACGATTCTGACTTGCTTTTTCCCAAAATATTTTTTGTTGGCTTAATTTTCTAGAAGAGTCTTTTGGTTCTCGTAATTTGTCTGTACATTTAAGCTTATTTAATACAATCGACAATATGTTTTCCTTATTTTACACAATACAACAAATTCTAAGAAGCTATAAATGCTTAAGTGAGCGCCGAACCTCGGCAGAAAAATAAATCCTCCATAAAAAAAAACAGTCCAAAAATGTCTATTTGTTTTTATTTCTATTGATATTCTTAATTAAGGATTTCAAAGACCGCTAAAAACGAGCCTGACTTGATTTTTTCTAAAAAAATTTTGTGCCTATATTTTTGGTAAAAAAAAAAAATAACCTTGAAATCCATTCAGAGCAAAGTCAGGAAACTCTTGTTCACATTATATAAAATAATTTTTTTCTCGGCTCCTAGGGCACATTGGTAAAAACACTCGGACACCTGTCTGATGTTTTTCGACCTTGTATCCATCACTAACGATTTCATTGAAATCGTTGATCTCATGTCCGTAGCCTCTCGTTGTGAGTAAGTTGTGTTAGACTTCAAGAAATGCTCTATTTCTTTCAATATTTTCAATCTGTAGCACCCCTCGAAAAGTTTGAAAAAAATTCGAGGGTGTCAATATGGCTTAGGTGAAGATACCCTATGATTTGGTTTGTCCAGCTCAAGAATCTTATATTATAGTTATAGTCACTTTTATCCAAATTTTAATGTTTTTTTTTGTTTTTTTTTTAATTTTTCTTGGAAAAGAGCTAAAAAATATATGTTCTAAATGTTGGAATGTGACCCAAAAATTCCCTTTGATGGTTCATGAGGTTCATGGCTTACGGTAGGGATGAGAAACGTTTCTGACGTGTAGTGCTTATAAAATAAAAATAATAAGAAAAAATGGTGAAAAAATACAGCGTTTCAAGATACTTGGGCTAATTAGAGATCATACGAACTTTGGTAATAGCAATTTTTGTGTGGGTTTACGAGTACACATATCCAAGTACCTTAACCAAAGTTCATATGTGGAAGTCGGTGAGCATTTGTCGCTCTTAGGATCTTTTACCTATCTTACCCGAACAGAGAGAGCTTCTATGACAGAATTTCGATTGCTATAAGTTTTGTATTTCGAAGAGAGTTTCAAAAAAAAAATTCGTTTAATATGTTTAAAATCACATAAAATCGTTTAATGTAAGCCACGTGGTAGAGCTTATTTATCGGAGAGAAGTTCCCAATTCTATGGCAGCTATAACATTTTTTGAAGGACTTAAACTTTGTAGTACATTTTAAATCAATTTTTATAGAACTTTTAAATACCAGATGATTTTTTCGTTCTTATCCTCGCTATTTGATCAAGCGAAGTCTACGCAGGTTCCTTCTTCTACTATGATAATTAAAATAAGAATAAGAGCATTAAATATAATTTTGATATGGGACTACCAGAGTTCAAAAGACAGTTGGCTTAATTGCGTATGAAGAAAACTTAACTAGAGAACCGGATAATTAAACCAGTAGTTGAACAAGGTAAGTTAGAAACTCGCAAGGAAATCAGTTCAAAAGTTGGTATCTGACTTAATATTTAAGTCCATCCTTTGATGCATCTAACTAACTAACAACTAAATTAAACCTTAAAGAGTTTAAGTAATATTATGAATTGAACTTATTTTTATTTTAAATTTAAACATATAAGTGCGTTTAAATTATTTAAACTAAAATTTGTGTACGCTGGTTCAAATAATGACCTGTATTTGAATGATATGCCATTACAACTAAAGCATCAGTATGATAATAATTTCACTTCTTCGGGAAGTTTTTAATTTTCAATTGATAATTATTATGAAAGATGAATCTTCCCCATTATATTTATTGAAGATAAATCTATAATATAACTATGAAAAAAAAAGGAAGACTTATTTCACATGAGACATCATATTATTATTGATAAGTTGTATTGAATTGTAGAAAAATGAAAATCAGATTGGGAAAAAACATGAATTAAAAAAAAATAATAATGTCTGTTTGTATAAATGTGGAATCGGTTACAACAGTCTGTTCGGAATAAATTGAATCTTGAATAGTTTGTAGTTGGAATCGAGAGATTCATCGAAACTTAAAAATTATTCTTGAAAAATAAAAAAGATATTTTAGACAAAGATGTAATTTAATCTTTACTGAAAATTTAATTGGTAAGGCATGTTACAATGTTATTTCAAAACTATACAAAAGATATTTTTTTTTGTTAAAATTTGGTCTGAACCATGGCAATTGTTATAATACAATTTATTTATATGTATAAATAGATACATGTTTATTTTCTTTAATGTTTCATTTTTTATTTACGTTTACTTTGATGTTGTTTGATTTTAATTGTAACTAAAAAAACATTAATATTTACGAGTAAAATTTATTGAAAAAATGACTATTAAATAGAAAGAAAAAAAAAAGTAAGGTAGACCATGCCAGTAATTATCAACTCAGTAAACTATATAAGATTCAAGCTAAATCGGACTTCTCGTGTTCGTGTGTGAAAATGAGGTCTAATTTTAGCCATGGTTAGTCGTAAAGAGAACACTCTCGCCAAACTTACAAGTTATGGCCGGAACTAGAGGGGGAATTTGCCCCCAGTGGCAGAAATTTAGAGGGCGGCAAATATCGAACAAAATTTTAATTTTTGGTTAAGTAAATCATCTTTTTTTTTTCTGCTATTTTAGGCCATTTAAACCAATTTAATGATTTAATGTTATGAGATGATGATAATTATTTTGAAGTATGTCACTTAAAATATTGTTATAAAACTAGTAATTTTTATTGGGATGGAGGGAGGTGAAAGCTTTCCTCCCTGTAAACTAATCTTCGTTCTAGTCCTGCTAAAAGTTCATAGGACAAAAGTGTATTCAAAAGTCACTATGAATATAAGATTAATTCACAGCCTTAAACGAGGTCAACCACGACTTAATTTATAGTGTTATGTAAATAAGGGAAATATCTGATTTAAGCAATAATATCGCCTTCTGCTGAAGTAATTTATGCCATATGAATATATCTCTTTTGATGCGTCAACTGTATGTAGATCAACACTGTCTATACAAATAATTATTATATTAGAGTAGAATATGTAGGTAATATTATTCTTATAATATAAATTAAATATTATTGAAGATTCAGATAGTAATATAGGAACAGTGGTTCTAGCGAGTTCGGATATTGTATCACTTCGGAGTGATACCAAACGTGACTCTATTGCCTTTCTGTATACAAAGTTCTGCTCATTTCGAATAGAATGTCCCAATATCGTACACGTTTTCTCGTTTAGAGAATACAGTAATATATTCCTAGAAATACTTTTTCTGTTCAGTATTTCGTGATTTTCGAAATTACACTAGAATTCAACAAATCTCAAAAATAAAACCTATTTTATGTTGCAAAGTAAGCCTATGGAAATGGTGTAATTTGTTTTCTTCATTGCTTTCTTTAACTGCGTTATGCATTTAAAGTGAAGTTTAAATGGATCGGAATATTTTTATTCTGATATATCACAGAAGTTCTTACATAGAAGAAAATCAGTCATTTCAGCAGAAATTAGCTAAATTATATTAAAGTGTAGTATTTTGAATAATTATTTTTTAAGTTTCTGACATTGATAGTTATGTTAACAATTCATTTTCAGACAAAGGATCATAGTGACTAAACATTGCGATACATTTTTTTAAGGAATTCGTTGAGAAGAATTGAACTAGATGGAAGAATTAGTAGATTTAAGGGTTTGAAGTTTGGAAAGAAAATAATCAGAAATTAATCATCTTGATCGTTTAAATATAGGAAACAGTGCACAGTCATTTCGAAATAAATAATTTTGTCTCCTCTCTAATAATAAATCAACATCGCTTGTCGAACATTAGAGTGGTCAGTGCATTGTGAGAGCCGGTCCCATGTTTAATGTTGAGTTTATATCTGCGGGAATCAAGAAAAGTAAATAAATCAAATTCAATAAACAAATAATTTGTTATATATATATATATATATATATATATATATATATATATATATATATATATATAATATAATAATAAATTATATATAGTATATATATATATATATATATAATTTGTGTATATATATATATATATATATAAAATTTTTGTGTGTATATATATATATATATATATATATATATATACAAATAAAATTTTATTTTCTGAATAACTTTTTCTCTCCTGCTTTTTCTCGGGGATGCATATGTATATATATATTTATTTAATTATTAATTATTGTATTTAATTCCAATTGTCTACTAAGCCTTTTAATTGTTTATTTATGAAAAAACTCCTCGGCATACTTGGAAAATATGGAAAAGTGTTCATAAATTTATTTGAATGTGCTAATTTTGAAAGTGTATTACACTGGCTTAGTTGCTCAAATTAACTATAAAGTTGCAAAAATTTTTTTTTCTTTTTCTTGTAGGCACTCAACAGCAATATAGTTATAGCTTATAACTTTTAATTCAAATCGTTCTGTTTGTGCACTGTTTCATATAAGTTTTAGCTGTTTTTTTTTTGTTTTTTTTCTAGACCATTTAGTCAATTTTTCTTTAAAAACTAACTTTTAATAAGTTTCTAATTTTAGTTTCCTTTGATATAGATATCATTACTCAAAACAGTTTCATGAAATCTAGTGTGCAATGTTTTTTTTATTTTTGTTTCATCATTTTTATATATAATTAAGACAAATAATCGAGTGTTTAAAAAAGAAAAAAATTTTGTTGAAACTTACAAATTTTTATTTGGGCACCATTATCTTTGTGTATTTAAAATCTTAGTTTAGTCTCGAAATAAGAAGCTGTAGCTAATTGCATTTTTTTAGAAAATAATAGTAATTATTTTTATAAAATTTATAAAAAAAACATTTGTGTTAAAATAGCTATTTATAATTTCCTATACATAGAGGATCATACGTAGTACATACAGTTCGTATTCTGCCCAACTGCACTTATTTCCTTACCTCTTGATTTTAAAAAAAAAAGTAGTTAATTCAAAATACTAATCGCGCTTTTGAAAATTTTAACTTTCCGATGATAAAAAGCAATCTTGCTCTTGGTAATTTGTTAAGATTAAAAGCAGAGCATCAATAGAAGGTATAGGTATTTAATTTTTTTAAATTTAAATGCAGTCAAAATTGTTTTAATTTTTATCATGAAAATTGCCAATAATCTGAGAATCACCCATAGAGGAGATGCAGGGGTTTTTCCCCTACTGGCTAAATATTGATAACTAGTTAATCTTATTTTCATCTTTTGATTAATCTAAATATTAAACGAAGCTTTCTATCTATCTACTAACCCTAGTTAATTCAGTAGCATTCATCTTTGATATAGAACATATTGTTAATAATCGGTAACAATTTACGGCCGCAATTGAAGGCCGCACGCCCTGAAGATGGTAAGCTAGTTGCATACATGCATTGATGCAGTGTACTGGAGTGTAAAATTCTTCTTTGATTTATTCTTGTAGACCTCCGTCTTACTAAAACTCTCTAAACATTTTAGATTGATGCTTATGAAGTGATAATGTCCACGCCGCTGATCTAGGATCAAAACGGTATCTACCTCCAATTTGAATTTTTAAATGAGTTTAAAAAAAGGAGATACCTTAATGCTTTCCTTTTTATTCGTATTTTAAATAAAATAAAAACAAATTGGAATATTTCATTATCATCATGATAGTAATTATAAAAAACAAGCAGTACCTCGCTGTTTCTCCCGCGTTAAATTTGGATTGACCCCCTAAAATACGAAATAACCTTTAAAATATGTTGTACCTAAGGTATGTTGATCAGTCCTATTTGTTACAGACCATTTCAAGGAACAGAGTCTAAACGACCATAAATTTTCAGGTTTTCGCAATTTATAAATTCCCCTTTCTTCCCAATTTATTTACAAAATAGCCTTGTCGCACAATAATTTCACACTTGTTAAAATGTTTGTGTAGTCAACTTGCTTCTACGCAGTATACTATGAAGACTAAGTAAAATAAGACATCAAAGAAACCTAATCTTGTCTAAATTTGAAGCTTTGCTAGCGGCTGAGTGGTTGAGAGATGGTCTATCAATGCAAACAACAGGATCGAATTCCAAACGGGGCAGACCAAACTTGGGAAGTTTGATAATTTATGTTCTATGTATTGCAATAAAATGTTTACTCCTAAACAATTATTGTAAATGTTATTTAATAAATAACATTTTAATTTTATAATTTATTGTGAATGGTTCTCCTAGTGGTCGAAACAATTTAAAATAAATAATTACTTAATTTTTTAATGACGAAATTGAGATGGATTAATTGACAAACCGATATAAATATTTATATATATTTTTTTGTTATGTAACAAATTTTCAACGTAACTATATTGTGTCTTTATTAAGTTTTCAGATTATTTTATGAAATAATTGTGATAAATTAATATTATTAATTTTTTTTTTTATATTGCAGATTATTTGTCAAACTGCTGAAGCGAATAGAATCCGGAAAAGTTAACGTATTCTTGCATGCGCTTTTTTAAAAAGAAAGACGTAGAGCGACGGGACTGAGACTGGTTTGGTTTCCCTTCCTCTTGACGGGACTGATTTATATCCACAGAACATGTTCTATTCCATAATCTGTGTTTATACAGGATATGGTTGGGACGCGGCTAGTGTGAATGCTGTAAACCAATCTCGCGAGTTGAATTTTTTTGTTGACTCGGCTAGACGGATTTGACGTGCCTGAGACGGGCCTGATGCGCTTGGTGTGAGCTTACCCTTCAGGAGATACGAGGAATTGTTTTTCAAGTGGTAGAATGGGTGGGGAAAGGCCATTTCATTAGAAGAAGGAAGTAATCATAAATAGGATCAAAAATTACCAAAAATATTATTTAAAATACGAACTATGTTTTTCATACATTTCGGGAGGGGATATATCTCCCAATCCCCTTCTCCTGCTTACGCTTCTGGTACCCTTAGCGTCCGGAAATGAAAATAGACTCATTTCGAAGTTATTTTAATTCTCTGTAATGTTTACTAAAATTGTTTTCTAAAAAAAAATTATATAAAAACCGTTTTTTTTTTGTTTTTTTATTGCGATTAGTGGCTCCTAGCGCAGGGCGCATCGGATTAAAAAAATGTCCAATATGAAATCGTCTCAAAATTCCATTTCCTAACGGAATCCGTAAAAAATTACCCCATTCTGTTGAAAATTTCAGAGTCGTTGGAGGAACACTGGTAGTTTACAAAATCTACTACTGACGCCTCAAACTAACTTCAGAATACTCCCTGCGTTACTCCACTGAAAGTTGGGATCCCCCAAATTTCAGCCTGATATTCTAAACATTATAGAATTTAAAGAAGTGGATCTTTCTGCGGGACCCCGTATATATATATGTATATACATGGACGTGAATTGCTAGGATGTGAAGGGACAATTGGTGAAATAGAGCCGGCTCGAGAGCTAATCATTTGTCTTCATCATGTGTGATTGACTGATGACGACTCTTTCACCCCGCCTTGTTCACTGGGAAATATATTGCTCCCCAGTCCTCATCACTCTTTGCTGGTGCCACATTTTATGACATGGCGAAAAAAGAATTTTTTAGGCTCTTTATTTCGGAAGAGATGATTGATATAGTCCCACTTAATATTGATACCATGTTTACTTTGTGAGTGCGAGGCATATCGCCATTTATATTATTTTGGCCTACAGAAAGGAATGTACTGACAAACATGACAAGATCCAAATGGTTCAACAACTTTTATTGGCTCTTCAATATGTAACTGTTCATCTTGCCACCTGTTATAGAAGTATAAATTTTACACAGCAGGCATTTGAAAATGGCACAAAATTATATTGTATCATTTGTTTTGTATAAATTCGACTAAGCTGTGGATTAGACCCTAATGATGTTCATATCTTTGAGCTTATTTATCTATAATTAAAGTTACTTGTTGACTATTTGATACCGATTCACTGTACCTCGATAAACAAATAAATATTTTTAATCTGAACTCTAAACGTATTCCCAAAAGATGATATTCATAATAATGATACCATTGAATTTATGTTAGTTAGAAGACGAACTGTATTAAAAGTTTATGTGTCGATGCTTGGTTCTCTATAGGAATCCCATTTCACAAATTGTTCCCCCAGCTCATTGCTATTCACGTATAGTTTTGCTACATGAATATGTTATATTCTCTATTCATGGAGAGCATCTCCATATTCAAGTGCTGAGTACACAAGACGCAATAGAATTTGGATCAATTTCACCGATCGGGCAATATCCATGGATTACGCCATTTTATGTTAAGTAGATTGGCTAAGATCAATATGTCCTGCAAGGTGGCAAACTCTCAACCAGGCTAGTTTTGACTTTTCTCTTAGGTAAATGAAGCTCATCAAGGTACTTTATTTGTTTGACGAAATTTGTTCGTAAAGCAGATTAAACGGAAATGTTCGACGGAACTGAAGATGACATCATAGTCCTAGATATAGATATCCATTGTGGTACATATATCAGTTATACTAAAATTTTGAGTCTTTTATTTCGCCATCCAAAATATAATCTTACAATGATAAAATCAGCACCAAAGAATCCTCAATGTATGTACTGCCAAGCACTCTTTTTACCGAATGAATAGGTAATGTATGTACTGTCAAGCAATCTATGTGCTGAAAGAATAGATAATGTATGTACTGTCAAAAAATCTATTTACTGAATGATTTAATAATGTATGTACTCAGTGTTAAATGTAAGGGGAGGAGGATTGGGGAATATATCGCTTCCCGAGATCTACGAAAAAAAAAAAAAATCGTATTTTAAGTAATATTAGTTAATTTTTATTAATAATGTTTTTTTCCCAATTTTCATTCTTGTTCTTAAAACTTACTCCAAATTTGGCGATTATAGACATTTAGGTGATTGCTTGGCTTCTTCTTCTTAACCTCCTTTCCCAAAAAAATTTAAAGTCCCTTCAAAACAATTCTGCGTACCCCCCTGTATGCACTGCCAAGTAATCGGTAAAAAACTATTCTCGTAGGATTTGGTATAACAAAGTCACTTTAATGATTACCTTAATTTTTCAAATTAGATATCGCGATTTCCCTGTAGTACACCCTCCTATGCCTGGTTGATGTATGTGTGTAGTATGCAGTAAATGATCGCTTAAATATCCTGGGAAAATATTTCCTACACGTGGAGCAATTAGGTACCCACCTAAGTACGTACTAATTATGCTGGACTATAATCGCTTTTTCATAATATTTAATAATAATTATAAAAATATTAACCCTAATAATTATTAAACCCAACTTAATTATTATCCGTCCCAAGAACGGTTTTAAATTCTGAAAAACAATACAAAACATAATATAGATCTTGTCTATTTATGTTGCCAAAATAAAATTGTCTACAGGTATTTTCTATATTCACTATCAGATGTTCATTAATTTTCTATTAACGTAACTTTAATATGCACGGTGTAAGGTAAACAATGCTCGCACTACTGATCGGTTGTGAAGTTTTAGCGGGTCTGAACGATGGACACGAACGGACGAAGCCAAGGGTTTTATTATATACATTAGATAATCAAATAGAACAAAAATTGCCTTTCGACTCCATTTTTTGTTATTTATTAATAATTATTATATTTTATTTTATTTTTTATCAAGAACTCTTTATCAATACTTATCATTTTTTTATTTTTAAAATGTTATTAATTTAATTCTACAATTTTACATGCGGATTAAATATTAATTTTCTGCTGTTCTTGTAGGCTGTGTGCAAATCCATGGAACATATTTTTAGAAATCTTGTCACCCGACTCTGTTCTCAATACAGTCCCTGCTTTTGACAGATTATGATGCTCTTCTGTTTTATAAAATGTATGATTCGAAAACAAAGAAAATGTATTATCATGGTCTTCATCATTATATGCTAACAGCATCTAAAGTCTGTAAGTTAATTATTTATTTGTATATAGCTGCTCCCATACTGCTGTGCAATTGAATTTTTATCTCATTTAAAACCTAGTCAATTATTATTCTTATGTACAAATATAATTTTGGTTTATTAGTTTAACAAAAAATGGATTGGTTGTATTATCTTGGAATTAAATTCTTATCTAGAAATGAAATAAAACCTTGATAGGAATATATATATATATATATATATATATATTCATCTCTTACAAGAGTTATATACATAATTATTGAAAAATCTTATTAAAATTTAATCAAATCACTAATTTTTTTAAGTTATTCATTGATGATTGATTGTTTTCGATAATTAAGCAAGTGGATACTGTCGTATGCTATTAAGTACCGTTAGTTGGGGGCTACTTGAACCCCGAGAAAAGGTTTTAAACTGCTTCCAGATCTCTTTTCATGAAACGGTTGACATGATCCACAACCTTCACGTGTAGCAGCACTAGCTCTAGATCTTGAAACACTTTACCACTTTTCTGCTACTTTTTTGATTTGCGCCCCAGTAACCCACCTAATAACCCACGGTAGCCTCAACTTAAGGCACTATTTTATCTCCGTAAAAGCCTCTCCAAGAGCATATCTAATTTTAGAAATCAAAACATTCAAAAGTACAATTTTTTTCTTTAGGCTTTAATACAAGAATAAACGCTTAGTTTTTTCTAGATCTTAAATACAATGACGACCTTAAATCAAACCAGGTTCTATCGGCCAATGAAACATTTACGAGCTGCGACTATAAGTGGGGCAAAATTATGGGATATGCCATTAATCTTGTGCTATTTTCAACATGATAAATCACTCTCTTCTGACAGTTTCCACGTCGTTTTCCAGACTCCCCCTTGTTCTACCGTTCGGCGGAATACTTAGGCCGGCTTCCCTTTGTTGAATCCGGCAAAAACATTCCTTCCACCCGAGTAGGATTCGCTAGAAATACTTTGAAGTGTTATGCTATTCAAAGTTCTCTTGTAAATATAAGTGGAAACAGGTTTAGAGGAAGTACTAGAACATAAAATTTTATTAACAAATGTTTTCCAAATAACAAAACTTTTAAAAATAACTAAATATGCATTTGATTTGAAATGCTTCATACGAAGCAGTAAGGAAAAAAAAGAGATAATATTGTTGAAAAGATATAAAATTGTTTATAAAATATCTAACATATCCCATTACTATAAGTATTTCAATGGTTCATTTTTCTCCATTGAATTTATAAAAAAGGAAAAGTAGATTACTTATCAAGATGTGTTTACAGTGGTTGATTAGTGTAATGTAAACATTAGATGGCATAAGTTATAATGGGTATGTTATTACTCCGTATCCTTCATACCTATCAACCTTCTTTTGTAAAAATATGTTCTATTTGCGGTATACTTGGGAGTTTAGGAAGTACCAGAGCTTGAAATTATCATATGTATTCAAGCATATTTTGCGATTTGTCAGATTTTTATAAATGGCCAAATATTTTATTTAAAATTCTAGCTCATAAGAAGAGTACAGGAAAAACAAACGTGGTTAGTTCTCGTTTAATCCATTCGGTTTTAAAAATAGAACTTGTATAATTTTTTACTGATTTTCTCATACAGAGAGCTAAAGGTCTGTTTTCCTCGGTGCGACTATACCGACTCAGTCGCAACGCCTCAGTCGTTAGAGTCGTCAAAGAGCACTATTAGCTTGTATTTCATAGGAGGGTGTTTTCCTCCGTGCGACTGACTACTGAGTCGTTAACGACCGTCGTCAACGACTCTAACGACTGAGTCAATAGTCATTGATAAAAGGGTAAATAAAATAGACAGTGCATTATGAAATATTGTTTTATTTATGTATATTATATAGTACATTTCTATAATTTTTAAGATTTTTGGCCAAAACTTATTAATAGTAATGAATTAAATTGATAAATAATGTGTAGTTAATTTTTCAGACAAAATCAAATGACAAGAACTTCTTATGCGAAAATTAAATAGTTTTAATATAAAATGGTTTTTAATTAACGACTGTGTGGAATATGATTTAATACCACCAAATTAAGATAATTAATGTAAATAGTGTTTCTTTATAAATGTTAATTTGAACAATTTTCTGCCGATATAATTAAAATATTGTTTTTATCAACTTCATTTCCAGCAGGATTTGAACATTAAGAAACAGGATCTAATTTCATCTCCTAATTTTCCTCCAAAGGTTAAGACATTATTACTGTTATTTCGTAAAAAAAAAGATTAAAAAAAATAAATAAATAAAACTTTTCGCTATTCGTCCTCTCAAAAGCCCATTTAAAATGGATTTTGTTAAGTCAAAATAAAATTTATCAAAGGGACTTTTATGTATTTTACATAGGTGCAATTGGAATCACCTTGAGTATTTTGGAGTGAACGCTTCCTATTCAATTAAAAACGAGACTTACTTAAAAATACACAATTATGAAACTTCCTACTTTTCTGTGTGGAATCCGATGGATCTATATGAACTATATGCTGACCTGGGTTGCACGAGGTCTACTATAACATTTCCGCCTAAATATTTGCTGTGACCTGTAGGTTAACTCTGTCTGTGCATAGTTCTACTTTTATATAGTATACAGTTCTGCTGTATTTTTTTTCCTCCTCCCGAAAATGAGTAATAACTTCTAAACTATTAGCTGTCTAGTTATTGTGGTGGTCTCATTCAGTTCAGAAACAAAAACCGCTGCCAATGATTACACCATGATTTATTATCTGGTCTGTCCATTCACAGGACTTTCCATGTCGTTTTCGCTTATAATTTAGATAATTAAATTACCATTCAAATGAGCATTTTGAATGTTTCGAGAAAGGAACACGTGTAGAATAAATTGTAAAAGATATATACCAAGCTCAGCAAAGAAATTAAGCAATAAGCATCTACGGAGCAGACATTTGGAGATTATCCCAAGATGATCGCCGTGAGAGTGCCGAACTGGGAGCGTTAAGAAGGTACTGTGTCAAAACAAGAAGGCTGAGATGGTTCGGACATGTAATCAAAGGGTCAAATGGACTTCAGTGAGAAAAGAAAAAGGAAAGACCAAGAAGCTGAAGGAAGTGCAGAAATAATCCAAGAAAGGATGAAGTAGAGAGATGTGAGGAAGCCAGAAGTCCGAAAATGATGAATCAGGAAGCCCAGTGCCACGCTGATCTGTATCGTCGGGGAATTAGTCTACAAAGTTCATTATGCTACATCTCAGCTAATATTCCATTGCTAATCAGCACCAATAAATTTAAAATATTTTTTTATTATATTGTATGGAATATTTTCTAACATTTCGATTCATCACAACAAAAATCAAATAAAAAAATTTGGACGGACGAATTACAAAACTTTTTTTTAGACCATTCCCTCCTCAACATTTGGGGTTTTATGTTTCAACATACTTGGAATCCATATATTGATTAAAAATTTCCGTTCGTCGGCCGTCCGGAGCTTTTCTTGGAACTAACTATTGAATAGATTTTTTTGAGATTTGGATCAAAATCGCTGGTCACCCCAGGGCAATTATCGAAACTCAAAATTATCATTTGTAATTTTTAGATTTGATAAGCCTTTTATAAAAATAGGAAAACGATGTTAAGAATTTTTGAATCAGCATACCAAGGCATTAAAATAATATGAGCATAATAATTGAAATGAAACAGTTCCTCAAGATTTTCTGCAAAAACGGTAGACCAGGTATTGAAAATTTTGTCGCATGTACTTGACAACTGCCACAGTAAGAGCTTATTTGCCACTCTCTCGAAGAATTTTATAATCTCCTCCAGAAAACGACGAATCCGTGATGAGCATAGTCTCTCATAACTGGGGTTGTATTTTTATTTTTTACATATTTTTACCAAAGCAAATTTTTTATTTAAAATTCTCCTCGACAAAAATCCGTTTCAAGCAATTTAAAGTAAAATAGAGTACTTTGCTGCATATTGTTAAATACTAAACCTTTTTCAGATATTTGATCTTACAATGAATAGGCTGCGAACTCCTCCGCTTAATATTCGGGAAAATATCGATATTTTTAAAGAAATATGTAAGTATTTAGCCAAATTGTTTTAATTTTATATATCGTAATATCAATATTAAAATTTGAAAATCGATAACCGATTTTCATTTTTTACAAAAGAAGTAAATAAAAAAGCAAAAAGTCTAGAAGGAGGGCTATTTCGACAACCAAAGTAGCAAAACAAGATTTCTGAAAGTGTACTATATAGTGGTCTGGGGCGTTCGTCTTGCTATCTGTAGTAGCAGTGGCCAAGTCAACCGTTGTACAGTGGTCAAAATTACATAATTAGCGCGTCAAATAGCTTTTTTTGAAGTTCTCATTTCCGGTTGAGATTAGTTGTTATTTGCCGGAGAGGGACAGGAGGGGGGCAGCTATGTAGCTGGTGTCTACAGAAAAGAAGATATTTTTGAAGGATCACAGTAGCGTAAATATTTTTTAAAGAAATACACTCTGACTTAAATTTACCCCCTGAGTCAATCATAACAAGATAAAATAGCTGGACTGAGGTGGCGGAATACTATTGTACCAACTTTGAAAATATAAATATAAAGGTCATTATATCAAGGGTTGGTCCCGATTCTGCCACCATTGAATAAGCCTGCCTGTTATTTAATTCATCAGTTCTAAAGAAAGATTTGAGAAATATGATTGCAAATTTATCTTTCTTGTCCAAGACAATCACAAGATTAGAGACCAAATGTTTTGCTCTTACTGAAAATTTGAACTTGACTAACGAAGCCATCGATAGGCTACGTGATCTACCCTGGAGAGATGGGTAGTCCATAAGAATGAAGATTGGAGATGAAACAAAAAAATCCAGACTTACATAATGCAGAATACAGCTGATGTTCGCCAGAGCTAAAAGAAACACGAGGCAGGATAATCTACCGAATTAAATGCGAAAGAAATTCTCTCATTTATGTTTAATCCCATCACCTCAGGCGACGTGAAAAGACCATTTAGCCGATACAAAACAATTCTGAGGGACAATCGGCGGAAATTTCTCTTGGAATATCTAAAAATGCCTAATTTGCGCTAATTTCACCTGAATTTGGTGAATACTCAATACCTGAGTAATTTGAAGTTGTTTGTTATTTTTCTTCAGTTTCATTTCCTTTGCTACCTAATTTTGTTCCTTAATTTTAACATTTTTTTTCGTTTTTCGTTTTCCAAGCCGTGAGATAGTCGTTAACGACTCAACCGGGATTAGAGTCGTTATAGCAACGGTGCTCTAGGATCGTTGTTGCCATATCAACCATTCAATATTGAGATAGTCGTATCGAGGAAAACACCCTTTACGACCCTTACGACTTATAATCGTTCAACGATTATAGTCGGGAAAGTCGCACCGAGGAAAACAGACCTTAAGTGAATGATTGGTGTGTAAAAAGAAGTTCTTTAATATTCTTCTTTTTTGCAATATAATACAAACATTTGATTCAATTTTCTAATTAATTATATATTCTTCACTTTATTTCTTGCACCCTTCTTCTGAAAAATGAAAACTAACTTTATATATATATATATATATGTTCATTGTTAAGGTATATAGCTGCATGTGTGTGTGTGTATATATATATATATATATATATATATATATATATATATATATATATATATATATATATATATATATATATATATATATATTGAGAGAGAGAAAATACGTATTGACCTAGTTAATTTAGCATTAATATTGTGAACGATTTTGAGTTTTATTTGACTTTGTGAAATTAATTTCAAAGAAGAAATCGAATATAAGGATCGTGTTAATGATTTTTTTTTTTAAAATTGCAATATACAAATTTTAATTATTAGGAAAAATAGAATATATAGAATTAAATAGAAATACCACAGGTTGTTACTGACTTGACTGTTCGGAAAATTTGTTGTGGAACCCAGTAAGTCTCTATTAATATCACATCTCCATAATCCTTCGTAAAACTGCAGTTTTATCATGGGAATTAAAAAAAGCTGCGAGTTGCCATTGAAGAGCTCTCAAAAGTAAAATTAAAATATAAGGGGTCCGTGGAAAAACTGAATTATAAGGGTTTAATAAAAAAGAACTGTGGAATTTGTATTCTTGATATTTTCTTCAAACCAACAATACTTCAGGGCAATTTAAGGGTTTTAATTAATTGAATATTGGAAATAAATTTTTAATTATAAAAACTATTTAATTAACTAGGTAAGAGAGAAAGAAAGAAATCAACTTTATTTTAATTAAATTGCAATGCAATGTTTATAAAACAAAATCTTATAAGTCTACAAAACAAACTAAGTTTATAGCCTATCCACCTTGATTAGCGTTAATCGATCACATTGACCTGACCTTAGCCTCTTAATCCTCTGAACAAAAAGCTATAAGGTTATTCTCATTGCTGATATTTTATAAATAAGCAATAATTATTACTTGGATAATATTAATAGATAAGCCCAGTGGTCGAAATCCGACAAAAAAAAATTCAATATTTTGGCAATATTTAGCAAGAAAAATTCCGGTTGTCAACGCGTTTTTTAGCTATAAAATAGAACATCATATATATTTTATGAAAAAAGAGTTGTTGAGAATTTGACTTCTCGGTAACAAATATCACTTTTGAAAGTCGCTCTAGGACCATTTTGTTCCTTGTTCAAATTTTTTTTTAGAACATCTTGTTTCTCATTTTCTTAATGTCCAGAAAAAATGTATTATTTTTTTTTCATACAATTTTTATCGTAGATAGGCACGGACAAAAGCCACAATTCAAGCCCCTAAACAGGTTTCTGTCTACAAAACAAGCCCTGTAATAAAATTTCCAAAAATGGTCATACTTTTGCGAAAGTTGTGACCGACTTCAATCGTTTTAAACTATTTTTTTCCGTATTTTTAAACAATATTACATTCTATTTTTTATTTTTATTTAAAAAAAGATTCACATTTAAACGTAAAAATCCACTTAATGTTACGTTTATGATTTTTTTTCCCCCCAGGTTCCTACATACCCGATTTTGTTTCTACTATTTTTGTCCTAATTATCACGTTGAGAAAGTCCATCAGAAATTTATTTCAGAAAATAAACTAACGCAGCTGGATTATAAACCATACGTACCAATTGGACCATTCATATATATTGTAATTCTAATTCGAGCAATTTCTTGGAGGGTACTGGAGTTGGTACTAGTAATGGGGTCAGACAGTTAGCTGTTATTATTTTTAAATAATTAATAGTAATGAAAAATTATTTAATTTTTGTATATGACGCGGGGCTTCGGGCGGTCGTTCCCTTCTCCCCCTTGGATTCGTTGCTGATTATTTACTAAAAAACAAAACAACTGGGCCGATAGGAAAAAAGGTGAATGAAAAAGATCGAAGCCCGTGTCATTAAACCCAACTAACAAACAGGGGAAATAATGTAAAATAAATATTATATTTTATAAATATGTTTTAATATTTTTGTACCGTTATTTTATGTAGATACATTGTTTTGTGTTTAATAAAGTAGTAAAATTATTGTAAAGTACATGCATAGTTCTATAACAAACTTATTACCATTGTATTTCTTTCATTCACTTTAAGTAAATTAACAAAAATAAAAAGTAAAATAAAGTAATTTCTGACTTCATCATTTCTCATTTTATAGCTCGGTCTCCCGATACTATAAAAAAATCCGTAGAAAAACTCACTAATTTTAATAATGTTTATGACTACATGATACTGTATAGTTAAAAACCGTTTTAATTTAACATAAGCCAGTAAATGTTGTAAATTAATTTAAGACTCTTTAAATGCGGGATAGAGAACAGCTGAAGCCAGATTGAGCGTCGCTGAAGGCGTCAAATCGGCTTATCCGATGCTAAGCTTGGTCTTACCGGCGAAAATATTTCTGCGACCGTCACTGGCTTTAGGTTCACTTCTTGCCGATCATTTCTGTACAATAACTCTGAGATGTATATTCCCTTAGTTAGTGATAGGCGTATACCCACAATATTTAATTAGATTGAAACGATACATAATAATGCAATTTTCTTAAAGGGTTTTAACAAAATGAGATTTTAGTATTCTTAAACGCTTTTTTTGATTATTATTACTTTTAAAAAGGCACTAAATAATAGAATTTGTCTACAAATTCACAAAAATATATAAAATACATCAAGAGAATATGAAAACAAATTTTATTTATTTGACAAAAAAAATATGTTGCAGGTAGCACATCGGTGTCATTTAGTTTATTATTTTCAATAATAATAGATTTC
Source organism: Rhaphigaster nebulosa (assembly GCA_948150685.1). NCBI lineage: Eukaryota > Metazoa > Arthropoda > Insecta > Hemiptera > Pentatomidae > Rhaphigaster > Rhaphigaster nebulosa. The sequence continues at coordinate 59,422,770 of OX411311.1, forward strand.
TGTAATCGACTATTAAAACAAAGTTTAACTCCTCCCCCTCAACATTTAACCTCCCCCTCAAAATTTAACCTCCCCCTCCTCAAAATTTGAGATTTTACGTTTCTAGATACGTAGGATCCAAATATCGAATAAAAAAAAATCCGTACGTCGTCCGCGGATTTTCGCTACAGGAACGATTTTCTTGAGATTTGGAAAAAAGTCACTGACCACCCCAGGATGATCCTACTTTATGATAGAGATAAGCATATAATAAATCTAATAATAGTTTTTTTATTTAATAATAACAGTTTTCAAAAGGTGATAAAATTCACTACAAAACCAAAAAAAAAATCATTTAAATCGCACCAGTATTAGCTGAGATGTAGCGTAGTGAACTTTGTAGACTGTCTCCGCTGTCCCCGGCGCTACATTTGGCCTCCTGAATTGTCAATTCCGGATTCCTGGCTTCCTCGCATCTCTCTACTTCGATCTCCCTTGGAGTATTTCTCCAATTCCTCCAGCTTCTTTGTCTTTCTTTTTTCTTTTCTCACTGAAGTGCGCCACCAATATTTTCATCTGTATCATTTCACCCTCTGATTACATGTTCTGCCCATCTTAGCCTACCTGCTCTGATGAAGTTTATTTCGAACACTTAACAGTTTACGGCGATCATCAAGAGACAAGCTTCAAATTTCTGTTCCATAGGTGCCTACTGCTTGCTGAACTTGGAACATATGTTTTATAAAATATTCTTCACATATTCCTATTGTAAACGGTTCATCTTTGTTTAGTTATTTGATTACTCAAAAACATTCCAACTTTCCCGAAACATTCCAAATGCTCATTTGAAAGACAATCTAATTATCTGAACTGTAAACCAAAGCGATGGGTAAAGTCCCGTGAATGGACGGATCAGATATCTTTGAAATATTACTATTTGAAAATAATAAACCATTATATAATAATTTGCTGGGTTTTTTTAATTAATGGACTATTCCGTGTAAGTCACGTATATTTCGTAGTGTATATTTCGTACCGCATGACATCTTTGACGGAGGAATTAAAACTTTTATCATAAAATCCTAAGTTCTGACTTAAAATTAAAAAGTTAGCATTTATATATTTTTGAAAATACCGTAACTATTCAAGGATGAAACTCTTAAAAAGCTATCGATCCCGAGATGTGCTTATTTATCAATTAAAGAAATGATCATTAGGTTTTAGTTAATTATCTAAAATAACTGTGAAGTGAATAATTAAATGATTTTCTATCTAGTTATAATTATCTATCTATCTATCTATATATGTGTATATATATATATATATATATATATATATATATATATATATATATATATATATATATATTCACTATCATTCCGCTTGCAAACGAATAAAGGTCGCTGATGTGCTTCAGAGAATAAAGTTTTTTTAAACAGAAAAATAATCAGAAAATTAGATCTCTTTGGATTCAAAGAGTCCTGTTATCTCGGAAATCTGCATATCAGTCTAATTCAGCCAATTTCATTCCCTTATTTTGTCGGTTTCAGTTGGAAATGTCGGATTATTTGGATCATTGCATTAACTGTTTTTAAAATTGTAAGGAATAAATATTTTTCAAACTTGACACCTTTTGATTGTTTTCACTCACAATGGGCTAATTCCTTTGAAATAAACTCTTTCAAACATTAACAAAAGTATATAATATTCTAAGTTTATAATAATAGTATATAATATTCACTTTATTTCTCGTAAACCTATTTTTTTTCACTATTTTTTATTAACCCTTGGTAAAAGTTCTTCTGGGTATTTCTAGTTCTGCTTTCAGCAGTAGAGCATGCTGCTCTTGTTGCTATTGCTGCTTTGGAAAGGAGGTAATATCCAAAGAAATGTGGCAGCAAGACTACGAACCTCACAAAGTGTGGTAAGTCGCGCATGGAAATGTTACCAGGATAGCGGTTCCTTTGAATATACACATTGTGGATGACGTCAAAGATCTACAACAGTACGACAAGGCCGATATTTGACTGTCAGGGCTCGAAGGAATCGCTTCAACACTTACCGAAGACTAGCTGATGATTTGTTTTCTGCCTCTTATGTGCGAATTAGCCTTCATACAGTTAGAAGAAGGATGATAGAGCATGGATTGCACCGGCCAAGACCTCTGCGCTTTCCAGGGCTCACCCCCAGCATGAAGTTAAAAGACTTCAATTCGCTCGGATTCACTACTGATCGTTCCTGGTATATTGCCTTTTCACAGTTGTGTCTAAATTTGTTTTGCACTACGATCCAAAGCGAGAAAGAGTTACCAGAAGGTCTGGTGAGCGGTGCAATCCTTTCCTGGTCTTGCCTGTTTACCCGTTTGGAGGAGGCTCAATTACAGTGAGGGTTGGTATATCCTCAGGCCCTGGAACAGATGGTGTTATGAAATGAAACTATGACTGCTCAGCGTTACTCAAAAAACAACAAAGTGTAATTACTTGTTAAAATAAGTAAACTGGAAACAAAAAAAAATTACGTGATTCCAAATTTTAAAGTACTGTAGTCAAAAATGAACTAAATCAATCATGATAAAACTATAAAAACGATAGCCCTTATTATGCCCAACAAAATTATACTTGTTTCATTGCAAAATTAAATCACTTTTCTTGAAAAAAAATAAAATTCCAACCTGTATTTCGAATGTTTTAATGCCTTTAGGACAATTTCACTCCAGTAAATAAATCATGAGCAGTCAATATTTTGACAATTTTAAAAATGAATTGAATTTTTTTAAATTTTCAACGTGTTTTTATAGATGATTACAATTTTGCAGTTTAAACAAAAGCTAATGTGTCAACGAAATTTGAATCAAATTAATCGTAATATACAGCATTGGAATCATTATGTAGGTAAGTTTGCAAATATTTTTGCTTGAAAATTTAACCGCACATATATAGTTGTATTCGCAAAAAAAAAAATAGTGAGCATGAGGCTGGTGGCAAAATCTAAATTCTTCTCTGAAGAATTATATATGCAGTATAATATGTATACGTATTATATCATAGTATATTGCGTATATATGAATACATTTATAAATTAGTTTTAAGAAAAGTGATTGTAATTTTGCAATAAAACAAGTCTCATTTTGTTGGGCATTAAAAGGGCTATAATTTTGTATAGTTTCATCATGATTTATTCAGTACATTTTTCTCTATAGTGCTTTAAAATTTGGAGTCAAGGATATTATTTTTTTTTTTTTTTTTGCAATTCACTTGTTATAAACAATTAATTGCACTTTAAAAAATATTTCATGTTGCAGCTTGTTCACCATTATTGTTTATTTGAGTTTTATCTGACCACTAGAAGCGAAGATATTCGCGAAAAACTGAATAAATTTTTTTTTTTAATCGTTAAATAAAAAACCCCGTCATCTAATCTAGACAAGACAATTTATTTTCCCGGATTCCCGAGGAAATGCTACATATTATATATTTTTCCAGATTTTTCCAACTTTGGAAAATTAAATGTTAATGAGCCCTGGATACCGAATTAAAAATTAAGGATAGATTAAAACTTGATAGTGCTTGTTATTTAGCAGTTACAAAATTACTTATCGTTATTACTTATCGGTCTTCTTTCTTGAAACTTAAAGGTTATAATTTACGAAATATCTTACTTCCTACTGTTTTCTTACTTTATATCGTATTTGTAATTTCTTGGAATATATTATTGAAATACTATATGATATATACTTCATGGGTGAAAAACATGACCGCTTACAATTAGGTAACAATAACGCTTTGAGGCTTTTGAAAATTTTGTATTTTCAAAAAGTCTTCTTTATATTCAAGGACAAATATGATGAATTTCACAACAGTCATCTGTTCCTCAACAAGTAAATACTTCCTATTGTATTTGGTAATAACGTAAAATATTTGGGCCGAGGAAAGATGAGTCAATTTGAGAATATAGACAAATACACAGCGCTGAATTGCGTGAATCGCGCTCGATAAATACAAGTGAGGTGGAAGCTTTGCGGTGAATTAAATGAGCTTGCTAAGTCATAACGAACAAACCACTAAATGGGCAATCAGCGCTAATCCGACAGGTAGGCATCCTAAGGATCGAAGGTTCTAATAAGTACAACTATATTTCCTGTTGTATTTAAATTGGTAGGGATGTTTATGCTTATTGGTTTTTCTGCTGGTCAGCTGTTTTAGAATAGCTGTAGGATAGACGAAGTAAGTAAATATTTAATGAATTTCTTTTGTAGTTCTTCAGGTTTTATGGGATTTGGTGTGGTATAAATATGGAGGCTCTAAAGTTAAAGCCTAAGCAGTAACAATGAATAAGCACAAAAATCTCACTCTCTCACTTTTTATTTATTATAAAAGTTGTATTTCGTTCAATATGTCTATAATGAAGTTCCTTTATTAATTGACTAAAATTAATTTATGTTTCACGCTTTGTAATAATTTAATAATAATAATTTAACCAAGCATTTATTGAAACTAAAACTATTTCCGTAAAGCTATAATTTTTTTCGTTTTATTATTATTATTTGTAATACTCCCTCATCCTGACTTTCCAACTCTACTATGCATATTCCCATTATCTTTCCACTTTTGATAATTGGAATATTTTGATTTATCTTCCGTTCTAGATACAATTTACAAAGTATCTATGATGCAATTAAAATCAATAAAAATGTATAAAACGAAATTACAGTGCTATCTGAAATATTAAGAAAATTATTAGAAAATCTCTCTATTTTAGAAGTATCGATATTGTCCTAATATCCTTTAAAATGTTAATTAGCAGTAATCCCAAGGATTTTTGAATATATTATTTATTTCAGTAATGAGAATTGAAAAAAATCTTTACTCTTTTGTTGGATTTTATATTTAATTCCTATTTGTTAATGTAGTAATTTAAATAAATGTAATATAATAATATATTAATGTTTTAGCAATATTTATTTATCATAAAAATTGACAAATTGATACCTATTTGTAGATTAGGAACCTGATGAAGAGACAACTTGGGCTCGAAACGTTGTTGAGAATACAAATACAACATCCTTAGCTAGTTTACCTCCATTTTCATTGTGTGTAGATGTCTTGTAGTAATGTAGCGCCTTTAGTTGATGCATCTTTTTTAGACTGTTGATGTGAGATGTTCTGTATTTTTCTGCATATGTGTGATCTTGTTTTGTGGCGAAACGTTTACTGGTTAGCTGTTTTCCGGTAAAGCATTTTTGGAATCATTCAAATATGTATATCCTAACAATTAATAATTAATTATTTCATTATTATTATTATTATTATTAAATTATTTATGTTTTTATAGTTGTTGCTCTTTTATATCAATAAATCTTCAACAATATCAGACCCCGATTGCAATTGCTTCTCGTCGAATTTAAATTTAAGTTCGAACTTTGTTATCAATCTATATTGAGCTGAAAAGGTACCTTTAAGTATTGAACTGTGGAGGAGGAGCTCCAAGGTTGGTATTAAATATTCATGAGGAACAGACCCAAACTGACAGTTGGGATAAATAGAGCAATTCCCATCTTTTCACTAAAGCTCCCGAATTTCACTTGAAATCCAAAATTTATTTCAATTGTTGTAACCATGATTCTGTTCAAATTTGATTCATTCTTAAATTCTCCAAAAAACAGGCTATCTACAAATAAATATTCCAAAGAAAAACTAATGTGGTGCAATTGCGTACAAGATTTTACAAAGTTCTGTTTTAAATGACTGTAAAATCTTTATTTTTGATATTAGATTGGTCCGTTGTTTTTAAAAATGTTTCTTAAAATATTTTGATTAAATATTACATTCAAGCCTTTGTTTCAATTACGTAATTTTTTTTTATGAGATTGATAGTTCAATTTTATAGTTCCTAATGCGCACTTGCGAGGGTAAGTGCGTACGAGGGTATCTGGAAGACATTCAAGTAGTAGCGGTTTTGTCTGAGATTCATATTTTACAATCTTCATTGAGCCATGGAAGAGGGACGTAAAACATAATTGAATAAATGTATTGGAACAACAAATTTTATTTCAATGCGCGGGTCCGGAGTTGCTCCGGCAAAGCATTGGGTAGGTAGGATAAGTTCACACCACATGCACTTGTCCCACAACAGAGATATGCACTTACCCCTACTATCATGTTTTGCGGCTGACAAGCGCTTAAAAACCAAAAAAACTGTCTTTGAAAAATGTAAATCATAGAGTATTTTGAAGAACAGCTTCAGAAGGTTCTGCTTACCGCAAAAATTGAAAAAAAATCCGGCCTAGTGGTGAATAAATACCGATAAAGCTATACTGCAGAAGTTGAAAGATACCACTTTTTCAATAGGTTGGAACTTACAGTTTTTCAACTCTTTATACTTTTCCTTAGCGAAATCTCGTGGCTGATTTCTGATACATCATTGTTTCGAATTCATGTTCCGTAAAGGGCAGCTCTTACAAGTTTAGGGTTTGGATTTAACGAGGCGATTACGCACTTACTTCACATTGCCTTAAAAGTTTTACAGAACGAAGATCCATTATGCTCAATTACTATCTCAAAGATCATGCATAAAATACGATTTAAACAGGGCTTGATTGAAAATAATTAAACCACAGATTAGCCAATCTTTGATATCACGGGTTATTTTTTAATTTTTATCCTGGTGGTGTTGAACAGAGAATTGTAGGCCTGGTAATTTTATGCTTTCAATATTCCTATGGTAATAATATTCGAAAATCATCAAAAGAATAAAGTTTCGTTGATGAAAATTCTCTTAAATTTTGAATTATTCATTAATTAATTTGTATTTAATTTTATATAAAAATATTTTATATTATTATATAATATGTAATTATATATGATTATATCATCATATATAATTATGTATTTTATGTATTTTATATATTTGTGTGTGTGTGTATATATATATATATATATATATATATATATATATATATATATATAATTTATTTAAAATCTGCCATTTCCAACTATTTCATTGGAATCCGACCTTGCCTTAAATTATTATTCGACAAATTCTAAAAATACCAATTTCCATTCGCCTCGTAAAAAGAAAATTTGAATATTTCGATAGATATTGTTCATTTAATCCGCCAATTATTTTAAATGAATTTCTACAAATCCTAAAAACTCATGCCGCCTAACAAGACCATTTACGGAGAATTGTTCTGTGAGCTCTGATTTACATAAATATCAATTTTTCTCACAGGTTTAAGTGAAACACTGATTTTTTTTTTTATACTTGTCGATTCTGTTGTAATTAAAAAAATTATATAATTTTTAGATGATGAAAGTAGAATATCGGAGGGGTATAGATTTTAAAATAATTTGTCAAGCAACAATATTGATTGCACATCATATTGTATATTGTGCTCCGGTTTATAAAGGGAGAAAAATTTAATTTTAAACTTTTACAAAACTTTCTGGGCTAAGTTGTAGGGTAAAGTTTGGTGCATCTTGCCTACCCAGTTTCAAGCTGATTTTCAGACTTTGTATATTCATGAATTCATTTTACTCATTAGCTGAATCTAATTATCTCCTGTATAATAAAATAGATCAGTTGAGTGAAGTATTTAAAAAAAAATAATACTTAGTATTAATCAAATTTTGTACCCGAATAAATAGCAAATAATACAAAATATTTTAAAAATTACTAATTATTTTATTATTTACTAAATCATTTACCAATAATATTATTTTAAATATTACTATCAAGATATTTTTATTTAAATACTTTTTCTTTTTTAACTGCTTTTTTTTATTATTGTCTAATTTATATTTTTTCATATCTCCATTGAGTATTTATTGTTTTTTCTTCTAACTCTTCTTATTTCATTGAAAAAGAATAATAAATAAATAAACATTAAGTAATGTAATTATTTTTTCTCATAAAATACTTTAATCTGTTGTGTTAGTATAAATTGATTTTCGTTTATGAACTTTAAATCAATGTGACTTTTAGAATATTGAATTTTTTTTTTTTTAAGTTTAGATCCTTATTTAAACAACATACTTAAATTTTAAATACTATAACAAATTTGCAGAAAAAGTTAAATTGTAGTTATCATTACAAAGATTTTATTTAAAGTTTAATGTTTGTTTAATTTAAAATTAAGTAGTAGTCAAATTTTCAACTTAAATAAATGGCGAATAATACTAAAATTTTTACAGATTGCTAGTTATTTCATTGTTTAATAAATAATTCAGTGAATAATATTATTTTAAATATTAGTGTGGAATTTTTTTATTTGAATACGTTTACTATCAGAATTTCGTTTTTTTTTTTATCATTCTTAAAACGTTAGAAATAATAAAACATTTCAAGAAATTTTTTTTTTGTGCGATTATTTCTTCAGTTCTACGCTAGATAGTAAGCAAGTTGTATTCGAAAATTTATACTGTTTAATCAATCTACACTATAATGAACTGGTTAGAAATAATTACAGCGATTTTTGCGCTCGAATGATTATCCAATAGACTTTTTATGAATATTATCAACATTGCGGTAGTTAAATTAAAACAAAAACTATGTTCTCATAAGAGGACAGGGTATGGGTACTAAAGCAGATGTGTTTTTGTTATAGGCGAGCAAAAAGAGAATTGCAGTTGAAGTCCCTGTTATACGAGATTTTTTATGCCGTTTTAGTAATGTATTATGTAGGGTCTTATTATAGAGGACTAAAATTATTTAGTGATTTTAAGCAGACTCGTTCTACTAGAAAAATCTGCATATTACTGAGAAGATTTTTAGAAGTGTATTCCTTTTGAATATGATAAACTTGTCCTTATACCATATCATGATACTGAATTGTAAGTTTATGTTGTAAGTAACCTTTCGCTGTCCGAATCCTTTTTGTTTAATAGTTTTTTTTTTTCAGTTCCCCCTCCATAGTAATCTTATAAAAGAAGGGTTAATTTACACATTTATATGCTCCATGCCCTTAGACTTTCATTTAAAGTACAGTATGATTAATCTTGTAGCGGGTGTGTTGTATTGGCTAGGAGTTTACGATCGGCTAGCGTGAGCAGAGAGTTCATACTACACAATAGTTTAGTTTTAGTGTATAATAAAACATATTAATACGCATGATAATTAATACTAAGCATAAGTATTAATAAAATAGGTCAGTAACGACATAGCATTAACTCTCAGATACTAAGTCAAAATTTGAAATGTCCAACGTACACATCAATATGTTCATATCCTTAAGTTGAATAAGGTGGTAAAAAGAAATGTGGATGGTCAGTTTTTTAAAAGGATTTGAAGAATACCCAAGGATTGGAGAAAGTAGGAGTTCCAAACTTTGAAAAATGATTTTATCGAAATGCATTATGGGTGCATTCCCCCTTTCTCCCGTGGTCTCTTCATTTTTTTTTTTTAATTTATCATATTTGCTTAGTGCGTTGCAATGAATTTGCAAACATGTTATAATATAATAAAAAACAAATGAATATAGATCAAGTATACACATGCATTTATGGCACATGTGTTAAATAATATGTACTAAATAAAACAGTTAACCTAACTTACTGAAATGATTTTATTTAATCGTTAATGCCGGTCTATAATTTCATCAACTCCACAGATATATACGTAAAACAAACACCAGACAGTGGATTAGGAATGTTTATATTAAAACCAGCTTTCCATTTCAATTTAGTTTTAGATAAAGGTAGTTTTAGGTTAAAAGCAGGTTTAACTGCTTTAATCAGCAGTTACAGCCTCTGGTATGTGGCTGCTACTGCTTAGTGAGGTCATAAAGATATTTCAATTCAGTTATCAGGTGGCAGATCTTATCTCAGACTATTCTGTTCCTGTTTCCTTTCTTTTAAAGCTTATTTAATATAACTGTAAAAGATTATCTATGAAATTGATGGTTACTACTGGTCTCATAACTAAATAAAAAAAATCAATTATTATGTTTTTGATAATAAAAATTATGGAAAAATATCTGAATCGATGTATGATAAATTAAGTAAAAATTAATTCAATTTGATAATGTGTATAGTTAATATTTATTACATAAAAATATAATTAAAATTAGAAGAAATATTCCAACGTTTTTAATTAATACGCATTACATAGCTGACGATGTGTACCACACTTTTCTATTACACTACTGTACCGAGATCGAAGATACTCGAAGATGAAACTCACTGTGATAGTAAATGTATAGAATTGACACTGATAAAGATCTCTCCTGACTCTGAGGTGATCCTGGGTCAAACGGTAGTATTCAATCCTAAGGCTGAGAGAATCATCTCATTTTTGTCTTCCACGTGGAGATTACGGGTGTTAATAACAAAAAATATATCGATTTACATCGTATAGATGTAATTTAAATATAGTAATTTTTAAATATATCACTATATCGAGCCTGGATATTTTTAATTTCTTAAAGGGATATACACATATCGATATTTCTGTCCCGATATAATTATGATATTGTTTTTATAATATATATATTTCTGTGCCGATACAATTAACATATTGTTTTTATTATGTTCATTTACATCAGTATTTAAATAATAATGAACAGGTTTGATCTTCTTCCAATTAATATAGACTTTTTTCTGATTTTATAAAAATATTATCGATATTTTTAAATATGGATATTTTTATGCCGATATTATCAATATATCGATATTGGTAGCCTTTATCGATATCAATATCAATACCGATATTTTACTTTCGACATCCCATTCCAAGAACAGTCACTATAGATAGTAACACGAACACACATATATATATATATATATATTATATTTTAAAAATAAATTTCGATATTACGATATCTCGGAAAAAATATCGATGGGGACTGGTCCTCGTGCAACATTGACCATCAGTCATCCTTATTCCGAGCTGCCACTTTTATATTCCGGATCCCAAACCTGGATAATAGGGCCTCCTCAGACACACCATCCATTCCTCCACAACCTAGATCTACCTCTCCTTCGATAGTCACGGATCCTTTCTTCGAGCATTTCTCTGGGATCTGATCTTCAGGCATTCTTACGACAAGTCCAGCCCATCGGAGGCAATGATTTTAAGTATATTACGATCTACCTCAGACGAAGTACGTTGCCAGTCACTTGAAATATTTATATGTTCTGTCACGGTAGACAATATATAGAACACATGTGAGAGAAATGGGGAGGTTACAGTGAAAAGTTTTGAAAAAAAGGGTTAACAAATTGTGGGAAAACGTCTTAACTGTTGGCCTAGTTTTGTGCGTCCTTATTCTGTACATTGAACCCATTGGGGTGGGATATTAAAGAACTGAAAACTGATTAAGACTATGAGAATTAATTCCAGCTGAACAGTGAAAGAGGACTATTTCAAGAGTAAATGATAGAAGTGAGTTTAGTTATGGTTATTTGTTATAGCTTATTTTAAAGGAATTTTCTCATATATTGACTTATTTGCAGATTGTGTAAATATTACAGCATTGAAATTCTGTATTTATTAAATTGTACAAAGTTAGACTAAATGTTTTTGTTTTTTTTAATTGGTGAATTATTACTAAATTAAATTTTTAGAATATTTTACATTTATTTAGACAAGTCTGGTTGAACCCGCTCCCCCCTCCACTGGGCTAGCGCAACAAATCAGATATCTAACCAAAAAGTAGTACGTTACAGTACTGGTCGAAACAAATCTGATGCATACATGTAAGAAGGTGCTATTTTTTCCCAGTGTATGGGCTTCTGCTGCTGTTCTGCCTGCTTCTCGTTTCCAGAACTCCCGGAATGACTGGGAACCTTGGAAAATACTATTGCTCTAGATGAATTTAATGATATAGTGAATTTCCTGAACAGGAGGGTTTCTAAGTAATTTCAGAACTTATTAAAGTAATAAACATTTTATAGTATTAGAGCTAATTTTCTTAAAGATTTTCTTTTATAGCGGATATAATATGACTGTAATAAAAGTTATATTGAAAACCAAACTGCAAACAGGAGAGATGTGATTTGATGTCAAGATATGAGTTTGTCACGTGCTGTGGACTTTTACCGGCTGAAAAGTTTTAAAGTCATTTTTAATCTATTCGAAATCAATTTCAAGTTCAGAATGACTAAATCTTAATTTCGAAGGTTATTTTCAAGGATTTTACAATCCAATGATTGTAATAATAAAAATAAAAAATGATATTGTAATCCAGAGACTGATATTTTAACAGCGTGTAAGATTCAGTGCATGAAAATATAATGACCTTACTTACTTTATTATAAAGCAAAACATGTATGTGAAATCGATTATGATTTGTGTGAGCTATGTCAAGGGCATCGAAAAAAAAAAATTGTAATATTAAAAATAAAGAAATGCTGTTGCTATTTCACCAATTTATTTATTACGATCCATATTTTCGGCCTACAAGCCATCCTCAGGCATCTTAAAATTATTTAAAATACATATAGTGTCATATTTAAGTCCAATCCGGACCGGAAATCGGTGAAATAGCAACAGCCTGCCTTTATTTTTATATATTAAAGTATTCACCTAAATAAAAAAAAAAATATAAATTGTAATAACTTAATGGGCTTTTGATTCTTTTAAACATTCGACGCAGTTAGGAATATGTTTATTTTGGAGCATTCTAGGGAATTAATGTTGTAAATTTATTGCAGAAGGTATTGTTCACTAACATTCTCGATAATGCTTGCAAAGGTTTCATAAAAATATCCCAAAGCTAAATATCTTTCCCGATTCTAAGTTGCTAATCCAGATGTTCCCTCTAAAAATGCCAAGATACGAAAATTCAAAAGGAATTCTGCTTCTTTTGTCACTCTGGAACGAAATTTCATCCAATATTTATTGTTGAAGAGGCAGCGGAGTACTCTTTTTAATGATATCTACTAAATTTTTAATTGTGTATTTCTGATAATAAAAGTTTATTAGATAAACAAAAAAAGTCATCTAGAAGACTCGGTTATGATTAGTAGAATAGGCGCCTACAAATTCGAGATGAAAACAGTCCAGGTTAAAAAAACAGCTGGTAGAGGATTTCATTGAGCTAAAATACTTCTAGTTTATCGGATCATCGTTTCTCAACGTATTTACATTTGCGGACCCGCCAAAAAGTTTTGCGAAACATCGCCAATGGAATCAAATAATAGATATTTATATAAGGATAATAAAGAGCGGAGTATCTCAGTGGTATGGCACTGTTTTACCATACTCCTGGTCTCGGGTTCAAGAGCGGCTGAGCCAGATAATTATTTATTCTGTTATCAGCCGTGGATCGACCCTGTGGGAACGGGAGACCCTCCTGGGGATCATACAACCTCTATAAAGTAGGTATCCTTAATTGGGGAAAAAACCTGGCAGTTGAGCGTGATCTCGGCCAAATCACCTCCTTACACAACCGTTGGCTTAGAAACAGTACGGTCCTTACCTAGTATTGAACCCAATGCCCTTTATGGGTTGTAGTGGTACAGGTTTAAAAAAAAATAATTGCTTATTTGATTCAAAACGAATAATTTTATTTACCTATATTTTAAATGATGAAAACACAGTCTAATTATATAACAATATAATTCACCAAAAGGTAAATCTTCCATTGCCAGTTAGGATAAAAAATCGCGAGAAAACAGCGTTTTCTAAAAAGGTCGCTGGCAATGCAAGGTTTTAACTTTTGGTTTCAAAAATTCTCCATCTATATTTCAGAGAGTGCTGGGAAACATGATTAGAAGACATCATTTGGATAAATTTTGAGTCAGTTTATGGATGATTTCTTGATATTTTCCAATTCTTTTGATGAACATCTAAAACATACCGAACTGTTTTTGATGGTGCTAGGAAAGAGGGATTCAAACTGTAATTAGCGAAATGTGTTTTTGCGAAACCTACTTGGATCACGTAATTGAATGGGGCAAGGAATATCCCATCACTGATAATCTTACTGCAATAAAAATTTTTAGACGACCTCAAACCAGAAAAATGGTTAGTCAATGGTTAGGAAAAATTAATTTCTACCAAAACTTTATAGATCATTGTTCTCAGAGATTAGTTCCATTGCACAACTTATTGAAAATAGGCGTGAAATTTAATTGGATTGAACAATGTGAGAATAGTTTTAAAGAAATGAAATATATTTATGCTCAACACCGATTTTGGGTATTTTCAATGCAGAAACGGAAATGGTAATAGAAGTAGATGCAAGCCAAGTAGGTGTAAGAGCAGTCCTGAAACAACCTCAAGAAGATGGAATTCTACACCCAGTTGGATACTTTTCATAAAAATTAACTCCAAGCCATATAAAAAAAGAGATAATGTATTTGGAATGTTTGGCGATTAAAGAAGCAACTTTGTACTGGCCATATTTGATCGGTAATGAATTCATAATAATAATATCAGATCATAAATTACTGATGAATTTGAACTCAAAATAAAGAACTGATGAGGCAATGGGTGATTTAATGTTGTATTTATCTCAATACAACTTTAAAATATTATACGAGGAAAAAAAAAAAAAAAAAGCCTGTACCACTACAACCCGATAAGAGTCTTGGAATCAGTACTTGGTAAGGACTGTTTCTAGGCCAACGGTTGTGCAAGGATGTGACTCGGCCAAGATCACGCTCAACCGCCAGGTTTTCCCCCAATTAAGGGTACCCATTTTATAGAGGCTGGGTGAGCCCCAGGAGGGTCTCCCGATCCCACAGGGTCGATCCTCGGCTGAATACAGAATAAATAATTCTCTGCCTCAGCTGGTCTCGAACCCGGAACCTTGAGATAAGTAACGCAGTGCCTTACCCACTGAGCTACCCCGCTCCCTATTATACGAGGAAGGAAAAGATAATGTGGAAGCCGATGCTTTATCCAGAAATCCAGTTCTGGAAAGTTTTAAAAATGAAAACGATTGTTTAAAGGTAGTCAACGTTATCCAGATTAGAGAAATATTGAAAGATCATAAAGAGGAAATAGAAACATCCAAAGACACTAATAAAGATAGTGAAACCATGTTCAGACTAATAAATAATAGGAAACGTATGTTCGTTTCTACAGACTTTGGTCTGTATTTAATCGATAAGATCCATCACTTTTATGGCCATATTGGCAGTAAGCAAATAGCTGAAAATCTACGATCATTTTATTGATTCAAAGCTACGGATCGCTTGGTAAATCAGTATTATAAATAATGCGAGGTCTGTGTGAAAAATGTCTAGATCCGGTTGACCGATTGGGTTTTTATCGAAATTATGTTAATTGCTGCAATAGGAGGGTTTGGTGAAAACAGATCAGTTCACAAATACATGCATTTATTGGTGGATCATTTTCCGAGGTATGCATAGATTTTAACATCAAAAAGACGAATTGCGAATGATTTTATAAAATTAATAGGACCAATTTCTAGAAGGTGATTTAATTTTTGTTGGGGCCCTCTGTATATGTATTTTTTTCTATGCTTAGGTATATTATTTATAAAATAACATTCAAATAGGTTTATACAATTTTTGTTTACGGCTAAGAATAAGTAATAGTATTTTGTAATTTCGAGAGGGAGGGAGGGGGAGTCCGGACCCCATGTACCTCCCTACGCCACTGGTCAGAAATTTGATGTTTAAATTTCTATTATCGTTATCCTATATTTCTTGAGCGATTCTAGAAGTTTTTTAAAATTTATTGTTTGAATAGACTGCTTCGCTCTTTAAAACAGCCTTTTAATATTAGAGCAATACTTTAAAAGATGTAAAATTTGACAAACACACTAAAATAACTTCTACGCAGAGAGTAAATAACTGTCCACTCGACTTTGAAAAGTGTATTCTGGAGCATCTTAACAAAAAAAAGTAATAAAACAATTAAATAGTAGTCTTGATTCACATGTACTATTGACTAACCTAGTATAATGGCTTTACAATCTCAGAAAAATTAGCGAAATTACCTAAAAACTCACCCGGTTAAACTTTGTACAGAAGAAAAGAAGAACACTTTAGACCACTAATGTTTCCCTTTGTATAGTTTTTTCTTTTATTTTCTATCCATTTGAGCGGCTTAGTAACTGTCATTAATTAGTTTAAACTTTTCTAAAGGAGATACTCTTTTTATTTTTAAACACTTTAAACTGTTCATTTATCTTCTTAAAGAAGTGTTTCTTCTAAATGAAATAGATGACAATTTCAAGTTTTCACTTCATAAATAAAATTTTGACGTATTAAATCCAGGAATGTATAATAAAAACGGAAGAATTTGTGTTTTTATGCGTGTGTGTTTATGTGGTATAAAATTAGAGATTTATGGGTAATTATTAGTGGATTACAAAACTATGTCTTGCAATATATTGAGAATGCAGGGATTGAAGGAAGTAATTCAGATTAAGTAGTTGTAATCAAATAAGGGATAAATTAAAGAGATGCCAGGCGGTCCAGCAATTTCAATATTTCGGACAAAGAAATACGCACAAGGCCGGGCTGGATACCAGGAGAGCCGGGGGGTGAAGGTCGAGATTGCCGGCGGGCCACTCAAGCAGTAATAAAGATAAGCAAAATTAAAAGCACCATAAAAACTAGATAGGCCCGGTCGACAAGGTATAATAAAATCTACCACCCTATGATAGAGAAAATAGGAACAATAGAGAAAAAAGTTCAAACATTTCGAAGAAATACTTATAGCGTCAACCAATCAGAAGACCCAAAATGAGAGTGGGGACAAAATGTAATTTTAAAGAATGAGAAGGGGAAAAGAGAGAGAACAGGGAGAGGATACAGAACTTAGGGGAGTTCTAGCTAGAAGGTAGAAGAGTGAGGTTCGGAAGAGTTCTAAGGAGAAAATAGAAGCGTGAGGTTTGAGAGAGTTCTAGCTAGAAGGTAGAAGAGTGGTGTTCTAAGAGTAGTAGGAGAGCAGTCCATCTGAGACGGAGTCCGTGAGTTTGACGGCAGAGTAGCAGACCGCTGCAGAAGAGAAACCTAGACAATCGAGCGGCGAAGTAGCGAAGCGGCGTGCGTACGAGACGGTGAAGGCAACAATAAGATAAATACTAGTCCTTTCATTCAATGTGTACATTAATGTCTAATATTATTTGGCATCCGAGTAAGATTTCAAATAAGTAAGTTCTCCCAGTATTCTCAAATACATTTATTAAAGTCCATAGATTTTTAGAATGAAGTCAATTCATGTTGTGAATTATTAACCAGCAGTTTAATTAATAACGCAACTTAAATAAAGTAAGATTTTCTATCAAAATCTACTTGATTGAATTAGTAAACGCGACACACTTGGAAAGGATCTCCAATGGTATTTATAATACCCCAAGCTAGTGACCATAGCAGGGGGAGTCTGCGGACTCTAGCCTTTTAAGTTAAAATATAGTTTGATTGATCGGTTCCCTTCTGGAACCGATGCAAATTCATAGCATATTAGATAAGTAAATTATGTAAATGTGATTTCTGGAACTCCCACCTGCCTTAGAAAAGCAGTTAGCCAGAAACATAGCAGTCTAATAGGTTGGTACAAAAGTATTTGTATGCAAGTATTTAATTGTGTATACCAACTGTCTCTACCTTTCATTCCATTTTATAAATTTCATTGATAATGCTGGAAGAAAAAATTGTCATTCGTGGTCTTCTGAGGTACTACGGGAAAAAAGGATTAAGCGCGAAGGTAGCTGCTGAGGAAATTTGTGCAGTGGAAGGTGAAAATGTGAATCTTAATACAGTAGCGTTTTGGTTCAGGCGGTTCAATTCTGGGAACAGCATCCTTCAAGATAATGGTTTGTGTTGGTGGAATTACGAGGATGTTTTGCTCTTTGATCTGGTTCCAGATGGCAGGGCTACTGATGTTTAGCTTTGCTGTGAACAACTCGAAAGACTAATCTATAGTTTTAAAAGTGGAGTCTCCTGCTTTGGTCAATCATATTAAAGTGATGTTTCAGCAAGGCAATGCTCCTGCCCATCGTTCACTCTTCATCAAAGAAAGATTCTCAGAAATGGAGGGTATTAGCATCATACCCCACCCTCATTACAGCACTGTTTGTGGTCTTTTACGATCAATGGCACATTTTATGAAAGGCTGGCTGTCAATTCAAAAATAATAGGAATGTCAAATCAAGGAGTTTTTCGCCTTGAAACCAAGGACATCCAAATTCAACTTCTGATAGAAAGATGGGCTAATGTTATTGGCAATGATGGCCTATATTTTAAAGAATAATTTTAATGTGCAGATTTCACACTGAAATTAAAATAAAACTTATTCTATGCTCAAAGACTTTTGAAACAACCTAGTAAAGTCTCAGAAGTAAATAACTAAGCTGTCAACTTTTCCAGGGTTCAGGACTGAATAACATAACATCTCATTAATAGAAACCAGAAATAATGCATCACTCCATAGCAGTTGGGCGCATCAGTGGAAGTAGAGTAGGTGATATTAGCATGCACTAATACTTATGATATTAAAGAAATGCAAAATAATTAAATCATCAAAAAATGATGAAAATATAAATCACATCACAGACACACATCTAGAAAATATTTTAGTACTGGCGCGAAAGTTTATTTAAAAAAAAAAATTGCCAATAGACTTTATCAACGTGATAATTAGGAGAAAAATAGTAGAAACAAATTTTATATGTTTTAGATAAAATCGCTATGTAGCAACATGGTGAAAAAAAAATTCATAAACGTTCCGAAAAGGGACAATTTTTGGATATTCCGTAACTTAAAACGTATAAAATCGTATTTTGAGTGGGATAGGGAGGGGAGGGTTTATAAGTACTTTTTTTTTCTTGTTCGATGACAATGTTTCACTATTGAAAATAATGAGCCAAAAAACAGGTCGGAAAACAATATTTTAATTTCGTTCCATATGCTATTAACATTTTGTATGCAAGATATGATAATAATATACTTTTTTTTTAATTAATCTTAATTGGAATTTGCATTAAGGCTTATAACTGTTTGATGTTGAGATTAAATCTGATGGTCGTTGCTGTTTCCTTGGGTCGTGGGCCACAATACATAAGTCCTTTACGACCAGGAAATAGTTCCCAGGAGCCGTTGAGATTGTCGTCTACACTTCTTATATTTGTGGCCATATCACCTCAGGTCAAATTGGTTCACCTATCTCTAGCATTGAAGCCCTCTTTATTTATTTTCCGTGTTCTAGCATGGTTATTAACAGTTAATAGTGAAAAAACACTTTTTTACAAATAACTAAACTTTCAAATTATTAACCGTACATTAATATTTAAAAAAACAAAAGCAGTAAAACATGTTAGCTTTTCAAATAGATTAGCAAACACGTTTTTAAAAACTAATTTTTTTGAAAGTTGATCGATTCACACTGGGCGACGAACGTGTTAAATATAATTATTAATAACTAGTACCCGCACGGAGTTGCGAGTAGAATACCTTCCCAACAAATTTCAAGTTTTTTTATGTTTAACTTTTAAAAGATAATGTGAGTAATAGAAGACAGAACTATTCTTCTTATCATTCCTAATCATCATTCGTCATCATACTGTAAAGTTTGTACAAAACTTTTACATACAACTTTAAAAAAAAAAAAAAAAAAAGATTTAAGTTTAACTTTCTCATTTTAATTTTAACAAATCAGTTTTATATTGCACATTTCATCAGACAATTTGCTATACGAAATGAATGGGAAAGTAAATAAGGTTATCAGAAAAAATGTATATTTTTTTTTTCTATTAAGTTATATTTCTTTAATAATTTCCAAGTTGAAACATGAATTCTGAAAACATTTTCTAAAGGCACTCAGTCTCTTTTGCATTTCTATACTTCAATTATCAGAACTCTTAGGAAGAGCTACTAGAACTTTCAACGAAACAACAGTTGCTAACAAAAATTTTGACTAAATATTCCAAACCTAAAGGGGTGAACATTTGTTTCTGTAATCGACTGCATTGTTCAGAATTCGTCTCATTTCATTTAGACATTTTCTAGGAATAAGATCAAAATGATAATAAATTTGTCAAAACGGCAATAAAGCTTCACGTTTTTATACTTCATTTTTTCCTTAATCTCCGATTATATTAATAAATGACGCTTTCACACAATTTCACTCTTATTAAAATCATTTTTAGTGTACTTGTTTTCACATGTATCATGGCAACTATTCCCAAATTACCAGTTTTTTTATAGATTTTTTTTCCCATTTCTCCTTTTTAAGGAGGGCATTTCGAAAAAATTAATGCATATAAACCTTCCTGGTGGAATTCTTTAAATGATGTGAAATCGCATCAAAATCGACTGACTACTTTTTCAGTTTTGCGACAAACATACGCAGGCTGAATTTTTAAAAATATAGATGATCCACCAATAAATGATGAAATTTATATCTGTTTTTAAAAGTACTGTTCTTATAGATATGTCTATAATCCCTCAACGAATCTTGGAATCAGTGAACAAAAAAAAAATCAAAAAAATAAATTAAGAAACTCTTGATTTTCTAATAAATATTTCAGGAAGCGGAGCTGTTTTGAAACAGCCACTGTAGAAAATTTGATAACCGGAAACAAAAGGGTTGGTCCGCAAAATTTAACTACTTTCGACCGTAAAGTGGAATCAACAGAAGACTAGAAATGGTAATAGAATTCAGTGGAAATGTGACATTCCTATCCAACCAATAAAATCCAAAAATCAGTTGCTGACGGTTTCATCCAATGGATGGTTGTCTCTCTGACTGCTATTAAAAACCACATGGATCAGTGGTTGAGCACATTCCACACCAACTGGTGCAAAAATACCATCCTGTATAAACAGGGATTTAATTTAACTCTTATTTTTATCTCTCAGCTAATAAAAGTCCAGATACGATTTTTATATTTGGCTTCAGAAAATAAAACTCATACCATGACTTTTATTTTTCAAGGTCAAAAATAAAAGTCAGGATGTGATTTTTATATTTTAAATAAAATAAAAAAGTCAATGTTAAAATTTTATTATTTAACCATGAATATTAAGGTTTTTCAAATATCTTTGATATTAGGGTCCATTATTAGATTACCAAGGGTGCTGATAATGAAAAAAAATATAGATTTTAATATCGCGACATCATGTATCGATTTATTTTAACATTTCTAATATCATTGATATTGAGGTCCGTTTTTAGGTTACTGAGGTTGCTGATCATGGAAAAAATGTCGATTTTAATATCGCGATTTCACGTATCGATTTATTTTAACAGTCGGGTTTCATCGATATGGAGGTCGTTTTTTAGGTAACCGAGGATGCTGATAATGAAACTCGATAGTTTCACCTATAAGTCGATACATCACCTATCGATTTATTTTGACCTTTCGGATTTCTTTTTTTTTTTTTTAGTTTATTTAATTATCTTTATTTGATCATGATATGACCTTTATTTTCTGATGCCAAATATAAAAATCATATCTGGACACTGAGAGAGAAAAATAAGAATTCAATTCAATCTCTGTGTATACGCCAAAAAACTAAAAAGAGTTCTTTTTAATCCGCATGCTTCTAAAAATAACCTTTTGTTATTGAAATAAAAATCAACTTACGAATTAGTGCACGCATTTGAAATAATTAAAACAAATAGAAGTGTTCAAAAAAATTCAAGATGTTATATTTGACAAAGTAAGCTGGCTGAAGTTATGTATAGAGGGCTTTTCACACCTTTAGCATAACCTCCTGGCTAACGCTCGGCCGCAGTGCTCTCCCCTAAGGTTTTGCCCCATACACTTAGTATTATTTCTTAGTATGCAGCATTCTGTACCATGTAACACTTCTGAGTTAAGTTATAAAATTATATAATAACAGAATGTTTTATATGATCATCATTAATTCTTGGGTTACGATTATGCATGATATATTCTGATGCATCGATATGAAAAAAAACAATAGAAACCGTAGGATTCGTAAGCACATTTTTTACTAAGCAAATTTGCGCAATAATTATTTTATTTTTTTATTCTACCTGGTCTTATAAGCAATAAGTCATCTGCGCAGTGCCATGGAGACAATAAATTGGTATATCAACACATAAATCGATTTCACACTAAATATACGAATCATTACCGAAAATATCATTAAATTAGCATTGATCACATATTGCTAAATTCATTCACAAAATTGTGATATTGTCAATAATTATTGATAATTTCGCAATTTTGTCACCAATGAAGCGTAAAGTTCAGGCACAGGTAGATAGTAACAAATCTCATTTTCGCAAAAATTCCAATTGATCACTTTTATCTCCAAACCAACGATGTAATAGGTATAACGTCAAATTATTGGCTATTAATCGAGTTGTATCACAAAGAATGTCGATTTCAGAATATACAATTAATTAAAAAAAATAATGTATTATGCATGTAATAATATTATATTATGTATTAATGTAGTCTGGGTATTAATTAATCATAATATCGGTTTTTTGCAAGAAGACTGTCCTAATTGGAAACATCACATTCATGTGATCTGTAAGAAGTTAGCGTACTTATGAAGTACTTTTTACTGCTTTACGGTTTTTATACAAAGTTCGAAATTTCTATGTAAGAAAGCATTTTTTTTTTTTTTAGAAAACTATTGAAGTAAATTAATGTTGTATAAAATTAAAATCATTTTGAAATTAGTCTTCTTTTATCCAAGAACGCAAAAATCAATGGAATGGCAATTATAAATAAGAAAATAAAAAGTATTATTTTCTTTATTAATATTTTCTCGGTATGTTTGTTGGAATAATTAACTTAAAATGTTTTGATCAGTAAATTTCTGTTGAATCGTAACTTTATTTCATGAATACCCAAAAGATTTTAATCTTTTTCTTTAATTAAAAAAATAGTATATGATTGCATTTAGCATCTTAGGAATTATTCTCTATTCTCAAAAATTAAATTACACAATTAGATATTCTTCAGGCTTATGTTATAGTTTGTAAATTCCATATTCACTTTTGAATAATACTTGTGCATTATAAAATCTTACCAATGATGAAGTCAATTTTCTTTTTTCTAGACATGGTGAGTGCAAATTCCGTTCAAAGACTGGGAAGTTTTTGTTGTAAAACTGTTTACAAAACGATTACACACGCTCTGGTTATCACTAAAACTGAACAATAGATTCTTATTTCGTGCTTTCGAGTTAAAGTAAAATATGGTAATTAATAATTTGTGAGCATATATATAAATATTGCTAAAGTCTTAAAATCAGGTTTTCATTGTCGCGGTAATACAATAACTATGCGAAAATTATTTTTTTTTTTTTACATATTTCAAACATTATTGAATAAAGTAAAATCCATTGTTTTCAACTATGAAGCGTAAAACGTGAAAAAGCACCCATTTTTCTGTCTTATGGAATTGCTCTTTCTTATGGAATACCTATACATGTATGGAATAGAAGATACCCTTTGTAAATAAACTCATCTTGCACAGGGTTTCTTTATACAAAAAATATTAAATTCTTAGTGATTAATTCTTTAAATACGTCTATATTCTTAATCCTTTCTTGTATTTTTATGTATCAAATTTAAATTGTTGATAGATAACTTAGTGGGAGTATGCATTGTGAATGGGTTGTATTCTATCATCATTGGATTGGATGAGTATGCCAAAACAAAATGTTTCATGTTAACTAATTGATAGGTTTATAAGAATGAGATCAGTGGTATGAATAACTATAAACGCTCCCTGAGTCAACCTGAATTTGTATTAAGTAAAAGTATAAATCAGGCGACTGATGCATTGTGCTGACCACATTATACTCGATAATTCTAAAAAAAATGGTTTTAAGAGGATAGATGTTCTAGACTCCTGCTTCAACAACGGAGTGTAAAATTTTATTCAGAAAATAATTAATTTATATTTGCTTTATTTTATTCAAGGGTAATGAATAATCTATTTATTTGTTATTCTATTATTCATTAAATAAATGTATTCATCATTTTTTAATCAGTATTTTAAAAAAAATAATTATTAGAATAATTATTCTTATAATAAAAAAAAAAAATCGAATAAAGAAAAAAGTGCCACTCTTTTCTCAAACAGGTCATCTGCTAATTTCTTAGATCTTGGATTATTA
Organism: Rhaphigaster nebulosa; assembly: GCA_948150685.1. Lineage (NCBI taxonomy): Eukaryota > Metazoa > Arthropoda > Insecta > Hemiptera > Pentatomidae > Rhaphigaster > Rhaphigaster nebulosa. Next base: position 59,446,775 of record OX411311.1, read on the forward strand.
GCAATACTTGCAAAAGAAAATAGTCTTTAAACTATTTCCTGCTATGTTTATAACTATTTAATATGCCAAGATGCTGCCACATTTCTAGTTCTTCTTCAAAAAATTCAAAAAAAGTAATTCGTTTCTGAAATGGGAGTTTCTAAGTTATTCACGTCATGTAACAATCCATCTTTAATGTTCATTTCTGTTATTAGGGTATGTTTGAATTGCGAAAGTATCTCATTTTGTCTGCAGAAACCAACACAATGAAACCATTTATTTTTTGAATTTTGGATGCGATAAAGCAGCTATAACAATATTTCGGGATTGTGGGCTTGTGAAATTATAAATTCATCAAACGGTATAGTGAGACTAGTTTGAAGACACTGTACAGTTGGCTTCCAACATCTCCAGTCTTTCCGAAGCAGTAATTTTATTTTTCTTAAACAAGAAGGCAAGGGAACCATCATTCCACTATAAACATTTTTATCTCCCTGCAAAATATCAATGGCTTATGCTGACGGCTCTGAACATATCAGAAATTCTGAAACGTAAAAAAATTCATTTTCATTTAATATTTTTTCAGTGATAAAGCTCTCTGATATCAGAACACTTCTTTTTTAGGCTTAGTAATTGTTTTAGTCTGTCATATAGGAAATTCTATCGAGTTGCTCTCTTCTTATTAAAAACAACTTTGGCTTTTTTATTCAGAGGAAGATAACTTAATGATGGAACTTTATATAGAAGCAATCTGAAAAGTTGAAATACATCATTACGCGATTGTGCGATCTTAAATTCGATAGCGCTTTCAAAACCTGATAACCCAATAATAGATACTGAGGACTTCTTTTTTTTGAAAAGTACTCAAATCGTGATAAGTATTCGAGTTCTGCCCGTTTCTAATAAGGAGCATAGATTCAGAAAAAAATAAAAAATTGATTATTCATTATTTTATTTGACAAAATTTTCGAATAATTAATAATGAATAATTCAAAAAATAAATCAGTAGCTTACTTATTGGAAAAATTATTCATGACTAAAAGATTATTGAATAAATTATTCAAATACAAATTTATTCAATAGTCTCCGAAACTGCAATGCCTTAAGGACGAGTGGAGGGAGTCAGGCAACGCTTTATAGTGATCGGCATCGAATCTGCGTGTTCGCTTATAGTTTAATTATCACTTTTTTTTTTTAAGAAGAGCCACTTTTACGAAGAAGAATTTAAAGAAGAACCAACTAAGATTTAGTTATTGAAGAATAAATATCTACTTCTATCATAACATATATTTTTATTATCGCCATTCGTATACAGATAGCTCGTATCAGAGAGTAACTTACGAAAAAAAAAAAATCCTCGGTCATAGAGGCTGGGAAAGGAGCTTTGATAGTGAGGGATATTATACATTAATCAAGGAACTGCTTGACCCCGATCTTCTGTCCTCAGGCCTCCAGGCAAAAAGTCATTTCCTCTAAGAGTTTCTTATCACCATCACGGATGAGAAATTTTTCCCTCTACACACCGTTGAATGAAAACAAATGTGCTTTATAAAATACAATAACAGCTAATAATCGGAACAGCTTTTAGTTAATTATATTATAGCCTGCCTACTTATCAAAATAACGTTTATTAAATACAGCGTTATAACGTATTTAAGTCATATGCGCAGTTGGAATGAAGAATTTTTCATTTTTAATTTTTGCATATGTTTTGTCGACCAACTCATTAGGACTCTACTCACGATCTCATAATAAACTAGACGGACATATCCGTAGCCCAATTCAAGATTTTGCCTCGGTGAAGCGAAAAATCCTCACTCACCCTACAATAACACAGTATCCACCAAATTTTCAAATTGAAAATATATTACGGCCTGAATCATCGCTCTGGACTGGATGAAGGCCTGCAACTTTGGTCGAAATGTCGAGACACATTATAAATAAATTTTTGTTCTTAGTGTCTATACTTCTTTGACCGTATCCCCCTATAATCTCCTTAAATATGTTACAATTGATAAAAAAAGCACCATGGTATGTGGCCAACAAAACTGAACACATAACATTTTTTTTTCGGTTGTTTTTTTACTGACTTTGAATATCTTTAGCGATGGCTTTCCAGTTTATTATGCGATGTTCAGCCGCGTCCTTCTTTATCCTGTCCACCCATCTGAGTTTCGGCCTTCCTCTGGGTCTAGTTCCAATGCTGAGGCGTTCATAGTTAGGAAAAGAGGTCCTGTTGGGTGGCTTCTTGCCACACGTCTCGCCCATTGTAACCTTTTCATATCAAATTTAACCTTTTCATATCCGTAGCCCAATTCAAGATTTTGCCTCGGTGAAGCCAAAAATCCTCACTCACACTACAATAACACAGTATCCTCCAAATTTTTAAATTGAAAATATATTACGGCCTGAATCATCGCTCTGGACTTGATGAAGGCCTGCAACTTTGGCCGAAATGTCGAGACACATTATAAATAAATTTTTGTTCTTAGTGTCTATACTTCTTTGATCATATCCCCCTATAATCTCTTTAAACATGTTACAACTGATAAAAAAAGCACCATGGTTCGTGACCAACAAAACGTAACACATAACATTTTTTTTTCGGTTGGTTTTTTACTGACTTTGAATATCCTTAGCGATGGCTTTCCAGTTTATTATGCAATGTTCAGCCGCGTCCTTCTTTATCCTATCCACCCATCTGAGTTTCGGCCTTCCTCTGGGTCTTGTTCCAATGCTGAGGCGTTCATAGTTAGGAAAACAAGTCCTGTTGGGTGGCTTCTTGCCACACGTCTCGCCCATTGTAACCTTTTCATATCATATTTAACCTTTTCATATCCGTAGCCCAATTCAAGATTTTGCCTCGGTGAAGCCAAAAATCCTCACTCACACTACAATAACACAGTATCCTCCAAATTTTCAAATTGAAAATATATAACGGCCTGAATCATCGCTCTGGACTTGATGAAGGCCTGCAATTTTGGCCGAAATGTCGAGACACATTATAAATAAATTTTTGTTCTTAGTGTCTATACTTCTTTGACCGTATCCCCCAATAATCTCCTTAAACATGTTACAACTGATAAAAAAGCACCATGGTATGTGACCAACAAAACTTAACACATAACATTTTTTTTTCGGTTGGTTTTTTACTGACTTTGAATATCTTTAGCGATGGCTTTCCAGTTTATTATGCGATGTTCAGCCGCGTCATTCTTTATCCTATCCACCCATCTGAGTTTCGGCCTTCCTCTGGGTCTTGTTCCAATGCTGAGGCGTTCATAGTTAGGAAAACAAGTCCTGTTGGGTGGCTTCTTGCCACACGTCTCGCCCATTGTAACCTTTTCATATCATATTTAACCTTTTCATATCCGTAGCCCAATTCAAGATTTTGCCTCGGTGAAGCCAAAAATCCTCACTCACACTACAATAACACAGTATCCTCCAAATTTTCAAATTGAAAATATATAACGGCCTGAATCATCGCTCTGGACTTGATGAAGGCCTGCAATTTTGGCCGAAATGTCGAGACACATTATAAATAAATTTTTGTTCTTAGTGTCTATACTTCTTTGACCGTATCCCCCAATAATCTCCTTAAACATGTTACAACTGATAAAAAAGCACCATGGTATGTGACCAACAAAACTTAACACATAACATTTTTTTTTCGGTTGGTTTTTTACTGACTTTGAATATCTTTAGCGATGGCTTTCCAGTTTATTATGCGATGTTCAGCCGCGTCATTCTTTATCCTATCCACCCATCTGAGTTTCGGCCTTCCTCTGGGTCTTGTTCCAATGCTGAGGCGTTCATAGTTAGGAAGAGAGGTCCTGTTGGGTGGCTTCTTGCCACACGTCTCGCCCATTGTAACCTTTTTGCTTTCATATCAAATTAAATCGATTGTTGGGTTTCGGAGATCATTTCTTTGTTCGTCTTTCTTTTCCAAATCCTTAATTCCTTGTCTGGAAAAGGCCAGCTCCTTGGCGAAGTCCTGACTTCACATCGAAGGCTTCCGTCATCTCTCCCTGAATCAGCACTCTACATTTGGAACTATTGATGCAAGCCCTTGTCAATCGCACTTACGTATTTAACATTAAGGTCTCCTACCCTTTCCTAATAGGATCCTACGATTTCATCATAGGCTGCTCGAACATACCTAAAGATTAGGCCTGGCCGTCCACTGAAACCTGACACAGGAGCCGAAGAAGCGTCTACTAGAGCCGCCATTCGGCCGCCGGTTACCAATTTGCTAAGTGTAACGGGCTTATTATAAAAATTATCAAAATGGATGTGGAGGACTTGTTTAATTGAAAATATTGCATTGCAATTTAATTATTTTAGAATTTAAATATAAGTTTATAATTTAAATTACTATATAACTATTAATTACTATGGATATTATATTCCGATTTAAAATATCGTGGAGGACAAATTAAAAATTATTAAATTTTAAAAAATGTCACAAGTGTTACGTCCGCAAGTATTGCTGAATACTTTCAAAACAATACTATTTTGGATTAATCGCTTGAAATGAATAATTAAAAGTACCATCCCTTAAAAGAAACTTCTAATGCTTATTTTTGAGCAATAAACTAATTTTTTATGGTAACACTCCTGGCAATAAATTTAGACTACATATTATTTTTTAATATGAAGATTATTGAAAAACTAAAAAAATGTACAACCCATCTGTTCAATTGTTTATTAGGATTGTAACTACAAAAAAAGTACTTGGCAGTTGATTTAAAGAAAATCATTATTTTCGATGAAATACATCCTTTAATCTTTATTTCAAACTAATCCTCCGCTTTAAAGTTGGAGTTTACAAGATTTGAATAGTTCAATTTTTTAAATTATAATTCCAAAAAATCTTCATATACGATAGGGTGGGCATAATAATTGCAATGCTTATTGAATGACCAACTGCCAATGTTATTGCGAACTGCTAATGCGTTTTATACTGATTATTTAGGATGATTTCATTTTCAGAGGCGAATGAGATTAGGAAATTCCTCAATTATGTAATTATAATTACGTTTGATTGAATTTCAACATATCGCAATAGTTAAAAATTATAATTAAAATGATGAATTCCATAAAATTGGTCATTATTTAGTCAATATCCACGAAGGTTTTTATTGAAGACTACTCTTACGTTTCCATTTACTTGTTAAGAAAACTTCCATTAAAAAATTTCAGAAAAAGGTTGTTATTGTTCGGTTTTAAATTGATCCCAGAGAGGGGGGAATATCATGTTGATGTAACTCTTTATCACCGAGCTGAGTGAGCTCATTTTTCACCTCTTGGCTGTTTATTTTTTTTGTATTTTTTTCATTTCATAACCTGACACTTTTAACGACCTTAACCTGTTTCCTTTCAATTATCGAATAATAAACAATCTAATTAATATATCAATATTTTTAACACTTTTTATATGAATCAATTTATCGAAGATTCCAAAGTAATAGCCATATAACCACTTAATTAAGTTTACTAATAAGGATTAAACTTTATAGATCGTTTTTATTAGGTTTTTGAAACAGGATTTTTAGTTTGCGTTTGGTATCAATGTTTGCATAGATCGTACAAAGTGAAAAATGAATTGCACAAGGAAAATTAGATCATTTTTAATTAACATCAACTTGAGATAGGCACATAGGCCTTTAATTTGTAATCTTTCAAAAATACTCTAAAGATATATTTATTTTTTTCTGATTATCCAAACTTACCAACACATGTTCCTGTTATGTCCATCACATTTAAATTCAAGATAAATTGAATCGCTTCATGCTAAAAGGAGTTTTGTCATTATGACAATAGTTAGACAAAATCCTTTTTAGATTGAAGTGGCTCAATTACATTTACGATAACCAAATTAAAATAAATAAAAGAAGAAGAAATAAACCTAAAGGTAAACCTAAAATAGAAATATTTATTCACAATCATATATACAATTCATTAATTATATATATTTTTTCACACATCTACAGTTTTTGTATATAATCTGTAAAATTTGTATGTAAACGGAGTTGGTATTTTTATTTATTAACTTTTTCTTTTATTATGCTCACGTTTGTTTTTTGTTTATTTATTTTTAATGATACTTTGTCAAGCACATGTATTTTGTTTAATCTATCTATCCATTTATATCATTTTGTTCTGTTATATTTATAAAATTGTAAATATATTTATAAAGCTGTTATCGTAATTTTTATTTGTTAATTAGGTGTAGAAATTTATTATTGCGTTACATAAGATTATTAATATTTATTTCGGGTAGTGAATTAAAATTAAAAAAAAATAATAGATCTAAATTTCATTGCATTACCCTGATATTATTTAGCAACATCCTTCACATTAATTTGTGAAGCTTGAGACCAAATAAATTTACTTCAACTGCTTTGATATGTTTAATACAGGTTTAAGTTAACTTTATATAAGTTCTATCTGGATTCAAGTAAGTGCCCAGATAGGCGATTATATCACTTTGTTAATAAGTATCCCAATGATATTAAATAGCAGCAATGCATTATTGGCTGGTTAGAATGTCCCTATTTCCATTGACATACAAAGCTTTGATGGCATCCCTTGTGGGGATTTTCCATGGTGTATTTAAATGCTTAAAATTCAGTATTTTATTATTTATGAATATTAACTTCTATTATATAAATGCAAGATTTACACCTTTTATTACTTCCATTTGATCACAGTTGCCGTCTTTATTAAAAGCTTATGTTTCATATTTGCTTTATTTAATTCCATTACTCATTTAGAAATAGCCTATGATAAGTGCACTAGTTCAGGAAAGTTATACATTTCATAGCTTTTAAAATAATAATAAGTTCAGTTATTTCTATTTACTATTTATTTACTACCTCGGTATCAAGAAAATGCTAAGGGAATAAAGTATACGGGTAATATTTGGCATGTACACTATGATATATACTATTGTTCGATACCTAGCATTCGAATTAAAAGATAATAGTACATATTAATTAACTGTACGGTAATGATTATTCTCAATAATTATATAGATGTTAGTTAGATGAAATTAGTGGTTTGAATTATTGAAAAAATCATTCTTGCTTATTACTGTCTAATACTAGTATGAAAGATTAACACATATCAAGGAGTTTTGTAGTGTGCCCGATTCTACACAGTCGTATTTGGTAAACTTTAGTGGCGTTTCAAAACATACTTTACCACTGATAATAAATGTTTAGTTTTTCATAGTATCATACGTCATTGTTCCTGTCACCACGTCACCAATGTTTGTATGCATCTTTTTATATTTCTCCTCCTCTCTACTGTCTGGCATTCCTATCTATCTTGTATTCCTCCATGACTTATTTCCATATTTGCTGAAGCCTTCGTCCTTCCTTCCTACCTCAATCCATTTATAATTCAATCCAATCCTATTTGTAGAGTGCTATACTCTGTAATTTCTAGAACTTGAGAATATGGTTCATATTTCCCCATTCCTCGAAATATTCTATGCTATTGAGATTTTACCGAATATTTCTTAAATTTTCTTATGCCTTCTATTGAGAAAATATATCAGGATATTTATAATGAAAGTAATTGATCACTTTTAAGTAATATTTAAAATTGAATAAAATTTTATTAAATGTTGGTCAAATTATCAATAATAGTATGGTGAAATTTATTGAAAATGTATTTTCTCCCACAATAATCTTTTTAAACTTTAATATGTCATTGATTCTTAGTTGATTTATATGCTGTAAGAAAATATTATTCAAATTATTCATATAATGATCAGTATATAAGAAAAACAACTTTGAATCAGTTTTCTTGTTGCCCATGATGTTACCATCCTTAGTAATAGCCAGTAATAAACACAGCAATGAGACAGTACAAAACGACTGTCTGATATCATTTTTACTGATCGAACTGAACTTTCAGTGTTATGTTATTTAAGGTGAGGTGGGGTAAGTACGTACATAGGTTCTAAACGGTATAATATTTGTGTTAAAATGAAATTATAACCTTAATATATGATTAGTAAACAATATTTGCGTAATATTTTAATAATATTGTACTAATAATATTATGGTTACAGCGCTTACCCCACCTCACCTAAATCAATATTGACATTTGATTATTTTTATTTGTGATAATCAATGAAATGTTATTGAATTAATAACTTTACCTATGAGGCTAAAATGCAGTGTTTCCAAAATTATTTATTTAAGCCTTACTATCATTCATAGCATTGCGTGACTTACTTAACTCGTAACTGTAAAGATTAAGAAATTAAATTTTATTTAATTAGTATTAATATAGTATACATATTACATTGACGTTTAACTATACTACTTACAAAGTAACTTGTAGCATCTTAACTAATGTTAAATCATGGCTTTGGACTGATATAGAATATCCTTAGAATATAAAAGACAGACCCTTATAAGCCTATAGGTGAGGGGAGAGGATGGGTTTGACGGAACGCCCAATTCATACGCGGAGCAGGACGGAAAGAGGAAATGTGGATAAATAGCCTTCGTCCGAACTTCTAGGCAGTCTCTTTTTTAAGATTTAGTATAAGGCAGTGACGGTCAATCACGTCAGACGATGTTCCCAGAGCGGGTTCGATTCCCTCCTGGAACAGGTAATATTTATTCCACGGCGGTCCCGAGAAATGAATCTTGATCCTCCCACTCTGGTTTTTACGAGTCAGCAACCTCTAGCTATCCGTAAGAGTTAGCAAAAAAGTCTTCTTTCCTGACTAGTTCTCCCCGCCAATATTTGTATTAGTAGTATTAGGGTTTAGTATAAAGGAATGTTAAAGTATACAATTGACACATGACTAAGAATATGGTAGCTATAAACTGTAGATATAATAGATATAAGGGTGAACTTGATGAAGAAATGCATCAGATGTCGATCAGTAGTTAAACCTTTCGGGTGAGTCCTTAGGACGGTGATAAAATTATACAAAGTAGTTTCACATGACGCAATAAAAAGGGCAGTTAAGGTGCCATACCGAAGATCTAAGAGATGTTTACCAAAGACCGTCATAAAAATTGTTAATTATAATAATAATGGTCTTTTATCTCGCATACCGAATATAAATTGGTTCATCAGGCATACCAAGTCGACAAATTTACTTTTGCCCATAATTGGCATCTTTAGGCTTTTTTAAAATTGTGAATTTTTTTTTTAATTTAGGTCAAAATCCGGTGTTTTAGAAAAGGCACTAAGTTCTGGTTTAATATAATACGGCGTACCGAAAGACTTGAGGATAAGGAACGAACTGCAAAAGCGGTGCAGCAGGTTCATTCAGACATAATTGGCCATTGAAGGACCAGCGATTCCTCCCTCCATTACACCAGTCTAAGCAGTGCTCCTCGATTCCGAATTCAACTATTCGACTACACTACAAAAAAAAATGAATTTTTATTGAAAATTCTATTTCTTGATTAATATTACTCAACCGTTAAAATTGAGATAAATGACAGCGTATATCCCACACTCCCCTCGTGTAAAGTTCCCCATATGCCAAGCTGCCAATAAATATCAATGATATAAAAATATTGACAAGTATTAGTATTCGGTTCATTTTAATAACCGTTTATTTACTTAAAATAATCATTTTTTAATTTTGAATAACTGCTCATTATTTCTAGTATAGAAATGGTGGAATATTTTTATTTGGAGAAATTCCAGGTATAATCGAAGTATCACAATAATATAACATTAAATATAGCATGAATTTGTTTTAAAAAAAAATACTCAAGAAATGAAACATACAGTAGGGTACTTTATTGTTTTAATGTATTCCGATGTTTCTGACTACGTTATCGGCCTTCATCAGGGTTGATTCGACGTGGGAAGACAAGCGAATCTTCCCGATAACAGAACTAATTTCTGTCGTCGATATAATCAAGCAATGAATTTTTAAACTGTGGATGCACATGGATGTGACCGATTCTGTTTTTTAAGGAAAGGGTGAGCTAATGTATCAAATAGATTCTACAACATAAATGATTAGATGCATTATTTTACAGTGTTCGCCTGAAAAGAAACAAGAAAAATTGGATTTCTATCATTTGATGGTATAAAAGCGTAATAATTGGTTTTCTATTCATGATGATGATAAATTAATAAATAATTATAAAAATAATATTTCCATTGATTCATCGTCTAATACATTTTATTTAGGCTTTTTTAAAACTCAATTCACTTTTTTAATATTTATGTATGAAACAAATAACATAAAAATAGTTTTAACAATGACTGATCCTCGACAATAAATCCTTCCTATTCTTTCTTAACACAAGGTGTTCCTCAAGACTCCAAACTCACCAAATCTTTTCTCTATCTACATCACTGATACCTGATTCTCTATATCCATCACTCTACCATCACTCTCAATCCTGATGAGGCTTACAATTCGCCGCACATGAAATAGTATTACACGATCTGATCTTTCACTTATGGCTGTCCTCCTACCATCTTCTCCTTGATTTCATGTACAGTCAACTGCGAGTATATCTTCATCATTAAAAAAAAAACATCTTTACTTAAACATTTTATACGTTAAGGGAAGAACAGCGCATTAGGGTTTTGTAAATAAAGTATTGCGTTGAATATTTGGGCCCGAAAATGGACGAGTTAAAGATTGAATCGATGAAACTGTAAACTTGTTGTAACTCAGCAAAAGTAACTGTAATGGGCAAAAGGCCTAAGCGTCGACCGAACGTGGATGGGAGGGAAGTGTCAGGGTCAGACTTCGAAAATTTCCGGTTCAATGGAATTCAGAGGAGTGTAATAGTTATGAGGGTAAAGCACTGGTCGCCTTGTTCCGTGACCTGGTTTGAGTACAAATATGGGCCTTGGAAAAGTTTTCTGTGCCTTGGATCGCCTTTGGGGTCGGGAACCTTTCTTGGGGCACACCCAATGAAGTAATTGCGCGGTCCTTTATTTGGTTATGTGATAAACTTGGTAATAATTCGTGAATGCTGAACAAATCACCTCCTTTCATAAACTTTGTTCAAGAAACATTACTTCCTTACTAATTACTGCCCATGATACTTCGTGGATTGTTGTGGTCATGTTTTTTGTGGGATGGTTCGGAGGAGGAAAGTATGTAGCCAAAGATTTTGTTATAGGCATCGAACCATCGAGTTTGTTAGTACTTGTTATATAATGAGTACTTGTTATATATATATATATATATATATATATATATATATATATATATATATGTATATGTATATTACAAAATAAAAATGAAATAATAAAGAATTTAAGTCACAAAACAGGAAAATCAAAATTGATGATAGTGAATTTTAAGCCTTAACACAAAAATAAAGTTTGTTTGGTGTGCTGAAGGTAGTATAAAATAAACAATTTAAAAAACAAAACAAATAGAGTAGTAGAAAACCATAAATGAATAGAACACTAAAAAAAATTAATGAATAATAAAAATAAATGATAAAACGAATAGAACACATAGTAATAAAAAACAAAATAATGATTCACATTGGTGAATAAGAAGTTCAAAAGTAATGCCATAACAACTAGAGCCCGGATTCTGGTGCAATTGCACTTATATTCGGTTGCTTGAAATCGATCGGGGAAAAGTTATTTGCACGAATTAAGGCATCCGGATTAACATATGTAAGTTTTATTTTGCACGAAATTGCACGTTTTATGTTCTTACTGCATTAAATTGCACATTTAACTGTAATTAAAAAAAAATGTTTGTAAATTGGCTGCAAATACAAACATTGAACCAAAATTACATAGAACAGATTCACGAAATAATACGTTACTGTTTATAACACATTAATTATAATTCAATTTTATGTAAAATTCTAGAACTGAAATTGAAAATTGAAGTTGTTTTACCCTTTTTGGATTCGTGGAAAGCCAGTTAATCCTTACCAATCCATTCACTTCCTTTTCTGTTGTACAGAACTACACTCAGTCTATGGTAGACAAAATAATTATGCATAGACACAGTTTTTCGGACAAAAATATGTTCAATAATAAATAAATTAATGAGTGGATATGATAACAAACATCCCGCACAAATTTTTACGAATGAAGGGAATTAAAAATCCGTACAACTGACTAAAAACAAATATCGCAAATTGGTTGAGCGAAAAAATTATTCATGCTATAACAGTTGTGATATTTAATTAGTGATAAATTATTTGCCACTTCTATAAATTTGTATTTATTGAAAACTAGTTCCAAATTTTATTCATTCATCTTCAGTTCTAAAAACACACATAAATTAAAAAATCAGCAATTTAAAATACAGTTTGGTATTTTGCTTATTTTTTAATTTTTGTTAGTTTTTAGAACTGAAGATGAAAGTATAAAAATTGAAACTAGTTTTCAATAAAAACAAATTAATAGGAGTGGCAAATAATTTATCAATCCCTAATTAGATTGATCCTTCTAAAACATGCGTACGTCAACTGAGTTGTGATATTAACTAGTTAGTTATTTGCTCATCTAATTAATTATATCTTATTCAAATATAAACCCAAAATGGGAAAAATGATCAGAATTGAAAGACAATCCACCAAAATGGGTTGTAAATCCAAAAAGTTAAGTTCTATCGGCAAAGATGGATGATTTATCGATGTATTTTCGACAAGGATTGAGTTATCGATATATCTGCAGATATTTGGGATTGTCTCACTTAACCATGCGATACGTTATTAAAAAAATTATCAGCTGGCAATAAAAAACACTTTAGCAGAAAATACGTTAACGTCGGGCATGAATCACGTTTCATCGTGCGAAAAGTAGCAAAAAATACCCTAATAGAGCTCGTGAGGTTTTCACATTTTACATGACAATGCTCCAATCTACCTAATTTATTAAGGAAAAATAGTAATTTATGAAAGAAAACAAAATATGTTAATTTTTTGTTTGTTTTTTTAAGCATAAAGGACGTAAATTGCAGAATTTTATTTTTCGTTGAACATTTTTGCAAGTACTGGCATTTTTATTGCACGTTTTACAATTTTTTTACTGCACGCATCCGGGCTCTAGCCATAGCCATATCGGAATATGAATAATAATTATTTTTTTTTAATTTTAACTTCTACAATTCTATTGGGCGCCAATAAATGTTTGACAAAATTTTCTCTTTCAGATTAATGACATGATATTTCCGCGATTTTATTATCGATTGGTTCAATCGTGAAAGGATACCACCCCTCAGTTCTTCATCATAATTATCCTCCTAAACTAATGATGCACTTGACAATTTAAATTGTGTCAAAATAGGGTGGGGAGGGATTGAATCCCTCGTTACGGTGACGTATATTAGCTGTATCCCTTGTTAGATGCGGCGAAGAGAAATGCCTCAACCACTCATTAATCTAGAACAAACAATGGCTTTTATATTCGAACCAGATGCTCCAATTTAAATTTGATAGATTATCTGCAGTTCACGTCTCTGTTTTCTCTTTTACAGAGGCATGAAATTCAATATAAATAATTTAGTCGAGGGTGAGAAAAGGGGTAATTAAGCTTTTACCTCCTGCCTAACAAAGTGTGAGATATATTTATGTGTTTATATGTTTATGGTTATCCATTCCTAGTTATTAAAAATAAGGTAGGTTACTACATATTAAAAAATATCGTGCCATTAGTTCTTGATTTAATTTTAGAAGGGTAGCGTATTAAACTTTGTTTTACTATTTCTTTCCAAAACATGTTATTTTGGTGACAAATTTAGAAAATAATAAATTAAAAAATTTTTTTATTTTGATTCTAATAAAGATAAAAAAAGAGAATCTTGCCAAGGAATGAACTAAAATAACCGAAGGTAAAGCAACTTGTCCAATTTATGTGCATACCAGCACAACTAAAATTGCTAAAATCTCTCTCTCTCTCTCTCTCTCTCTCACTCACTCACTCACTCACTCACTCACTCACTCTCTCTCTCTCTCTCTCTCTCTCTCTCTCTCTCTCTCTCTCTCTCTCTCTCTCTCTCTCTCTCTCTCCCCCTTTTTTTTGTATTTGTTTTGATTGATTTTATTTAGAATCGTACCGGAAAGCGTTTTTACATGTATGTTTTAATGAAAGTAACCTCAGGTTATTATTCAAGTCTTCTATTCAGTTTGAAAGAAAGCCTCACTATAATAAAAACCTGAGACCCTTAGGGAAAAAATTCAACCAATCTCTAAACGAAATTATCATGACCTTGTCGAAAATGACGGTGCAATGAATAGATCATTAATAATAAGGGCCTTACGAGGAAGAATGCCATTAAATATATTTTTCGTTATAAGATTTATAAATACTATATTCCTGGTATATTATTGTTTTACCGAACCAAAGAATAATTGTTCATAGTAATTATTGGTTGAACTATTATTATTTATTAAATCACAAAATATTTAATGTCTTTAAAGTGTATGGACCCAGTTTAAAAACCAAATCCTGGCTAAGTTATTGCTCTCTGCCCACCATATTTTTTTTTTTTTTGTTTTGTATTTGTTTTGAATGATTTTATTTAGAATCTTACCATAAAGCTTTTTTACATGTATCGCTATCAATAATCGAAAATTGACAAAATGATCGGCTGAATATATTTTTATATATTCTTAGTAAAATATTAAATATAGTAAAAATAATTTTTGTGAATTTCAGACCCTGCCATTGTTTATAGAAGTGAACAATTATTAATGTTTTTGGGATATGATAGGAATAAAAAAACAAGGAGCCCGTAAGTAGGGCTCGTTTTTCAAAAGAATAAGTTAGGTAGGTACCTGAAAAGATACTTCCTAAAAATCATAAAACAAAGTCCCTCTGAAAACATGTTTGTTGGTTTTTGATGAAAAAACGTATGATTACAGAGTAATGTTTACGAAAAATTAAAAAAAATAAATGATGATAGTATCAATAATATTGTAGATATAAGAACATGAAACACGTTTTTTTTTTTTTCAAATAAAAGTCAAAATTTATTTACAGTAACTGAACATTTCTCAACTTTTGTCACAAATTTGGAATCTGTGATGAATTTTCTATAGAATAACAACCAGTTTCTAGGATAATATTGATTCATCAGGCGATCATAGTGGTCAAAGCAAAGTATGCCAGTTGGAACAAATAGTTTTAGTTGAATCTCACAGAATAAATTTTCTAGATATGACCTTGGGGAATTAAAAAAAAAATGCTTCATTTCATCAGCTTTCCAATAATATACCCAACTTTCTGAAGGGTCTAATTTCGTAAAGATAAGTTTGGGAGTTCAAAAAACGTTAGATTCCCACTGCAATAAGAGTATCTAGTATTTTTTTTGTCCTAGTTTTGTTATCCCGTACCTTGATATTTTTCCCCAAAAATTTTTGAAAAATGCTTACTACTGTAAACAGTGTTTTTCGTTTTGAATGGTTTTTGATGTTTGTCCAACAATTTTACTTTTTATTTATTTTTATTTCTAATTTTTTAAGAGACGAAGGTGGTTATTACAATATGTAATTAAAAATGATTTGGAATCTTAACACTACAACGGCTGCCTATTTACCTCATTATGATAACAACCTTGAATCCTTAAAAAAAAAAATTAAGGGATTTTGGGCATGAATCTCTGTCAGTTCTGCTTTAGATTTTTTTTTTATAAATTATGAATTTTCTTCCTGACATATTACTAGTGCAGTTTGAAATATAAAAAGTTCGAACATTATCTCAGCTTTATTCAATATTTAAAAATACCAATATCGGCCATATTTCAGTTTCAGAAAAGAAAAAAAAATTCGGGAATGTCACCTGATAATTATTATCTGTATAAATGTTTTTTTTAATCCTGTTCAAATTGACCGGCTTTACTCAAAATTGAGATATCGTTGCTGGAAAAAAATGTTTAAATAATCGATCATTGTTTAAATTATTTTTACAAGATCTAAATTGGTAAAGTAATTAACTTCCATACATCATTATATCAAATTCTTTCATCATTAAATAAACTAATTGAAGCACAAAAAAAAAAAAATAAAATGGTGTTTTTTCTGAGTGCATTAAAAAAAAAAAGATTGCTTCTACCGTCCATCCTAACAAATATCAGGTACAACACTAGGCCAGAAGAAATATAGTAGTCGTTGGGGGAATGTTTTTAGACCCACTCTAGCACGGCGCGATTGTTCATCATAACAGCTTCCCATCTAGTGCACCCTCGGAACATTCTACCGCAATTGAATATCTGAAATCTGAGTATCGGAACACATTTGTGATGGAGGAGTAGGATTTCAATGGGATCATATACGCGTATTTTATAAGAAATAGGAATGTCTATAAAAACAAAGTTTAAAAGCAGCCAAGAGGATGGACAACTTATACATTTAGACAGAGATGCAATTCCGTTTGGAAAACTAAAAAATGTTTTTCGATTTAATTAAATAATGATTGAAAGCTTAATTATTGTTATAATTAGCCGAAATTTCATAATAGAAATTATTTTTAATATATGTTGGATGTTTTAGTTTTTCTCGTGAACTGGATTCTAAAGTATCGTCATCAAATTACACTTCTTCGTTAAAAAAAATCTGCATTAGTTTTTCCCAATTCGAAAGTAACCTACAATAATAGAAAACAATTATTTTTAGTTTGTCGGTGTTATGTGATGTGTAATACATTTTAGAATCCGTACGTTTTAAATTTTTATATTAAATAGATATTAAATTCTAAGATCGTAACGTACAATGGGTGCTGAACATCTGAAAGATTCCTTAGCTTTGGACCACACATCACGGAATAAGAGCACGGAATTTGAAGAAGCACGTATCTATTGGTCAGCGCGTCGCCAAATGGTTCAATTACCAAGGGCGGGCGTTGGCTAGCAGCAGCAGATTCTAAGAATATGTCGTCTCCGGTTTTTTCCCTACCACCCACCTCCTGTAAAAAAAACAAAAAAAAAACGGTACGGATGACCGAGCGGGCTAAGGGGTTTGCAATAGGTAATCAAAGTTGAGCAACGTCTCGCGTTAGTACTTGGATGGATGACCACCTACTGAAGAAAGCCAAGCAGCCCGAGATTTTCCAGGCGATTACCCCCCTTCCATAGTGTGCGTGAGGTCAGCCTACTACTGGAGGCAACTTACACATACCGGACGTAAGAGTGGTGACCCTATCCCGAGTACCTAAATTGCGAATCGTGTTGTGGTTTTCAAGGATGTTAAATAGCCGCCCAGAGATTTGGTCCATGGACGGTCTGCTTCGGGAAAAAAATATAGGTTCTCAATAGGTTCAATAGGGTACTTGTACCCTAGTGAGTCAGTGGGAAAGACATTGCCGAATTAGCAGCAATAGGACTGGTTATGGAGCTATGGGTAGCCAACCAATGCACCATGGAAAGCATGGTTCGCAGCAATGTGAGAGAAACTGTACGAAAAACTATATATAACTATATAGATTCGTATATATTAGTAATAATACGAATCTTCATATTAATGCCATTTATATGAGAAATATAATAATTATAAATTAAAAATATGTCTGTGATAATGATTTAAATATATATATTGCATATATTCATATATATTTATCGTTACCACCACATTTAAGCAACGAATGTGAAAAATCACATTTTTCGTATTCCTTAGGTTTATTAATTTATCAGAAGCTTATTTGCAAAAGAAATTCTTCTAAACACAAATCTATGACTCAGAGAAGTAAAAAGACATAGAGATAAAAAAATTATGAGGAAGTTTAAAGTAAAATAATGTTCTTTTTTGGCCTCCTGAAAAGTAGCTAGATTCACATTCGTTACTTAAACGTGATGCTGACGAGATAAAAAAAACAAAAAAAAACGTCAAAACGTACTCATTAGTCAAAATTATTTAATCGGTACACAACTGATTCTTTAACTCGTTATTTTGTCAAATTTCGAGGTTATAGTTTGAAATTTGGCTTTATTTTTTTTTAAATATTCTTATTTCTAAACTCATTTTTTATATTATTCGATCCTTGTTTTTGACAACTGCCATCGATGTATGCGTAAATGAATATAGATATTGTATTTAAAAAATAAACAAAATGTTTTTGTAAATTTATATCGAAATATAGATTTTAAAATATTTTTCATATTTTTAGGACAAACTTTTCTCAGTATAAATAATTATTCAAGAACCTAATTTTAAAAAATGAAATACACTATATGTTTTGGGCTGTTATATTAGTTTATTTATTTAACGTTCAATTTGATCATCTCTGAAGAAGTGTCACAATTCATTGTCATTTGTCTCATACGCTACGAATTTCGGATATCAGTCGGAAAAAAGTCATTGTAAGTTTACTTATCGAAGACAATCGGTGATTTAATTAAATAGTATAAACAGTCGCCGACCTATGCTAACACAAGATTTTATTTCTTAAGATTTGCTGTATTAAATAAATTTATTGTAATTCGTTCATTCTTTATAATAATATTTCACAAAATCATTTTTTATAATAATAGCTTACAAAAAAAAAATCGAGATTCAATTTATATTTATTATCTGAGGCACCAGGCATTCTTAGAAAATAAATTCTTATATACTTAGTATTTTATTTTATTTTTTATGACCATTAATTTTTCACATGATTTCATATGCAAATTTTAAAGTGATCAGAATTTTGAATTGTCAAATTAGCTTCAGTTTTAGTGTGTAGTATAATGTGGACTTGATTGAATTTTTCCATAAGCTGATATATTTTTTGTATACATCAATTGTTAACTGTGATATATTTATAAGTGGCAATTTTTTTTCTATCTATTCACACTTAATATAAAATTAATACAAAATGAAATGTGTGCCTTTATATTCAGTAGAACTAAATATAAAAAAATGATACATTAATTCCATCACATATTCTAGTAAGAGATAACTTAATCGTCTAAAAACCAACAACTCATGAGCTTACTTTCCACATATCCATTTTGGAAAAAGTTTCAGCAATGAAAAAAAAAAAAAAAAATTAATAGAAGAGGACGAGCAATATAATTATCCTAACTTTGGCCTTACGAGAAAAAGGGATTTATTTGTTCAGATTTGATGAGAAATTATTGGAGGGTTCGATTCAGTTATTTAAATGAAAAACTTGAAAAATACCTCATTTATTTTATGGATATGTGCCCTTTTGGAAGTAAACTGCTCAATTATTTTACCTAAATAATAGTAATTATAAAAATATACTGTAGTACTTTGTTTATAACCTAATATTTGTCCGTACAATAGAGCCGTCTCTGTTTCTTATTTGGCGCCAAGGAGCTTTGTGAAGTATAATATTGCATGCCCGGAAATAAACATTCTAAAAAAGTATATATCAACTAAAACCTATAGGTATTTCATATTCAGTAGAGAATATTTTATTTATATCAATATAGCAGTATATGGCTTTATTTTATCTCCTGTCTAAACTAAATATTTTTGTATGTTAATGTTTTGATTATGCACATATGAATTTACTAAAACTAGCGTAATAATATAGGCATATTATGAATTATTGCCGAACTATATAATTGATAATAACATACCAAATTATCCCGTAGAAGTGGAAGGCCAGAAGCAGGCGGACCGCTCACTCAGCACTGTCGGGAGACCGACTGGAGTCTAGGCCTTCTTTCGCGCCGCCTCAGTACGAACCTGCCATCTGTTGTCGCGGGTTGGAAAACCGCTCTAAAACGTATAAATTATTAACTGGCATACTTTATTTTGTCTCATTTCTAAATGTTTCTTATGTTTCCTTCTTTATATACTAAGTGTTTATAAAAGTTTACCTACACTATCCTAAACAGCAAAAGGAATGAATTAAATATATAGACTTTTTTTTTAGTTTCATAAAGGAGTGTATACAATTTACAAAACAAAGAATAAAATAAATTAAATATATATTTATCATATATACATTTATACCATTCAATTGAGAAGAACAGGCCAGCTGAATCTAACGTAGTTACAGCTTCTGGCGTAATTGGCTTAAATCAATCGCTCAAAAAAGAGGATAACATTATTCCAAGTGCTCAAGTAGCTACTCAGTTATACGCACGAAAATTAAGCCTATCACGACCTACCCATTTAAGTAAATATCTAAACATACCATCCAAAGTATATAAGCATATTGTGGAAATGTGCAGGATGAAAGTCTTATAATGAATAATATCGTATGCTTTTTAAGCGTTTTACAAGTACAATTTTATGCTTTCAGTGGTAATAATTGATTATTTGATTTATTCTTCATTGATAGTAAATAAAATGAACACACAATGCTTTATTATTTCCAAATAATTGTAAATTTAAAATTAAAAGCTGAGATATGGACTTATGAAATCTCCAATCGGCCGCCATTGCGGATCCAAACGGCTAATGGTAATGTTAAAGGATCATCCCGGGATGACTTGTGACTTTTGTGGAAAATTAAAAAAAAAAAAGAAAAAATGGCCTGCTAGCCTTGGAGAGCGGGCAATTTTTTTTTCTATTTTTGAATTCTACGTACGTATCTTGAAACGTAAAAATTCAAATTTTGAGGTTTTGATTTTTTTCTTTGTCGATAACATACGTTAATTATTGAAAATAACTTATACTTATGGCTGCCAATTTAGTATTAGGTAGGAAACAATATCTTTTTATTCTGATAGAGCATCAAGCTCTAATTCAAGAATAATAATCTAATAGTAATTGATACTGTGTTCAACTGAACTTGTACACCATCAACTTTGAAGAAGAGATGAAGCTGGCTTATGGACAAAATATGCTCACGCACGAGTATCTAATTGTCGAAGAGGACACAGCCTATTGCATTTCTAAAATGGTTCATTTGGCAGTGTTCATCGTAACAGATGTGCGAAGCAACACTGAATGAGAAAAAATCAACCATGGAACTGAAATAACGGTGGTTTTAAATAAGAATTTAGGCTGCGACAAACAATATAATTCTTTAAAAATTCTAAAGGATATAGTAAAATTTAAAATTTATTGTTATTTATAATATAAATTCCCAATGCCTTTCTCCAATATTCGTGTTAAAGCCACTGGTAAATTGATCTAGATCTACGGATTATGGCTTTTCAGAATTGGCAGGTCTATCATGATCTTCCCGATGGTCAACTATCAATGAAAAAAAACTCTATTTTTTTAGTTTAACAACCTTGAATATCTACAACGCGATTCGTCAATAAGAAACACGATTTCTCTTGGTTAGTGTGAGCTTAGGGTTTAGGGTTGGTATGAATTTGCCTCCAGAAGGTCTCATTCATCCGGGGAGGGAGAGAAGGGTTAATCGCCTCTTCCGATCTTCTGTAGTTCTGCTCCAAGGACCAACCCCATAAAGGATATATATCCTCCTAACTTCTCAACATTCTCGAAATAGAAGAACATTACAAGCAACTGACAAGCAAAGGTCTTCAAGATGCACTATTATTATAGGTAACTGTAAATGAAATAGATAACCTTAATACAATTTACTATGGGCGACTGAGCCAAATTATAGAATAGACTAAATGTTATAAATATCTTCTTTTTTTTTATTTTTTATTTCAGTAAAGATAGGAAGAATTCTTTTCTGATAGTGGACCAGACCTGCTTAGGCGCAGAAAAAATCTAACTGTATTTAATTTAATTAACTCACTACTGCAGACAACGAATCTCTTTTTACCTTAATATTGATTTATTATTCTTGTGAGGTGATCAACAAGGAGGATATCCAAAGAATGAGTGAAGATTCAGGAGTGCTTAGAGCAGGGATGACCAGTCTTTTTAAACGAGTTCAGAATAGGGTTGGAACATCAAAAGAAAAATATCGATATTTCGATATATCGAAAGGAAATGTACGAAAAAGCAAAGAAACCGTGTATTAAATGAGTATAACATTATGAAATTTATGAGAAGGTTATGAAATAATATAATTATTATTTATAGAACAATATCTTTATTATCCACGAATCATTATAAAAAATATAGAAAAGTTTTTTGCTATTTTTTCGTATATTATATTATTCTACAAATTTTTCAAAAATAAAACCTAGTTTTAAAAAAAAAAATTGTATTTTATAAAGTTTCCATGCATACATTGAGCAATCTCAAAACATTTATCTAAAAACATGTAATTCATCTTATATATATTTCAGTACAATCACCATTTATATTATTACCTGTTTGTCTTTGTATAGCAGTTAACAGTATATGTATATGTAACAGTGCCAATTAACAGTATATGTGTTTCAATCTTATCTACTAATTATTGTTTGGCAACTAAATATTGTTTATTCTCATATTTACCCCATTATATTTATAAATTAACCTGTGCTATATTTTAATCAATGATTATATCCAATAATTTATTTACATTTATAGTATTGTCTATTTTATTTCAATTTGGTAAATGATTGATTCATATTATTATTTGTTTTGGTAATCTTAAAATCTTAAGTTTATTTGAAGGGTAAGGAGGAAAAACCTCGACTCTGTTTCATAATAAAGTACGGAAGTACAATTACGAGTAGATGATTTACTATGCATATGACACACTGTGAAATGTTGAAACACAATAAAATGTAAAACTAGTTGTTAGCATCTACCTAATGTGCCTCGATTCCTATACTTGAATATTCTGGCCTGTGTCTTCACTATCTAGCAATACTTAAAGTAGTATTCTCTTTCCTTTTTGTGATTCTTCTAGATCTTATTTTTGTTTTAAATTTATTAGTTTCATTACAGTTATTAGTTCTCATTCTCTATTTTATTTATTATGTCTATGCATTGAGCATTTCTTTTATACTTCTTTATTACTATTAGGATTTTGGAATTTGTCTTATGCTGCTTTAATCTTGTTTTGGGACATTTCTCCTATATAATACTTTTCACTGTATTCTTTCCAATGTAGAAAAACTCCCTCTTCAAATGATGCAATATTTTGGATACTACTTCTTATGTCAGAAGCTTTTGACGGAGGAACTATTTCATTTGCTTCTGATTTAGAAGTAGATGGAGTTGCAGAAACACCTGATCCTGATGGAGACGAAAAAACGTGTGAATGGGAAGCTTTGAGGTGTAACCGTAAGTTTGTTGTGTTTTCCGATGTCCGAAATATTTTGTGACAATATTTGCACTCCGCACTTTTACTGTCTCTCGATTTAAAATGTTTCCATACTTCACTTTTTGACGGCGACATTTTAGTTTCTATTTTCACTTTAATCACCACACTAACAATAACAATGAACAACAGGTAACTGGCCGTTAGTGACGCCCATGAGTTATAACATTAAGGAAGTTACAAGAGCTCAAAGACAGCGACCTAGATTGATTAAATAATTAAGCTATAATGTAAAATACAGCTCACGGATAAAATTAAAAATATGATAAAGAATAAAGGAAATTTCTAATTAAAATAAAATAATAAAGTTTAAAATATCAATATCACCGATATATCGGTGTAAAATATCGATATCATCGATATATCGAGTGTTAGGATATTGATATAATATAACCTAGTCCCCCTGGTAATATTCGCTACAGGCCCCGCACTGGCTTAATCCGCCTCCGATGTAGGTATTCAACTTTTTTCCATCTAGCCCTATATATAATATTATCATTATGGTCTGTAAATTAGGAACTCAACGCAGTTAAGCAGCCGCTTGTGATTTTTCGATTTTTTCTTCTTCTTTCTACTTTCTCTTATTAAATTACTAAAGTTCTCTAATTAAATCACATTTGCAATTCCTTTACATATCCAGCACAGCAAAAGTTTTCTTACTTTATTTCAAACATTGATAATCAAACCACTAAGTAAATACAATTATTTTGTTACCTATCATATTATTGTATTACAGTTGATGAGGTAGTGATCCAGTATATAAATCGAAATTAAAGTTGCCAACCGGTTGATGTGTCATTCCTTCTGGCCTAAACCAACCGGCAGTATGGCCAAAACCAATTTAACCGCCTTTAATATTAGTTTCAGCGGCTTCAAGTCGTCCTATGTTCTGTTATAAATTATTTAAGTCTTATTGTTACTAACTTGAATTTTCTAAATTATTTTCTCAGTTTTAGTTTTGTATGTAATAGTTCTTGTAATTTTGTATTGCGTATAGTAATACATGGACTTTATTATTTACTTACGATAATTCCAACCTACCATAACAGTAATTATGATGGACACGAACTGCTGCCATATTGGAAAAACTCTCATTATTTTATTTTCCGGCCGTTTCGTTGATTTTATTAGCTCTTGACGTTTTGTTATTCACACACCATCCCCAGAAGATTTTTATTGCTCATATTTCCTCTCGTCTATCCTTTTTACATTTTATTTTTCAATTTTTTTTATCCACTCTTCAAGTATATGAATTTCTGAATATTGTAGGCTCCATTGTGTACCTATATCTGTGTAGCTCAAATAAGACAGTTACACAAGTTCTAAGGATGGGGATATAAATCCGAAAACGTCAAGAACAAATGGAATTGTTAGAAGAGTTATAGCAATATATGTTTCATGGTGAGTTAAGGACAGAAGTGCAACCCAAAAACATACGCCTTTGCTTTTTTCTTTACCATCAAGTTTTTAGGAATTCAGGAAGCCCGCAAAAGTGTAAAAGCTGAACTAAAAGCTCAAAAAATATTTAGGACATTATACCTCTGGTAGTTGACTTAAATTGAATAATATATGTAGGAGTGGAGGGGACTATGGATTATCATGCTACCGTTAATATGTGTCGTTACCAGAACAAACAGAATTATATCTGGATTTAAATATGAAAAACTAAGTGTTTTTAAGATATTTTGGTGAACTTACGTTCTCTCAAAAAAGTTTAGATATCGAATTTTCATTTGACAAAAAACGTTTTTGTAGGGTAATATGGGCTTGGCATGAGGGGAAACTCGGAATACCTATTTCCAGGTAGGAAAATATGAAATGTGTTGTATTTTTCAAGAAATCCATGAATAATCATCGTTCTGTAGGGTGAGTGGTTAGTTGGTAAGTAATCTATTTAGGAGGATAAATCAGAATGGTAAGACTTCACTTTCAGGTTGTTTCATTTCCAGGTTCTTTTTTTTCTGACCACCTTGGTGATTCTGGGCTTTTTAAGTCTCCTATGTGTTTCATCTTATCTTTCTTCTTTTATAGGATAACATCGTCCCGGCCGGCCATGTCCAACTGTCGAATGTGAAAAAAAGGCGATTCTCATATTCGTCTCTTTTGACTATTTGAGGCAAGGACTTGAATTCCGAACCCTCAAGGGTTGATTCCTAGTGTCTTTTGGGGGTTAGGTATTCGAAACTTTGCCACAATGCCTGCCTAGTGCGTTTCAAAGTACCGAATATGAAAATCGCATTTTTTTCTCATAGTTGGAATAGGTAGGGGCGATATATGACTATTATTCAATAATAGTTGTTATTCTATATATTTCCTGAATTGCCATCTTGCAGAATATACCAACATCAACTACATGTTAGTGAAATTTAGTCTATATATATATTATTAGTATATATATATATATATATATATATATATATATATATATAAAATCTATATACAATATAATATATACAAATAATCCAAAACATGTGGCAAACCGGGAAGCTCTCGGATGACTGGAAGATTGATCTTACCTACGTAAAAGAGGCAACAAATTAGACGTAAACACAATTATGCAGGAATTTCCCTCATATCTGTTTCCTACAAAATTCTGTCAGCCTGTCTCTTGGATAGAGCACAGAAGCAATTAGAGCCCAAACTATCAGAATATCAAGCAGAATTCAGACCAAACAGGTCATGTCCGGAACAAATATTCAACATCAAAACCATACTCAAAATTCGAGCTCTCAGACAAAAATCCACAGTATGCATATTTATAGATTTAAAAAAAGGCATACGATTCAATTGACAGACTCTCACTATTCTGGAAGAGAGGAGACTAGATCCTAAAACCCGAGAACTCATAAAAGAAATGCTAACTGGCACGAAATCTAAAGTTAAATTTATGGGAGAAATTTCAGAACCCTTCGACATTCAAACCGGTGTGACAGGGTGATGGGCTGTCTCCTATTCTGTTCAGCATCGTCTTGGGCAAGGTATTGGAGGAATGGGAGAGGGAACTCAAGAAATGGGAGTTCTGGAAGTCGATCCGACTGGGCCTTCCCAAAAACAGCCTATATATGCCATACCACGCATTTGCGGATGATCTAGCGGTATTATCAGAGAATGAGGAAGTTGCCGTCAAACAGATCGAGGTGTTTAAGGAATGTGCAGAAAAAGTGGGACTACAGATCTCGTTCGAGAAAACTAAATTCTTCTATTCAAAGACAGACATCACGAGTCTGAGAGCAAAATACGGTAAAATCGACAAAGTCCCATATTTCAAATATCTCGGAGAACTCATTGAACTGACAGGCCTAGAAAAGATCTCACAGCAAAACCGTCTCCAGAAAGTCAAGAAAGCTTTGGGGTTGGTTAAAAACATCTATAACAAGAAATCCTTGTCAAGACAGACGAAAATTCGGCACAATAACACTGTCTTAAAACCAGCAGTCCTTTACGCAAGCAAAACACTGGCACTTAACAGAAAACGAGAATTGTAAGAAATCAAAGAGGAAGAAAGGAAGATCATCAGAAAAATCCTAGGAGCAAGACAGCTACAGGTTACAATCAATCAAAACAACAGAGAGGTTTTCAAATATTGAAATTGACATTAAGAAAAGACGAATGAAGTTCTTTGGTAATCTCACCAGACTACCAGAAAGTCGATTTACAAGG
Source organism: Rhaphigaster nebulosa (assembly GCA_948150685.1). Taxonomy (NCBI): domain Eukaryota; kingdom Metazoa; phylum Arthropoda; class Insecta; order Hemiptera; family Pentatomidae; genus Rhaphigaster; species Rhaphigaster nebulosa. Next base: position 59,473,478 of record OX411311.1, read on the forward strand.
ATTCAAGACTATGCAACCTCACTTAAGAACTCAACATCTTGGAAGAACTACTAAAGGATATTAAAAACGCAAAAATAGGTGCAACAGACATTCTAGAAAATGACACTTTCAGTTGCAAAGTGAACAAATGGAAAGTGAAGTTGGAGCAACCATAGCAGAAACAGTGCAGACCGAAGTGGTCGGAAGAGCGAAAAAGAGGAAGCTGTTCAACGTCGATGAATGGCTCCACATCACCACACCGACTATACCACATCTCGACAGTAACGTAAATGTTTATCTTGAAAAGGATCGGCGCTATTCTACACCCCTGTTTCAGGCCCAAAAAGGCTCCGACAGCAGTTTTCCAAGTTTTATCCGGTAAATATCGTCTCGGTATAGGAGTATTACTGCATCTATGAATTCCTCGTCGATGCCCGCCTCTCTCAGCGCTGTCCACATTCTACTTTTCGTTATTTGAGTTTTCCAAAGTTTTAGACAATTCTTCCATTGTCATCGTTCCACTAACAGCCGGCTTTCTGGTACTTCTCTCCTCCACCATAAACTGAGGCTCTCTCTAAGAAGGTCTTCGACGTACAACATCCAAGTTCTTTCACTAATCGGTGAGAGAACATTTCCTTTTCTGGGTGCGCGCAGTGTCTTTAGGACACTCCATGATTTTCTAACCCTGTTGAATCCCAATGTACTATCAATGCCGCTGGATGGACCTATCCCTTGAGACATTCTTCTTATCCGCTTCATGGCTCTTTACTTCGTCGCTGAGTCTTTTATCGGAAGCCCTATCCTCGTTAGTTCCCGAGGAAATGTACTTTGCATGTACTTTCAAGATTCATATACATCAAGAAGTCGTCTTCTATGGTCTGTTATGATTTTCTCGTGATGTTATATATATATTTTTTTTTTTTTTTTTTTTTTTTTTTTTTTTTTTCGGTTGGCTCTTTGTAGACCGTGGAGATCCTTGGCCGCGCGATGTGGTATTAATACCACACCGCGATTCTCAATTTTAGGTTCACGGGGTAGGGTCATCACTCCTACGCCCGGCCTTTTTGTGAGTTGCCACCAAGTAGGCTGACGGGCCTCACATACCCGGGGAGCGGGATACAATGCTTGAATTATTTAATTTGATTAAATAAAATTCATGCCGGTGCCGGGATTCGAACTCACAATCTTTGGGTTTGTGAGTAAGTGCGTTAACCCGCTCGGCCACCCCGCTCCCTTGTTATATATATATATATATATATATATATATATATATATATATATATACATATATGTGATACATTTATAAATTAAAAATGTTGTTTTCATTATCTTCTCAGTTTTTTTAAATAACTCTAGAATCAAATAGTTAAGTCTTCATTAAAATGCAAAACTTAGTTTTATTTACTGAGTTTTCATATATATCTTTACATATAACTTTACTGGATTGTAGATTATCGTTGCTGTATTCGCAACAGATTTAGTCCGCCCGCTGCTTGTTAAAGATACTGCGGCTACAAACTGCCATCAGTCAATACTTAGTGGACAGTTCTGACGCCTCTTCCTTGGAGGGATTTCGGATCTTGATCCAGATTGGTTTACTCCCACCTCGGGGATAAGATCCTAAGCCTGGAATTGCTGGAACGTTTTCGGTGTTCAAAATGGGAATTCTCCGAATCTAATCTCGTAATTCTAGTGCGATTCTTTTAAACAATAAAGTGACAAAAATAATTCTATTAGTTTCTAAAATTATTATTTAATATTTGATAAAATTGTTTTGTTTTTTTTATTTAATTTCAAAATTATAAGGTTGAAATCCTGTTTCTTTATATTTTTGAGCTGTTTTTATATTTACGACTTGAGAAACATTTATATAAAGGTTCTATTTCCTCTTTAAGAGGAATTAAGGAATTAAGAGCTGAATTAAATTTTAAAACTCATTATTGTAGCTTTTATTTTATAAGATTGGAATTTTAGGTACTTAAAGTAGTTTGCAATTGGTTGTATAATTAATTAAGTAAAATTTTGTTCGTTTCTTTTTAATCCTTTTAAATCCATTAATAGAGCTGAAATTAATTTTGGTTCTAAATATGTTTTATTATTCTTTGGCCTGGTCTTATATTGGGAAAGGAGGGAGGCTTAAACAATTTTCAATTTATTAGGGGCTGTCTTTTAAGAGGAGTTTTATTTTGTATAAAAACTTTTAAACCTGTAAATTATTCGTACTAACGGCGATCCACAGCAAGGATGGTGTTTTTCAACGTATTATCATGTTAATATTTATCTTATAATTTCTAAAACTATAAACGTACATATGAGATAATATAAAAGCAAATAATATTTGTTAATATGGGAATAAAAAGAAAGCAATAAAAAATGAAAAGGAACATAGAGTAGAAATAGAAAGAGAATAGAATAATGAAATAACAAAGGATATACAATTTACTGATAATGAAATACAATTTACATTATATATATATATATATATATATATATATATATATATATATATATATATATATATATATATATATATATATATATATATATATTTTACACTATATATATATATATATATATATATATATATATATATATATATATATATATATAAATATAGTATGTAAACACTGGGTTGTCAACCCGTTGATAATTGTGTTTTTTTTAATGTTTAAAAATGTCTGGAATAAATGGGCAATTGTATTTAATATGGAATGGAAGGTTAGTACCTATCAATTGCCTGTAGTCAAGTGTTTAACAGTCATTGGCACATCACACTTAGCATACCGGTAATAAACATTAAAAAAAGTAAAAGAAAAAAGCTTGAAATAATTCAATACTTTCTCAACAAATTAATCATTTTATTTATCAGAAAATATTGTTTTAAAACAGGTTATTGCCGTTTGAAAATCGTATGAATGTCTCTTGTAATATAGTTTTACCGTTACTTGGATTATTGAGCTTAATTTTAACATTAAATACTACCACATTCCTTAGGAAGCTTAAGGAAATATGGTTAATTTGCCCGCTTTGACGGCCATATAACTTTTAGATCTGCTGGGTTATTTATTGTTCATGTAGTATTTATAAATTTGCATGCAATGTACGTTTAAATACGTAATACTGTGTGTTGCTTATATACTGCAGGATTTATTGAGCTGTCAATATGCGTGTAGCTAAGATATTGTCGGCTCTAGTTGGAAAAACGATTTTCTCTTTTGAACTCTTTTCTGGACTATTCTGCAGACGTTCAAAATTATAATAGTCTATATGAACAATTCTTACATAATCATTTTTGTCATTTGACTTAGAGTTATGTCAGTTCTGCAAAACATCCCAATGTTCAAAGTATAATTTTTCTAGTTCCAACGACTTGATTAGATTGGGACAACTATACTTATTCGATGTTCCTTACGTCCCAGTGATTGCAATTGATCGTTTCTGAAATGTACATATAACATGATAGCGAAAGTGCTAAGCATTACTGATAATCTTCAGGCCTGCTTCAGACAGAGATGCTTATGAGAAATGTGTATTTCAAACAAAAAGAAACCTACGGCGGTCTCCTGTGATTTCCCAGGAGTATTTTTCTTGCAACCAGTTAATATCATCTAGTCAGTCACTGTTCTGTCTTGTACAAGAGGAGAATTTTTTTATGTTTGAGACTCACGATCTTTTACTTTTGCTAAACCTTAAAGGTTGTCTGAAATTATCAATTGAATATAAGATTTAGGACTAGCGAGTAGTTTGGTAGATTGGAAGGATTTGTATTGATTTTCGATTATGTCTGCAAAACCTTCGAATAACGTGGTATGTTAAGAGCATCAATATGGATGTTCTTTTACACGGAATGATTACATAAGGCAACTTGTAAGAACATAATTGTCTTCTACTTACAGTTTTCTATGGCCTACAAGTCTGTTTTAGTAGCTTTATTTTGTTTTCCCATTTAACCGCTGTGAAACAATGGCATGGAGGAAAACATATGGCATGCTTCCAAGTGGTTGGGGGTGGCATTGTAATGCGAACATGTGAAAAAATGATAGCACTACATGACCTAGATATTGCAAAGTGATATAAAATCGGTTCCATACAAGGTTGCAAGGGCTATTCCATCGCAGTTAGGATGCGCCACCTCCTGCTAACAGGATAATTAAATGTTAATCCTCAACAGAGAGGGCACAATCGAAACGGAATACTTAATCAAAGAGGTTGGAGAAAAGCTAATTTGATACACTCGGATCTTCATTCCATTTCTGGTATTAATATCATATTATTATGGAGTTAGGTGCTTTGCTTTTATTTATTTTTAAATTGACCTCAATTAAAATTTGAATATCTCAGATAAATTTCGGGCAAACATGTAAAAGAAAAAAAAAAAAGTACGGTTGGTTGGTTCTTTTGATATTCTAGGTGCATAACATCCAGACCATTAGTGTCCCATCCCTAATAAAATTCTTCTATAACCAGTTCATTCTTCCTGAACATTCTATTTCAATTAATAAAAAAAATAAACCAAGATTTAAATGATATTAATGTAATAATTATACTAATATAACTGTAATAATAAATTTAAAAAATATTTATCTATCTGGGGGGGGAGGAATTAAGAAAACTAAAATTAATTATATCATTTATTATTATATGATCCTTGTATCTACTTCAACAAATTTACATTCACGAGAAAAGATATTACTTTGTCAGCTCTAGTGCTATCGTTCCCTATTGAATTGTTTTGCGACGTTCCAATTTCATATAATTTATGACTGCCGAATGGAGATTCTTGGAAGATGTGGACTATTGTTAGAATGGTATTGCAATGCTGGCATTTCGGTGGTAAATCTTTTGTGATTAGGTGATGGCTAGTCAGTCTTAAACGATTAACCCTGAGCCGGAGAAGGGCCTCTTCCTCTCTGCGGATGCTGCGACTCGAGGAGTTCCAAGGTTTTACTTCTATCTTTATCAATTTGAGCTTATTTGGAGGATTCTTTTCCCACTTGTCCTGCCATTCCTTGTGGATATTCTCTTTCCGAGGGCGTGTGATGTCTGAAGGTGCATTTAGCAGTGGCGGCTGCTGGATAGTGATAACGGGTGTTCAAAAATATAATCTTTATTGTCACCAACTTAAAAAATACAACGTAAAATTACTACAAAGAGAAAGACGTCATACGGCTTTTACAATCGTATTCATAAAAATTTTCATTTACTAGCAATCCTGCTCAGACTTGTTACGATTCATTCCGATTTCTTATCTCGTTGTTCAATTTTCACGACAAAATGTTTATAAGAAATTGAAACTGAAGAAATGCAATCAAACATTCCGGATCGAAAATCCTATAGACCGTATCATTTCGCGATGAAGTCGCTTACTCAACACCAATGAGGTTAATAAAGTCTAGTTGTGAAAGCAATTTTTAGGAGGATGGAAGCCATCATTTGCGATGTAATTGAACCGATAAGAGCTAAAGAGAGGAGAAGATTGGAAGAAGGGATCATGCCGTGAGACGGGTCGTGCCGTGGCTGAGCGGGGTGTGGGCTGGCCGATACCGACCGCAATTCGTTCACTTCCCGCGATGGGCTTATCGCACGCATCCTCTCTGAGGCCTTTTGTTATCTCTTTGAGGGATAGTCTGCGAGGGCATTTATGTAGTTTTAGCTCGATAAATCCGTATCTCTTGCATCTCTTAATTATATTCTATATGTTGATCATTAATGAATGAAATCAAAATCAATATTCAATCAATACTCAAAAATATAATCATCCTCAGGTTTACCTTCATTACATGATAAACTGTTTTGGAATGATTAATTATATACTAGAGAGGGAGGGTATAGATTTCATCGATTAGGTGATCGTTCTATAGGTCTACGAATTTGCTAATATCTGGCACGAGCATTTCTAATTAATTATTAATTTTCGGAATTCTTCGGTATAGCCATTGTTTATTGTGTTTTCAAGAACGTTATTTCCGAATTTACTATCGGATATTCAATCGCGCATACGCATTTCGATTTATCATTAGAATTGAAGTTTTCTTTGATTTAGGGATTGTATATTATTTTGGGGAGGACAATATTTTTGAATTCACTATTGGATTTTTAATCGGGAATGCCATTTTTTTAATTTAAATTAAAAAAAATAATGTTAATATTCAAATATATTATGAAGACAAATATTCTAAAATAAAATAAAATGTAGGTATAAAAAAATAGGGTAATACGAGTAGTAACATAAATAAATAATAACTTTAAAATACCAAAAAATCTAGTGTATGCATAGTGTACCTAGTTTAATGCATAGTGTACCTTATAATATAATAAATACTGTTAAAAAAAACTGTTGCTTAGAACAGTATGTATCTTATAATTCAGACTAAACATAGACATTGGTAGGGTTTAACGACATTGGTTAAACATTGGTTAAACAGGGTTTAACGACTTCAAACAAGAACAAACAACTTAAATCAAACACTACAATGAAATAAAATAAATGGAACAATATTACAATAAATAAATAATAAATAAAAAGAAATTAAAATAAAATAATATAAATAAAAAAATTGTATAATGGTAGAATAAGTAAATACAAATATCTGATGTAGACACCCCATGACTTCCTTGTTCGCCTATTAAATTATAAATCAGTGGCTTAAAGAGTGACCTTTGGTTACTTGTTTCCGAAGATAGGAGTACCTCAAAAACGACACTCGGCGACGCAAAGTCCATCTATTGACATATACAGACACACACACACACACACACAAACTCTTGTTTCTGGAGGTCTCATATCGTTATGATATGTCTTTTTCTCTCATTTAGTATACAATACAATTATTTAATTAGAGTGGACAAAAAATCGCGCTTATAACCTTTATCACCGAACCGTAATATGATGAAATTGACATTTAATATAGATATCGCAATATGACCATTAATTATATGTCAATTTACCTTTTGATGTAAGTTAATCATAACCTCTAATTAAAGTCACCCTTTGGCTCTTCAATTTCACCCAAAATCTATTATATTATTTATATTGATATAAATGTCTAATTTACCAAATTTGAGATGTTTTACATTATATTTGAATGTAATTTTTTATGAAAGTCTAATATGACCTTCAAGTAAAGTACCACTTCCGGTTTCCCAATTTTAACTAAAATTTATCACGTTATTTATATTAATATCTACCAAATTTGAGAAGTTTTGCATTATATTTTAATATAATTTCTGATGAAAATCGATTATGACTTTCAAGTAAAGTACCACTACATGCCGTGACCAAAAATGAAGGTTCACAATTAGATTTTACAATAATCCTAAATACAAAATTTTAACTTTCTGCGGCTAACCGTTTTTGAATTATGCGAGATAAGTACGAACGATCGTACGAACAGACGTCACGACGTAACTAGTCAAAATGGATTCAGGAATGGTCAAAATGGATATTTCCGTTGAAATCTGAAAACAGAAAATTTTCGCGATTACTGCTTACCAGGAAGTGAAAAGGAGTTTTATGATAACTAAGCACTAATTGTAATGTCTTCCAGTTGAAGCTAAGATTGGTCTTCATTGGGGCTAATACAACACTGACTAAAAAAAAAAGAAGAAAAAAAAAAGAAAGATAAAAAAAACAAAACAGAAAATAGAGGACGATTAATTTCGCTAAGATTAGCAATGCATTTATAGCCATTAACAAAGAACCATTAGAGCTCTGCAACATATGGCGTATGATGAATCGACCAATTGCCTTGTTCCAATTAGCTTCCTATTGGATCATTGATGATGATGGATGGATCATTTCCATATGGTAAATAGGGATCTCATCTACTATCTAAATCAAAACAAGTCAAAATACATGGAGACTTGTCCTCAAGTTTTTATATTAAAAAATGATTGACATCAATCTTTCTGATCACTGCAGATTACGTTTAACTTATCCCGCAGTAACATACTTTCACCGGGATAAAAGAGAGAGAAAGTGCGTGCGAACGAATTCTGAATGTCACGCACACTGTAATTTCTTCCTTATAAGTTATTATCCTCTGGCATCTGCTGACGAAACTATTGATTTTTTTTTAGCTCGTCCAGAAGACTTTTAACGATTGACGAAAACGAGGCAAGTGTCTTTTTCACACAGATGGAATGAAGTTTCAGTCAGTAATGTTACATATACCGGGTCAGATGGCCTATATATATATATATATGTGTGTATATGTATATATATATATATATATATATATATATATATATATATATATATATATATATATATATATATATATATATACATATAACATAATTACTATTGTTATTATTATTATACATTTTTAATTTATTTTAACTCCTCTTCCCCACTTCCCCAAAGGGTCATTATCGTTTAGAAATATTTTATATTCTATTTTACTACTCTTTAAGTGAACTCTTTAAGAAATTGAATATTGTGAAGGCCACATTATGTTCCATACCTCTCTTAACGTTTTTAATAGTTTTTTGATCTTTTTTTTTTTAAAAACTACGTATAGTAATAACAAAAAGTAAGTTAAACATGTAAAGATGAGAAATAAACAGTAGTAGAAGTAAAGGATAAGACAAAGGGGCGATTAAATGTAAAGATAAATATTCACAATATAAAATAAAATACAAAACAACATTAAATATCGACTGGATCAAAGCAGGGCTTTGGCTCTTACCATTCGAAGAAATTGAGATTTTTAGTGATAAGTGTTCGTAAGCAATATTTTTTTCTTCACCTCACACTAGGTTTGAAGCTATAAAAAAATTGAAAAAATTAAAAATCGATTTTTATAGCCTAGAAAGAACTATCGCTTATGAACCTCTTTCACTAAAATCTCAATTTCTTCGTTTTGGCATATTCTGCCGTTGATATATAAAATGATAAATTATATAACAGAATGAAAAATAAGCAAATAAATAATTTTATAAAATTAATCAGCATAGTTTAAGAGATAATAGGACCACTTTAGTTCCACATTTTTTTTTTTATTAATAAATACTTTTTACATACATAGTCCTTATTTCATTTTGTTTAAGGTTTCGGCCCTTTATTAACAAAAATGTTGGCCATTTTCGAACTCTATATTTTGTGTCACCTACCTACATCAAATTATAATATAATAAAATTAATTTATTGAATCAAAAATCTAATATACTGATATCAATTATGAGGGATTAGCCAAATGAACGTAGTGCTACAACATTATTTTTATTAAACTTTAAAGTAGATACTTACTTAATATAAAGTATTTAAAATGTGTGAATCATACATAAACTAGATTAAACAATTAAATTGATTGGTATAATGTGTTGTTCATAATACTTGAGTGGTAGGACGGACCTATAACTCGGGAACTGACTGAACCTATAAATAAACTCCGAAGGAAAAAGTTGATTAGTTGAGTACACAGAGCACTCCAAACTCGCAATTACAACTCAACGGACACAAACAGACCTTGTTTTCTTTTGATCACTCCATCTCAAGATGGATCTTTTTTTTCTTTGTGTCTTGATAAGTAGTTTCATTTCATTTTAGTTTTGTTGGAAACCAAATACTATAGCTATTTGCAATGTCTCATAACCATCGTTATCATAATATGAGAAACATTAGCTCTTAATTAACTCAAAAAACGCTAATCATATAAACCTTTCTGATCTATTTTTCTCATTCTGAGGTAACATTTTGTAGTTGGCATTAATATAGGTGTTATTTTTGGGCAATATTATTCTTAGGCACAAATTTTATATAATATGCACTAGGTACAAACAAAAGATGGATCATTTTGCTGCAGGTAGAAAATTTGTAAAGATTTGACTTTAGATGTGCAGGGGAACACAATGGAGAGAGAGAAGCTGAAGGACCATCAACACCAATTATTACAGATAAGTGATTTATATTAGAACAGTTAACGGCTTGATCTAGTCTGAATCATTCCATGGTTAAACTCTTGTAACAGTTTATTGCTTTAATTTTTATGAATAAAGATAAATGTTAGGAAGGAGGTTGTTCTTTAGTAACCACGCCTATTATTAATTTGAATATTTTTTATTAAGTATGATAGCAATAAACTTGATTAGCATTATAGTTAAATATTAAATGATGGTAATCACAAATCAGGCCCTTGGAAAGGTATCCAATTTAGAGGACAATGCAAATAATTCATATTGGCTTATAACATGATTTTTGGGATAATCATCCTTAATGATTGCCCAATGGCATCCCTATATACAGACTAATATATTATCAGATAAAATATTTATCAACTTAATTTAGATATAACATAGCAACATTGACAATTAATATGGCCAAATTGTAAAAACTGAATAACTTCACGAAGGCGGGAAGACTTGCCGTGTTTTCTGGCTCTATAGATCGCTTTTATACGACCATTTTCTATGAGATTTAACTAATTTTGAAAGAAATCCTCACATGATAATCTAGCACAAAAACTGTGACAACAAAAAAATTTAAAAATGGACGCGGCTGATTTTGGAATTCAACTCTTCACAATATTGTATGATTTCAACTTCAATTACCCGTAGGGAGCTGATTGAGGTATATGTAGATATACCTTTATATATTTTATTTAAAAAAATAAAATTATATTCAATGTAGCATAAAAATTAATTCAACAACAAGTGCATATAAAATAATCGCAAAATTAGACCAATGAAACGAACACTTTGAGTACATAGATAGTTCAATTTATCTATAGCTGTCGACCTTTGATCTTTGCTAAATCTATTAATAATGATTCAATGATAATGTAAGGTTATTACCAGTGATTGTAACTGTACTTTGTAAGCTAGCTTGTGAGTACTAATAATTGTATTCCCTTTTTCACAGATATAGAAGATGATTGTCTAATATTTTAAATCCAGGATATGTGGGAGTGAATTAATCGATCATAGTAGATAAAACAAATATGCCTATGCATTCGTTAAAAATGTGGTAAAAATAACTTTTAACACAATGCTAATAAAATTTTCAAAAGTGGTTAAAAAGAATAATTTGACCATATCATGAGATAAAATATAAACCTGTCCTACTACAACTTTTTTTATTTTCTATATTTGTCTACTTTATTTCCTCTAATTACTACAGGAAGGACGGTTTATGATATGGAAATTCCAGCCAAAGCGAGAAAGAAAAGTTGAGGAGCAAGGTTGTTTCGGATTTCCTCAGGTTGACAAGGGTAGTGCACGTTGTGTATTTTGCCGAATTTTTACAAAAATTTTTGGGTGATTCTACATTGAAAACCATTCTACACCTATCCAAACGTTTCGCTCAGTGAGCCTAAGTGTTGAAATTATTAAGTAAACTAGCCTTACAAATTTTTTTCACTCCAAAAATAATGGACATTCGATGTTTTCGACGATTTTTTCAATATTAAGGTTTTATGGTGTGGTAAATCAGAATTTGCCGTCATTTTTGGTGTGTAAAAATTTGTAAGGCTAGTTAACTTAATAATTTAAAAACTTTTTTAAATTTATTTGATCAAAAATCAATTATTTTTTTTTAATTTATAGTTTTCCTTTAGTGATCTCTGAAAAACAAATTTTTTGCTGATAAAACCATATCTATATCATTTTTCAAACTGGAAATATAAAATAAACGAGTTTCAGTGATTTTTTTTCTAGGGCTCTTAAGACGAAACGGTTGGATACGTTTCGACTTTTTTTTCAATGAAGGATCACCGAAAATTATTTGATCAAAATCGGGGACGGACTCACCATGCACTAACCCTTGTGAGTATGAATAGTGTACATGAGTCATTTTCAAAATTTATTCAACATTGCGGCCCATAGGTCTCAATTTATTTTTAACTTTTTCTACTTCACTTTGGAAATGATTTTATCTTATGCAGATAAATGAAAAGTAATTATAACAAATTTTTATTAGATAACTAATTTGTAATATTCAAGCTAAACAATTAAAAAAATATACATTTTGTTGAAGTATGTTTTTTCCTGTCCTTCACATGGCTGTAGCATCTTTAATTACTAATTTATATATAAATTAATTTATTTGAGGATTAACATTGTATTAATATGCTATCAGGAGAACTAGTAAAATATAGTAATTCAAGATATACCATAAAATGATTGTTAACACGTCAGTTTATCAAGTTTAAGTACTTTCCTAAAAATCTGTCTCGAGTGTAACTTCTGGAGTGTTATTTGGTTTTGAAAGAGATTTATGGGAATTTTTGTTCTGTTAGCTTGGTAGAGAGTGGTCATTTTGTTAACAGTTAACAACACATGTATGTTTTCCAGGCCGTTTAATTGTAGAGTAAGAAAATTTTGAAAACCAGAATAATATGGTCAGTATTTTGATTCATTTTCATGAGTGCTGCCCTGATAATTTAATTTAAATGTAATGTTTTGAACGTTCATTCAATTTAGTTTCCTTGTACATGGTATTCTGGCTCAGCTAGCATAATCTCAAAATGCCAAACCACACTGTGTAATCCAAATTTTTCAGGATTGTTTCTGGTCTTGATTGTTATCTTAAATGATGAAATTTCTAATGTCTTACTAAGCAGTAGGGTTTTAAAATTAAAATATTTTAATTAAATATGAAGCCTAGAGGCATTCACAAATGCGA